>WOAB01000309.1:1200000-1686060 GCA_027886185.1 Rheum nobile
CTTTTGATTCTTTGGTCCAAACGCGCTGAAATTTGGAGGAGTTATAGTTGACATCTTGATCTTTAATATGACGTTGGAATCACTCAATTCGGAGTTACGTAGAAAAAGTTATACTTCTCCAAAGACGGAATAAATAAATAGAGATCTCTTAAGCGCCAAGGCGAGTAGAGATATCTCAAACCATTAGAAAGAAGAGATATATATGATTGCTTCAAAACAAATGAGAAATATTTGACAATCGAGATGAAAGAAGCTTTCTATTATTTTTATGTATGGCCAATCTTACTGAAATTATAAGCATTATCAAGACTCTAATTTGGCCAAACATAGTTCATTTTAATGTCGGTGTGTATATTAATTGCACTATACTTTTAGATTCTTACTTTAATAACATATGATTTAATGTCGGTGTGTCACATAGTTTTTTTTGCAATATATATACATAAAATATATTTTATATTGTTTCATGAATATATTACTTAAAATTTTGTTACCTTTATGGAATAAATCATTCTCATGCATATTTATAAAAGAAACTTATGTTTAATTGTCTGATTCTTACTTTAATAACATATGATTTACTTGAACTACATAATCCTTCTCTAATTTTTTAGCATGCTAAAACAATTTAATTATTATAATATTTTTTGTTAGTCAATAGCATCTTATATTATCAATTGATATACCATTAAATATATAGTATATATTTATCCAAACATGTACATGACACATGGACATATAGTAGTTATGTACTATTAACAGACTCTAATAAATGTTTTTCTTTTCAAAAACCGGTTTATCTAGGTCTTTGTTTTGAATTACAATGCAAACTCTATCAAGTCATATAATTTAAAAACTGAACATAATCAGAATATGTTTATAAACAGTTACTTTATTGATGTTAACATCAATAAAATAAACTTAATTTAACGCCTTGGTTCATTTGTGACGGACGAAACATGTTCATCCGTGACGGACGAAGCATTTTCATCTGTGACGGATGAACATGTTTCGTCTGTCACGGATGAACATGTTTCGTCCGTCACGGATGAACATGCTGATCTGCAACACGATTTTGGAATCGCCATAACGTACTTTTGATTCCCTAGTCCAAACGCGCTGAAATTTGGAGGAGTTATAGTTGACATCTTGATCTTTAATCTAACGTTGGAATCACTCAATTCGGAGTTACGTAGAAAACTTTATACTTATCCAAAGACGGGACAAAGAAATAGAGATCTCTTAAGCACCAAGGCGAGTACAATAGCATTTAAGTCGGATTACAATAGCATTGCAATAATGGATCACAATATCATTATAATGTGCGAGTACAATAGCATTTAAGTCGCCTTACGACCTCGTCTCTTTCTTGTAGAAGAAGGTTCGAACGCCATCAGCTGAGAAACGAACGGAGAAGTATCTCTACTCGCTTTGACGCTTAAAAGATCTCTATTTATTTGTCCTGTCTTTGGAGAAGTATAACTTTTTTTCTACGTAACTCCGAATTGAGTGATTTCAACGTCAGATTAAAGATCAAGATGTCAACTATAACTCCTCTAAATTTCAGCCCATTTGGACCAGAGAATCAAAAGTTATGGCGATTCCAAAATCGTGTCGCGGATCAGAATGTTCATCCGTGACGCACGGATTGGGTTGGTGCGTCACGGACGGAGTGCTTTCGTTCGTCACGGGCGGAGTGCTTTCGTTCGTCACGGGCGGCTTCATTTGGTACGTCACGGACGAACCGGTGCGTGAAATAGCAATTTTGTCGGTGCGTGAAATAGAAATCGTGTATATTTGACTATCAAATTTGATTCTAACAAATCAAACTTCTCAATTATTTGTACGGTATTAGTGAGATTTTTTATTGTTAAATGTAACAATTTCCATTTAATTTATTATTAATTTGTTATTAAAATAACATAAATCATAGTCTCATTATTTTTTAGCAAATCTCATTTCTAAGAACATGGCAATTTAATCTTATTTCTAAAAACATGGCAAATCTTATCATAGTTTAACTCTTATTTTCAATATAAATCGTAGTATTAGCTACGTTACTACTCTAGCGACAAGTTTTACACCACACAATAATTAAGAACATGCTAAATGCAAAATCAAATATATCCGATTAGCAAATCTCACATTACTCATGTGTCAAATTATGGATATTAACAAAGTTTGATGTTAACCAACCAAACATCTAAATACAAATCAATATATCTGACTATTAAATTTGATTTTAACCAACCAAACTTCTCAATTTAATGTACAGTATTAGTGAGATATTTTATTGTTAAATGTACCAATTTTCATTTAATTTGATATTGATTTGTTATTAAAATAACATAAATCATAGTCTCGCTATTGTTTTTTAGCAAATCTCATTTCTAAGAACATGACAATTTAATCTTATTTCTAAAAACATGGCAAATCCTATCATAGTGTCACTATTCTTTCCGATATAAATCGTAGTATTAACTATGTTACTACTCCAGCGACAATTTTTACACCATAAAATAATTAAGAACATGCTAAATACAAAAACGATTATAACCTATGCATAAGGCATATGTTAAGCACTTAATTTTAGAAGGATTTTGTTAGGTGTAATTCTATCAGGGATTTTAATATTTTGTAACAGGATTTAAGCATTCCTTTTTAGGGAACAATTTCTAAAACGAAAATTCTTAACATGTGCCCTTAGGAAATAGGTTAGAAAAACGATATAAAATTTTATTAGCATTTACTGTTTAATGTGTATTTTAATTACCCAAACATTTTCAATTTAAAAACTTCTTTTCCCTTTAAGTATGAATGCACATCTAAATAAACTCTTCATAACAAACATGAATAACATTTGCTATATTCTAACTATTCCAAACTTTTGCACTTCCGAATTTTTGATGTATTTTAGACTAATGATTTACATGTAGTCATTAGATGTTTCTATTTTCATTTTTTTCATTTTTGAGTTAATATGATTAATATTTTAATATTTTTTAATAATATATATTAAATAATATATTTTTAATATAACATTTCAACATATCACTTTTAAAGCTAGAATTTTGTTATATGTACAGATATTTATGCTAAACGAATATTGTGACTTATAGTTTTTAATATTAAAATATTGATATAATTTGAATATTTTATGTTAACATAATATATTTTTATTAAAAATACACGATAAATGGTAGTGAAATACATATGACTTTAGCGAAAATATCTCGTGTAAGAAAATAACTAAATGATTAAAAATAAAAAAAATAACTATACGAGAATAGGTATGAATAAAATATAATATATTTATACAAGTTATATAATTAAAAATAAAATGTTTAACATATTTCTTTTTAAATAACAAATTTATGTTATTTCAATCTTCCATTTATATAATTCTTAAAAAACATCAATAAGATTTTTCTTCTTCTTAAACTACTTAAATACACAGAATTTAATTTAATTATAAATGATTATTAATGATTTTATAAATTTAAGTTCACCCGTACAAGGTACTGGTATTGCACTAGTTAAAATTAGAAATGCTGTCTTTAAAAAAAATCTAATTAAGATAAATTTGTACATTTCAATTTGCATTATCAATATATAGATTTATGCTTGTGTTTTTAATTAAATTTATTTAACTAAATAAAATTTAATATATGTTTAAACTGGATCCATTATTATAATTTTTTTAGAGGCTAGATGACGTGACGGATGATGGTTGAATGATGATGACACGTATGCGAATTCAGCGTGAGGTCGAAATGTAGAATTTAGGCATCTCTTTGAAAATTATTTAGATTGATCTATGACTATTTAGATAAATAAGTATAACAATGTATTAATCAAATCATATCAATATATTATTCGAATCAAGTAAAAATCATTACATAGAATTGTATAGTATTAAAACTTGATCAATTTATTATTTACCGTTTAAAAAATGTCAAGTCCATTTTAATTTTCTTTGGACATCTTTTAGTAATTATATGGCAATGCTATGGTCAATCAAGATTTGTGAATTTAAAAATATGGTATAAAGTATATATGGTGGATTATATAAAAAGTATTCAACTATTGTTTTTTGAATCAAAGTATTCAACTATACTTAGACATGTATAAGTCCGGAAACGGGTCGGGCTTTAGGGACGATTCCAGCCTAGTTGACCGGGTCGGGCTAAGCCTGCCCGGTCCAAACGGGCTGAAATCGTTGTCCAAGCCCACCCGAAAAATCGGGTAGGGAAGCCCAGCGGGCTGGCCTGATTTGTATTATATAATATGTAATTATGTTTTATAGTATATAATTATGTATTATATTATATAGTATATGTAATTAGAGGTGGGGTCAAGTACGAAGCATAGATCCCGTGCAAAGTACGAAGCAATCACAACCTTCCATTCCGCTTCATCAGACGGTCTGCATGTTTTGTTATACGCGGCTTTTTTTTGGAAAAGGAATAAAAACAAATTCTTTTCCTTATAAAACTAAAGAAGCGTGTAGCATAGTTGGTAAGGACTCGTGAAGAATATCATCAGGTCTAATGTTCAACTCTAAACACTCTCATTTTATTTCTCCTTCTCCCCTTTTTCCTTTTTTTCATTTATTACTCAATTAATTTACTTTTTCCTTTCTTTCTTTCATTAATCACCCAAACACATTTAATTATTCAGTAATTAATATTACTTAAACACATATTTTTAATTATTTTTCTCAAAGTCGGTACATTTTAAGCAAAAAGTTACGCCCAAAATAATTATTGCTTGAGTTAAAACATCCTTACTATGAACGTTCACCTATGCATAAGGCATATGTTAAGCACTTAATTTTAGAAGGATTTTGTTAGGTGTAATTCTATCATGGATTTTAATATTTTGTAACAGGATTTAAGCATTCCTTTTTAGGGAACAATTTCTAAAACGAAAATTCTTAACATGTGTCCTTAGGGAATAGGTTAGAAAAACGATATAAAATTTTATTAGCATTTACTGTTTAATGTGTATTTTAATTACCCAAACATTTTCAATTTAAAAACTTCTTTTCCCTTTAAGTATGAATGCACATCTAAATAAACTCTTCATAACAAACATGAATAACATTTGCTATATTCTAACTATTCCAAACTTTTGCACTTCCGAATTTTTGATGTATTTTAGACTAATGATTTACATGTAGTCATTAGATGTTTCTATTTTCATTTTTTTCATTTTTGATTTAATATGATTAATATTTTAATATTTTTTAATAATATATATTAAATAATATATTTTTAATATAACATTTCAACATATCACTTTTAAAGCTAGAATTTTGTTATATGTACAGATATTTATGCTAAACGAATATTGTGACTTATAGTTTTTAATATTAAAATATTGATATAATTTGAATATTTTATGTTAACATAATATATTTTTATTAAAAATACACGATAAATGGTAGTGAAATACATATGACTTTAGCGAAAATATCCCGTGTAAGAAAATAACTAAATGATTAAAAATAAAAAAATTAACTATACGAGAATAGGTATGAATAAAATATAATATATTTATACAAGTTATATAATTAAAAATAAAATGTTTAACATATTTCTTTTTAAATAACAAATTTATGTTATTTCAATCTTCCATTTATATAATTCTTAAAAAACATCAATAAGATTTTTCTTCTTCTTAAACTACTTAAATACACAGAATTTAATTTAATTATAAATGATTATTAATGATTTTATAAATTTAAGTTCACCCGTACAAGGTACTGGTATTGCACTAGTTAAAATTAGAAATGCTGTCTTTAAAAAAAATCTAATTAAGATAAATTTGTACATTTCAATTTGCATTATCAATATATAGATTTATGCTTGTGTTTTTAATTAAATTTATTTAACTAAATAAAATTTAATATATGTTTAAACTGGATCCATTATTATAATTTTTTTAGAGGCTAGATGACGTGACGGATGATGGTTGAATGATGATGACACGTAGGCGAATTCAGCGTGAGGTCGAAATGTAGAATTTAGGCATCTCTTTGAAAATTATTTAGATTGATCTATGACTATTTAGATAAATAAGTATAACAATGTATTAATCAAATCATATCAATATATTATTCGAATCAAGTAAAAATCATTACATAGAATTGTATAGTATTAAAACTTGATCAATTTATTATTTACCGTTTAAAAAATGTCAAGTCCATTTTAATTTTCTTTGGACATCTTTTAGTAATTATATGGCAATGCTATGGTCAATCAAGATTTGTGAATTTAAAAATATGGTATAAAGTATATATGGTGGATTATATAAAAAGTATTCAACTATTATTTTTTGAATCAAAGTATTCAACTATACTTAGACATGTACAAGTCCGGAAACGGGTCGGGCTTTAGGGACGATTCCAGCCTAGTTGACCGGGTCGGGCTAAGCCTGCCCGGTCCAAACGGGCTGAAATCGTTGTCCAAGCCCACCCGAAAAATCGGGTAGGGAAGCCCAGCGGGCTGGCCTGATTTGTATTATATAATATGTAATTATGTTTTATAGTATATAATTATGTATTATATTATATAATATATGTAATTAGAGGTGGGGTCAAGTACGAAGCATAGATCACGTGCGAAGTACGAAGCAATCACAACCTTCCATTCCGCTTCATCAGACGGTCTGCATGTTTTGTTATGCGCGGCTTTTTTTTGGAAAAGGAATAAAAACAAATTCTTTTCCTTATAAAACTAAAGAAGCGTGTAGCATAGTTGGTAAGGACTCGTGAAGAATATCATCAGGTCTAATGTTCAACTCTAAACACTCTCATTTTATTTCTCCTTCTCCCCTTTTTCCTTTTTTTCATTTATTACTCAATTAATTTACTTTTTCCTTTCTTTCTTTCATTAATCACCCAAACACATTTAATTATTCAGTAATTAATATTACTTAAACACATATTTTTAATTATTTTTCTCAAATTCGGTACATTTTAAGCAAAAAGTTACGCCCAAAATAATTATTGCTTGAGTTAAAACATCCTTACTATGAACGTTCACATTATCATATATAAACATTATATGACAATATATGAACTTCTAGTTGACCGGGTCGGGCTAAGCCTGCCCGGTCCAAACGGGCTGAAATCGTTGTCCAAGCCCACCCGAAAAATCGGGTAGGGAAGCCCAGCGGGCTGGCCTGATTTGTATTATATAATATGTAATTATGTTTTATAGTATATAATTATGTATTATATTATATAATATATGTAATTAGAGGTGGGGTCAAGTACGAAGCATAGATCACATGCGAAGTACGAAGCAATCACAACCTTCCATTCCGCTTCATCAGACGGTCTGCATGTTTTGTTATGCGCGGCTTTTTTTTGGAAAAGGAATAAAAACAAATTATTTTCCTTATAAAACTAAAGAAGCGTGTAGCATAGTTGGTAAGGACTCGTGAAGAATATCATCAGGTCTAATGTTCAACTCTAAACACTCTCATTTTATTTCTCCTTCTCCCCCTTTTCCTTTTTTTCATTTATTACTCAATTAATTTACTTTTTTCTTTCTTTCTTTCATTAATCACCCAAACACATTTAATTATTCAGTAATTAATATTACTTAAACACATATTTTTAATTATTTTTCTCAAATTCGGTACATTTTAAGCAAAAAGTTACGCCCAAAATAATTATTGCTTGAGTTAAAACATCCTTACTATGAACGTTCACATTATCATATATAAACATTATATGACAATATATGAACTTCTAATTTTATGAACTTCTCCCCCCCCCCCCCCCCCCCCCCCCAACACACACACTCTCAAGCCACTAAATCAAATGTTTTTTATGATTTTCTAAGGAAAAAAAAACACGCCATGCGCGCCATCCGATTGAAGCAAAACGAAGGGTTGTGATATCTTCGTATTTCGCACCATAAAATGGGTTCGTATACGATCCCGCATCTAGGTAATTATATATATTATATACTATATTAAGGGGTAAAAATTTGAAATATTATATAATAAGGGCTCAAAATTTAATAACTATACATATTTAGAATAATATAAAATATATATATATATAAATATATTTATATTTTTTAAATTTTAACCTGGTACCGGGCCGGGCCTCTAGGCCCGTTCGGACCTAGAGGACCGGAGTGTCTGTGCCCGGCCCGTTCATGCACCGGGCCGGGCCCGACCCGGCCCGACGGGACACTATTATTGTCCAAGTCCGATTTTTAAATCGGGCAGACGGTCCGAGCCGGACGGGTTGGCCCAGACTTGTACATGTCTACCTATACTTTAGGTAATATAGTCATAAAAATAATATTTATAATCCAGAAATTTACCAAAATAATATCAATTAGTAAACAAAATGTATTAGTAATATCACCCTCCTTATATATCTTCTAATATAATATATAATACTAATGGAGCTAGAATTAAGACAACATGTCACACCATATCAACTTATCATCATCAACCTATTTAAAATTGAACATATTAATGGTTGGTAATACAACTTCCGTAATAATTTAATCCGGGTTTAGTATACAATAATATTAAATAAGAAAATTTTATAATATTTTATATCAAATAATTTTTCAATATAAATAAAATAATTAAAAGTTTGTATATGTTTATAGGAAAGTAATCTATTTTCACTTTATATTATTTATTTTCATTATATGAATAAGACAATTATGTAAAATATGTATATTATATGAATAAGACAATTATTATGGTTCAATATGTAAAATATGTATGAATAGGACAATTATGTAAAATATGTATATTATATGAATAAGACAATTATTATGGTTCGTTATAAAAATAATAATTAAAAGTCCGGATATGTCTAAAGAAAAGTAATCTATTCTCACTTTATATTATTTATTTTCATTATATGAATAAGAGAATTATGTAAAACATGTGTATTATATGAATAAGACAATTATATATTATGGTTCAATATAATGAACATAATTAAAAGTTTGGATATGCTTAAAGAAAGTGATATGTTATTATATGTAATGGGAGATATGGTAATTAAGAAAAATGAACATAATTTAAAGTCAGTATATGCTTAAAGAAAAGTAATCTATTATTATATATAATGAAAGATATTAGGTTGATAATTAAGGAAACTTGTATAGATAAAAGATAAAGTAAATTGTAACATAAAAGAAGGGCAAATAGGTAAATGGATTTAAAAAATTGCCGATGTGGCATACATAATAGGGTGACACACTGACACATATGAGAGATTAGAATGGTTTCAGTATATGTATATAGGTAAGATAATTTGGTTAAAAAAATTCAACTTTCGATCATCAATTAAATATATAACAATATTAAATAAGGAAATTTTATTATATAATGTTATATTATTTTATTATTTTCAATATAATGAAAATAATTAAAACTTTGGATATCTTTAAAGGAAAGTAATCTATTATTATATGTAATAAGAGATATTTGGTTGGTAATTAAGGAAACTAACATAATTAAAAGTTGTGATATGGTTAAAGGAAAGTAATCTATTATTATATGTACGGTTTTTCTAACCTATGCCCTAAGGGCATAGGTTAAGATCCCATATATAGAATTTTTTAATTATGTGTTAATTTTTTAGGATATTCTAATTAGTTTTAAATGGATTCACCTTTCCTTTATTATGGTTTATATTTCTTAATAGGAATTCTTAACCTATGCCCTAAGGGCATAGGTTAGACAAACCGCTATACGTAATAGGAGATATTTGGTTGGTAATTAAGGAAAATTATATAGATAAAAGATAAAGTAAATTGCAAAGTAGTAAATGGACAATTTATTTTGATGATGTGACATACTTAAGAAGGTGACATACTTAAGAAAAGTGAATATGTAAATGGACAATTTATTTTGATGATGTGACATACTTAAGAAGGTGACACATAAGAGAGATTAACAGGGCTTTAGTATATGTATATAGATAATAGATTTTTGTAATCTTCTAATTGATTTGTATATTTAAATATGAGTATTAATTATAGATTTAGGCTGTAATAATTAAAGTTTAGCACATAAATCTCTCTCTATATAAATTTATTTTAAAAAATGAGAAAAAACATGTGACAAAATGAAGGAAATGACGAGATATGGCATAGTGAGATTTTACTTCAGTATATATATAATAGATTTTTCCTCCTTATACGTCATACAAAGTTGATCAGATGGAGTATAGTGTTTTGACTTACATTGTAGAGGACACTGACGCAGATGTTCGTTTAGCTCAGAATTTATAATCCATATCAGTTGTTCATTCCTCTTTTATCTAAGGGCTGAAAAAAGTGTTTATCCTCTTTATTATAGACGCATGTCTTTCTTCTTTATTTTCTTATTCGTCTAGTTCGAGCTTGCAAGCACAAATTAATCGTTTTTTTTTTTCGTCAGACTGGAATCTCATCGTATTCACACAGATCTCATCATTAGATAATCTTTTATCAATTTTTTTCAGAGATTTCGATCAGTTCGATTTGTTTTTCTGTTCTTAGGGTTATTGTTCCCTTATTTCGATTTTTTTTTTTAGTTTTCTTCTTTTCAATCGTGAATTTAATTTATTTTTTTGAGCTTTTATACAGACAATTATCGATTTTTGAGGATTGATTAAGGATTCAAATACCTTTCTTAATATTTTGAAGTTTTATCTATCATAATCGATGTTTTATGTGTAGTGCTTTGGTTTGTTAAAATACATATGAATACATAGTTGTAAATCCATGAATGTATAAATGAAAACACATGAACATATAATGAAAAATGCATGGATGCATAATTATAAACACATAGTTGCAAACGTATGAAAGCACATATGCACACAAATAGCAATATACGAACACATAGATGAAATATGCACACATGAACACATACTTAACAATACATGACCATATAGATGAATTGCGCACATGAGTTATTATATATATATACATATATAGTCTGATAGTCTATATGCTATGCACACATATATTACTTCGTATGAACGCTTAGGTACAGACTTAATTATGAACATACTGACAAATATATATTAACACATAAGCATATAAGTATGAACACACAAACAAACCAATTTGAACACATGGGAAAATATATATGAACACAGACAAATTAGGTATGAACCATATGCAAACATTTGATAGGTGATTACATTTTTACAATGCACTATCATGTCAAACGTACGCGTACATTTAACATAGAGAAAACAAGTATGAACATATTGCCATACATATAAGAATACATAAGTAAAGTTAGTCATGTCAAACATATGAACAAAAAAAAAAAACTAATATAAAAACATAAGAAAATTGATATGAACACATAAACAAACATGTATGAACATATAGAGAGAATATGTCGCTATTAAATTCACGTAGTCTATTTCATTCACACATAAGTTATTTTATATGCACATAGTTAATCATTTATGCACGCATAGTTAATAGATTCCATATGCATACATGGGCTATTTTATATATATACACATGCAGACTATTTTTATATATATGCAAATACAGTCTATTTCAGATGCACATATAGGTTATTTCAGATGCATATATACATCGATTATATATATGCATACATAGGTTTTATCATATGCGCACGTAGTTAATACTTTATGCACACATAGTTATTCCTTATGCATATTTCGCTTCTTTTATATATGTACACATAGTATATGTCATATGCACACATAGCTTATTCCATATGCATGCATAGATTTTATTTATATATATGCATATGTAGTCTATTTCATATGCACACATAAGATATTTCAAGTGCACATATAATATATTATATATGCACACATGAGGTATATGCATATATATATGATTTATTTTATATGCACACATAGGTTATTTATGCACACTCATAGTATACAACATATGTACACATGTTTTTATATATAAAATACATAATTAACATAATAGCCTTAAATGTTATTTACAATGCGTTGTTAATAAATCTTATATATACACATATGTTATTTCACAAGCATGTATCAGACTTCTTATATAAACGTGTATTTTTTCATTTCCTACACACATCATTTCATTTTTTTGAGAAATAGATTAATAATTGCACACATTTGATTTTTATGCACGTAACTTCAATTAGTCGACAAACTCATCACTTAACTTCAATTAGTCGACAAACTCTCTAATAAGAGCAACATCAGAACATGGCATTCACCATGTAGGCACGTAGGTCACAAACTAGCATTAAACAACACAGTCCAATATGACGTGGACCAATATCTCTTTTAAACTTGTAGCAAAAGGACAAATGATTTAGCTTACGTGAGAAGCCATCACACAAATGATTATATTATAGACAAAGTGTGGAAAAAGCCACCAAACTATGTTATTAAAATTAATGTGGACGGATTCATAAGTTCTAATTGAAGACTTAACTTATGGCATCATATTTAGAAATAACAAATGTAAAATATATTCTAGTTTATGCTTATCGATCACTGTGGTTAATCTACGCCACTTAAAACTACTAAGGTCATTGTTTTTCGCAATGTCCTATTAAAAGCAAAGGAGATGAACTTTGAGCACATTGAAATCGAAAGCGACAATCTTACAATTGTTAATGTCTTTAATTGTGTTTTGGCATAGTCCATATATGCACATATTTGGACTTATATGTGCATAGATATTGACTTGTATATATATGCATTTAAATTGTACGATGTGTGCATACACTTTTTAGAGAAAAATATGTACGAGTTTTAAACAGTGTGTGTATGACTTGTAAAATGCATATATTTTTGCGTGTATGTGCATGAATAATGACGTATGTGCACCTAATTTGTACTAGGTGTGCATATGTCGTGTTTGTGCATGTAAATTGGCCTAAATGTGAATAACTTTTACATTGAATATGCATATAAAATTTTGGCCCGAAGAGAGAAAAAAATGAAAAAAAAACATTGATCAGTCAACACTAGCGTGAATGTGCATGCAAATTGACATGAATGCGCATAACTTTTACTAGGGGTGTTCATGACCGGACCGGTGAAAATACGGTCCGGTCTCCGGTCCAGGAAATGTCCTTAATCCGGTTCCGGTCCGGTCCAAACCCGGAAAAAATCCGGTCCGGACCGGAAGACCGTTTTTTTTTTTTTTAATTTATATGTTTTTATATATTTTTTGAGAGATTTATATGTATTTTTTATATTTTTTTTTTAATTTAATAAGTTATGAGTATATATGTTTTATAGATATTTTTTATAGATTTTAAATAAGAATTTAAATTATTATTTTTTAAAAATAAAATCCGATCAAATCCGGTCTTATTCTTAGACCGGACCGGAATCGGACCGATCCGATCCAGTCCGGTCTTCGGTCTAACATGTTCAAAAAATCTGGTCCATCGAACCGGATGAACACCCCTAACTTTTATAATCGTTGTGGATAGAAAATTTTAGTAAACAAATTGGCTTGAAAAAAGAAAAAGAAAACGTTGACCTATCAACGTTGGCGGTATTAATCAAATCAAACTATTTAAGGGATCATATGCATGACACATACCACGTAAATAAAAGTCTAAGCTCCACTCTTGAATAGAAATCATCTTAAGATGGAGACTTATTATTATTTTAAAAAAGGGCACGTTTACATGTGGTTAAGCCTATACATATACCCCCTCTGCAGTCATAAGCGTCGTTTTAACATTTTATTTTTGTTAATAAATATTTGTCATTTTAGAATTTTAGGTAATGATTTATTGGTGAGTTACGAGGTATGTTATTAGAAATTGTACCATTTTGATATTTTTTATGCAAATTCTCTTCATTTATTATTTAAATAAAATGTGAGTAGTTATTAAATTGTATTTTTTTTTAAAAGTTATAATATTTTAGCTTAATAATTACGTTTTTTAATAATTACCATCATATATTAAAATGACAAGTATTAAAAAAAGATAAAATATTATTGTTCTAGGCAAAAGGCATATATATATTAAACCTCACACCACCAAAGTGTTTTTAGGCTCAGGTTGTTGATGTTTGATTTTTTTATTTTTTTATTTATTGAATAATTCTTTCAATGCCTACATTCAATCTCTCTTTTATCTATAACTATATAGCGTTTTTTTTAGTTTTTAATTATTTTCCATAAATACTATACAAACTATTTGATAATCTTTTTCATATAAATTAAAATCCATAGGATTTTGCTTTTGGTAGATAGAGTTAAGGTACCTCCATAATTATATATTTTTATCTAAAAATAATTATTATGATTCATAACTACCAATCCTTTAGTCTTTCCTAAACTAACCAAAGTTTGTTAAGATTTTCATTTTTTTAATAAATACTATAGAGCGGTAAAAACGAAGTATTTGATTTGTGAATAGAAAATATATAAGATGATTTATATCAGTTATATATATATAATCAACCATTATTATTAAATTAATACTTCATACTTGTAAACAGATCAATTTGATCTATAAAGGAGTTAAGGCTTACATGAAATATTCTATATAGTGGTTGAGTTTGCTATAATCATTTTAATAATTTATTGATTGACAACTAATTTTGTAATTTGTTACTATACTATTTT
Source organism: Rheum nobile (assembly GCA_027886185.1). Taxonomy (NCBI): domain Eukaryota; kingdom Viridiplantae; phylum Streptophyta; class Magnoliopsida; order Caryophyllales; family Polygonaceae; genus Rheum; species Rheum nobile. The sequence goes on from WOAB01000309.1 coordinate 1,214,613, forward strand.
TATGTTTTTTGAATATTTAATATAATTCTCTTCTTCGTTTTCAAGTATATTTACAAATTATCTATTATTTGTATATTATAGTTTCTTTAAGAGTCGTGGGACATTTACTCCTCAAAGTTTACTCAATTATATAGGTCATTTGTTCATATTCAATTTTCGAGAAGTGCAATATATCAAGAATTAGATATATGTGTTTGGTTTGGAAAATTATATGAAAAATCCAAGAATATATGTAAACTTAACTTCTTGAAAAAAACTCATAAAATACATTATATAGATGTACTTGATAAATCTACTTCCACCATTTATGTATATATAATATCTTATTTATCCATAATAATTTCTAAAAATTAAATTGCAACCAAACAAATTATAGTCAGATCCCATATGATTTTTTTTGAAAGTTAATATTTAAGAAATAGCTTCGTATGAATTCATTTTCTTACGTTCAACAATCATATTGCAAGTGTATCATCATAATCTTTATTCATTAAGTTTAAAAATTATCAAATTATGCAATCATCATATCAATAAAAAATGATTTATATTCTTTTTTTAGTCGTGCAAATGTTTTACAATTATTCCTAAATTTCTAGAATACTGTAGATATGCACGAATGTTATAATAATTCATGGAAATAATGAAAAAGGGAGTTAGATTGTCAAAAATAAATATTAAGTGTGTTTTAAAATTTAGATTTAAAATCACGATTACTTTTCAGCGCATAGGCATTTTGCCGTTTGGCGCATAGGCTCGCACGTAACGTGAGGGTACAAACCGCACGTTACGTATGACAGTGCTCCACACGTTACGTGTGGGACCATTTCACACGTTACGTGTGATTTGTACCCACACGTTACGTGTGGATTAGTCAATAGGGTTTAGAATGGTTATAGGATTTAGGGTATTTGTGTATGTCATATTATTGTATATTTTATGGTATTTATTTGTTGTTCAATGTTAAATTATTATTTATTTTATACATATTATAATGTTACATGTATGAATGTTGTATCATATTATTGTTTATTTGTAGTATTTATTTGTTTATCTAAAATCCTACAAAAAACACCCCAAAATAATCAACATAGAAGATAGAATAGAATTGTTCATTACGTTGGATGAATACAATCACATTTAGCTCACAATACAAGAAATAATACAAGTTCTTCATAAACTTAGAAAACCTAGCACAAAATAAATGACATCGCCTAGTTGCGTTTGAAAAAATTAGGATAGTCTCTTGTAAAACTTCGCGACATATCATGTCTCTGCTTTGATAAAATTGCTTGCTCCCTACAAAGGTTGATAGTACGTAAACAACATTACACAAAAGATACGACATCAAGGCATTATATGATGTACATCATTATATAGATTGAGGTTATACCTACGCATCTTATCCATATCTTGTAAAAGTTCTTGCTTAACAACATCTTGATTCCCCTTAATAAGATCTTGTTTTTCCCGCCATTGTTGTCGAATAACCGCGTGTGCCCTCTCCTCGTACACAGGATCAATCCAATTCCTGTATAAACACCCTAGTCTTGGACATCCCCAATACCTCCTTCCGTAGTTCCACTGCAAATCCCAAGTACGGACAATGGTTTTCAAATTACACTCGCATTGTGGATCACTTATTTGTTGATGGTGCCTATTTAGGTTTGATGATGATTCGGATGAAGATGTCATTATTTGATGTAGTGCTTGGTTTCCTACAAATCCATTAATATGAAAAGGCCAATTAGGGTTACTAAATCGAAAGAAACTGGAAGAAGAAGCTTACCCACAAATGAATCTTCAATCCCGCTTATGTTGGAAGTGTTGTAGTGAACAAACAACCCTAATGCCTCTTATATAGTGAAATGATATATACAACTGTAGTAATTAAAGACCACAACCACAAGAATTAAAGACCTCAACCACTAGCATTAAAGACCTCAACCACTAGCATTAAGGACCTCAACCACTCTTACCCTAATAACCCTAAACCCTAAACGTCAACCACTCTCATAAACAATGTAACTCGCATACCCAAATTCACCCTTAATAATTAAAGATAAACCCTAAACTCAAACCCTAAACCCTAATCATAACACTAACCCTAAGCCCTAAACTCTAACCCTAACCCTAAACCCTAAACTTAAAACTCAGTATTCTAAACTCTACCGAAATGCCATAACCCTAAACCATAAAACATAAACCCTACCCCTATCCATCCTACCCTACCCTACATACGCCTAAACCCTAAACCCTAGTAATCACACGTTACGTGTTAGTGTGTTTCACACGTAACGTGCCAATCTACTTCACTCGTAACGTGTGGCACGGTTTGACACGTAACGTATGATTCAGTCTGTTGCAAAACGCATTGAATTAACCGTCTTGTCCCCACCTAACTATAATAATGACCCATCTTCTTTGTCCGCTAACAACCCATTTCGAATCCATTTCGAACCTAAACCCTCATCCTAAACACTCCCAAAATCTTGATTTTCACTCACATTTTTTGTACAAAAAATGGACAATCCGAACAACAACGAGTATTGGAGCAACAATGGGGAAGATATTCCACTTTGGAACGAGATAATTTCTATAAGTAACCCTAAAGTTGTCTTTTTTTATTTCTTGTTTTGAAAATGTTTAAAGTTCTTAGCTTCATGGTTAGGGTTTAGAGAAGTTATTTTTGATGGCCCATTATATTTGTTGTTTAGGATTTAGGGAAGCTATTTTTGATACTTATTGTTTAATATTAAAGATCTCATTTTATTATTTAGGGTATTAGAAACAAAGATTGAGCGTTGTTTAGGGTTTAGGGCTACGAATTTGTTGTTACATTGAAGAACAGTTTCACACGTTACGTGTGAAGAATGTTAACACATAACGTGTGAAGGTGTTCAACAGTCGATTTATGTAATGAATGATATGATGCAATGAGTACGACATTCCTATAGTATGCTGCAATGAGTACGACATTCCTATTGTTGTCATAATCCAAACAACTTCCCCAAAACATTCAAACTGAAGTCATAACTAATTAAACAAAACGAAACAGCCAAGCAGTTCGAGAAAAGCGGAAACTGTTCAGTCGCTCAGAAAACCGCGACCAACCGCGATCGCGGGGGATCGCGGTTGTGCTCCCCAAGGTTCTGCTGGAAATCTTATAACCGCTGGTCGCCGTAAAATACCGCTTATCATGTCATAATCCAAACAACTTCCCCAAAACATTCAAACTGAATTCATAACATTCAAACTTCAACAAAACATTCAAACTCAAGTCATAACATTCAAACTTCAACAAACACATTCAAACTCAAGTCATAACATTCAAATTTCAACAAAACATTCAAACTAATGCTCAAATGACGAAGCAGCCAAGTTCAATGGTTCGAAAGGAAGGGATACATTTGCTCCAATGATTGCCGTAACGCCTCGGCTACGTCTTCACATCGGTCATCTCCATGGTGATGATCGCGATATGGATCCATACGTGAATAACAACTATCAAGGCACTGCACAGAAGATAAGTGGATACGATTAATAAACATACACGAAGTCAAAAATAAACAGGATATAATTACATGATTACTTACCTGCTGCTGAGTGTAACGATCCTCTTGAGGGATGATGAATGGATGTGTATGCTGGAGGTACCACTGCATGTAATCATCGGTACACTGGTGGTGTTGACGGATTGGAGGACCCATGGCTTGTAGGCTAATGGAATGTTCATTGCGGGCATTCCATGCATGTAAGGATCTATCGTACTCCACCGTGTAACTGCTAATCTTCACGCCCCTCCATGCCTTAATGGGAACAATCGGTGGTCTTGGACATTGTTGTGCACGCCCAAACTGCCAAGCTACTCGATCCGGCATGTAAGGCTCGGTGACCCACAAACAGGATATGACTCCATGAAATCGCGATGAAGCAAACATCACATTATTGAAGTCAATGGAGCCGTATGGCATCCACTCAACCTAAACACAATTGAATTTCAAACAACTTATCATGCATATATATTTTAACATAATAGATAAGGACCGTATATGCACTTACACTATCAGCATGCATCCCATCTAGCTCCTCCCTATAATTCCTGGTCCGGTTGGGTTCATGTGACATGTCCCATTTTCTAGCGTATGAGATCGGCTGTTGTGGGTCCTAGTAAACACTATGTGCAGGTCTAAACATGGGAAAGTACTGATATATCCATGACTACAAAATAATTACACATATGTCAATTCCCTACATAACAAACATATAATATATCTATAACAAAAATTTAGATATTTTTATTCAAGCCATTTAATACCTGGATCAGAGTGAAACATGTGGACATGACCCATGCCTCTTTTCTTGTGCACTCGCCCAAGCTGCGGTACACGTGTGCAAGAACACCGGTACCCCATGCATAGTTCGTGACTTTTGTGAGATCAGTCACGAACGGAGTGTAATAAACGGGCAAGCGATGCTGAGACTTGTCAGGAAAGAGGGCAGACCCCACCAAGTACAGCAAGAACCCAGCCGCCAGCTTCTTCGACGCCAACTCCTCGCAATGAGTCTTAAAATCTCCCGCGTGCAAGTTACCGGCGACGATAGCACCATCCTCCAGCTCAAAAAACTCATGCGTCTGCTCCATCAACGCCTTCTTCAAATCATTGCGGCTCAGCTGCTCGTGCCATTTCTTTGGGGGACCCATGTCTTGCCCTTGTATGTTAAGCCCAAGGATCATCCACACATCATGGAGAGTTATAGTAATCTCTCCCCATGGCATGTGGAATGAGTTGGTTTCCGGTTGCCAACGCTCGACGAAGGCACCAATCAACGTCTCATCCACATGCTCATGCATGATGTCCGATAGATGACATAGCCCGGACGCCAACGCCATGCTACCCCACGCGTCTTCCGTTGTGAGATGCCATGAGCGTAATTGCTTGCCTCGCTGCTGGAACCTCAAGGGTTGCACCGACTGTATATGAACATAATTAAGCAATCATACAAACTTATTTAAAACAAGATTAATAATTAAAAAAATTGTGTTACGTGCAACTTACAACGCGCTGGTAAAGGAGGTACGCCACGTGGTTTACAAAACTCTTTAGGAGTTCAGGTCTCTCCGGACCTCTAGGAACGCTCACCACCAGTTCAGGGTCGTATCTGACATTCTTCTTTGACCGGGGTGGTTTTCCCCGCGAAGAAGAGGCTTCCTGAGGCTCCTCGCCCGCCGTGTTTGGGGCGTCTTCTCTTGGAATCCAGGCATTGCTGGACTGGTCCTGAATCCCCCATGTACAGGCATGATCCTATATTTATTAAATAGATCAGATGCAATAATGAATTGTAAACAAATGCATGTTATACTAAATGTACTTACCATAGGCTGATGATAGGCAGCGTTCGGGTACACTGCCGGGTTCTCCCACGGGTTGTCCTGCTCCTCATCTCCCTGATAATAATCCCTCGGGCTATGATGAGGGCTCACATGCGGCGGTAGTACCGGCAGACTAAAATTCCGCCCGTAATAGTTATTCTGATCTATTGTATCAGAATAACAATGCAGCGGACTTCCTTCATAGTCTGGGTCCCTCGGAGGCTCAGAGCCTGCTCTACCCCCAATAAACGACGGCACTGCCATTAGGCTATGCACTCCTATCATGCCAGTATCGCCAGCAGCCCCACTACTGCTACCGACTCCAGTTTGAAACCCTAAACCAGCCCCAGTACTGCTACCTGCTCCAATCTGGTATGCGCCGGTCTCATCATCCTGGTAGCACACATCCCTCCGTTGCCTCCTTTCCGACCTTTTGACCTCTTCGCCAGTCACATACGACTGTTGGCGTACAAGGTTGCGACGTATCCTGCGTTCAGTTCTTTCCCTAGGTTCCATCTGCGGTTACATATCAACACATTTTAATCAACAAAAATCAACAAACAGAAAATCAACGTTCAAGATATCAAAAAAAATGCAAATTCACACGTTACGTGTGACTTGTTCTCACACGTAACGCGTGGTGCACATTCACACGTTACGTGTGACTTGCTCTCACACGTAACGCGTGGTGCACATTCACACGTTACGTGTGAATGTGCACATTCCAATTTCACCGGCAAGCCGCCGGCGACTTTCCGGCGATATTCCGGCAACTTTCCGGTCGTCTTCTCCGGCGAGACAGTCCGATTTTTTTTTTATCAAATATACCCAAAATTCAACAACAAATCCACAATTTTTACCAATCTAACAATATCATCACTTCCACTTTCATTTTTCCACACAAAATGTCAACAAACCTAGATCTACCTAACCAAATTCATAAACATCACAAAAACTTCTACAAAACCTAGATCTACCATCCAAATCATCTCCACATCGTAGATCTACCATCCAAACCTAGATCTACCTAACCAAATACTTTGTGTGGATCTACATTTCCTAACCAAACACTTTAAATTTATTAAAAACAAAATCAAATAATTATTTCTAGGAACTAACCTTACGCGGGAGGGGCAAGGAGGCGTTACGCGGGAGGGGCAAGGAGACGTTACGCGGGAGGGGCAAGGAGTGGTAGACGGCTGGAGTGGTAGACGCGGCTGAGTGACCAGATGAATGAAGAGGAGGAGCCGAATCTGGCTTTTATAGCCAGATTCCCACACGTTACGTGTGATACAATGTCACACGTAACGTGTGAACCGATCCCACACGTAACGTGTGGAGCCAATTCACACGTTACGTGTGGGTCTTGAATGGGTCAGTATCGACGCGTAACGTGGGAAGTCTATTCTCACGTTACGCGCGGCCCTATGCGCCAAAAGGCAAAATGCCTATGCGTCGAATAGTTGAGCCCTTTAAAATAGCCAATCATATGATTGATTTTGAACTAGAAAATTCTTTCTTTTTTGCATTTTGAATCCTTTTAACTAAATGTTGATAATTGGATCTTGAACCATATATTACAATAATTAGTTATGATTGAATTAAATGTAAAATAGAATTTGACCTTTATAATAAAATTTATCAATTTCAATTAAGAAGAAATTTAATCTCATTTGAATTAACCACTAATCTTTAAAGTAATATTTTTCACTACCGGTAATCTATTTATATATATTTGTATGTATACACTATCGGAGAAACCTTTCACTTGTGTGTTGGTCTCTTATTCATTTGGTCTACATATGGGCCTCTAGACGATGCAACATTCTCAAATCTTAATGAATCCACTAAATTTAGATTTCCTATTTTAAAAAAGAAATTTTGGTGCAACTTTTATTTATAATAAAATATCATCACTAAAATATCTTAAGCACATAATCTTAATATTATAATTTTTCAAAATCTATTCATTGTAACACTATTTCAACTATTTTGTATTTTATTTTTATTAACTCAATTAATTATTTGTCCAACCTGAATCTGTAACTTTTGAAATTTAAAAATATATACTTTAAGTTGTACCTTTAACCAAATAATTTTTGTCTTCTTTTATTTTAATCAATTTTGTTGTTTGGATTATATAAATTTATTAATTTAATATGTTAAGTTAATTTTTTTTTACAAATATGCACTCAAATGTTATTAACAATATGTAATAAATATTAGGTTAAAAGTTTCATTTTCGAAAAGTTTACTAACATAATTGAATATATGTCTAAATTTGGCTTAGAAACTATGGTGACATATTTTATTATTATTGTCTTTTCTATAGTACGACATATTTTATGAATATTAATATATAACAAATGTTAGTATCGCGAAACTTATTCAACTTTGAAAATTCGCATTTATATTATTAAAAATACTAAAAAATATTATCACATACTTGACACGAGCAATGAACTAATACTTACTACGGGAATTCCGCGAGGTAACCCTGGGGTTTTGCAAATTTCGCGAGGTGTCCACAGGTTTAGGCTATTCCGCGAGGTAACCCTGAGTTTTTTAAAAAGTCCGCCAAATAACCCTCTGTTATCTTTCCTGTTAAAGTACCGTTAATTCATATTTTTTTAACGGAAATTCCGTGAGGTAACCCTCAGGCTTTGCAAATTCCGCCAAATAACCCTCTGTTACTAAATCCGTTAAAAATTGTTAAATATTTATTTTTTTAATGTGAAAAACTGTTAATTGATTATTTTTTTTAAAATAAAAATCAAAATAATTTAAATTCTATTTAGTACCAACCATAAAAAAAAAATTAAAGTTGTTAATTGATATTTTAAAAAGGAGAAATAATAACAAATGCTAATATTTAGTATCATCCATAAAATAAGAAAAAAATAATAATTAACTACATAAATGAAAATTGCAATTTTTAATAATAAACTACATGAATGAACAAAGTAATTAAGTAAATTCATTTAATAATAAACTACATGAATGAACAATGTAATTAAGTACATCATTCATGTAGTTAATTATTAACTTTTAATACTTTTTAAATGGTTGTTAATTGATTTTTTTTAAAGGAGAAATAATAACAAATGCTAATATTTAGTATCATCCATAAAATAAGAAAAAATTAATAATTAACTACATAAATGAAAATTGCAATTTTTAATAATAAACTACATGAATGAACAAAGTAATTAAGTAAATTCATTTATGTAGTTAATTATTAATTTTTTTTTCTTATTTTATGGATGATACTAAATATTAGCATTTGTTATTATTTCTCCTTTTAAAAAAATCAATTAACAACTTTTTAAAAAGTATTAAAAGTTAATAATTAACAGTTTTTCACATTAAAAAAATAAAAAATTAACAATTTTTTAACGGATTAAGTAACAGAGGGTTATTTGGCGGAATTTGCAAAACCTGAGGGTTACCTCGCGAAATTTCCGTTACAAAATATTAATTAACGGTACTTTAACATGAAAGATAATGAATGATTATTTAGCGGACTTTTTAAAAAACTCAGGATTACCTCACAAAATAGCCTAAACCTATGGACACCTCGCGAAATTTGCAAAACTTCATGATTACCTCGCGGAATTCCCGTACTTACTAAATCAAGATCACAAAAACATTTCGGGAATTGGTCATTTAAAATATATTCACATGTATAAACACCCCAGTGGGACTTGGGTCCAAGATTAAAATAAAAATAAAAATAAAAATAGAATTGTTAATCTGAAAACGATATGTGTAATTACTAATTACACAACCTATTGGCTATGAGCCTACGACTGCAGCAATTAAAAAAAGTAAGGTCTTGATTATCTAATTTAATCGGTTAAAATTAAAGTTGTCAAAAATTTATCGAACCTGTTTTATCGACCTGATCGGTCCGCTTTCAGATCCGACCTGACCGAAATTTTTGATAATCCGAAGTTATCGAACCCGAATTTATCGAGACCGAACCCGACCCGATTAACGAATAAATGTGGAGTATTAATAAAATATAACATAAAATAATATGATAAATGCCATATAAATAATGATAATATGCTTAATATCCTAAAAAAAAGAACATTGGTGTACTTATATAATTTTTTATAATGTAGAAATTTAGAAATAAAAAATGATTTTGATCTACTAATATCAATTACATTAAAATAATTAATAATATTATTATTACTTTAATCCATTTCAACTTATTTTGACATATTTAAATTAATTTTTAACTATTTAATAATATTTAAATAGTGAACAAAATATTTAAAAAATGACGCTCTTGACCCGTTGATTAACCCGAATCGTCCGCTGACCTGTATTGACCCGATCGATTTGACATGTTATCCAAAATGACCCGAACTGAAAATAACCGAATCGAACCCGACTTAACCGACCCGATTGACAGCTCTGGTTAAAATGAAACTAATGCCAAACCACTATACCGAAAAAGAGATTACTATTTTTGGTGGAAAAAAATAAAAAGAATACTAGTGTTACAGATATTCGGATTTGGAAAACGAGGGCATCTATTTTATTCGCTCACCTCCTTTCATAGACAAGAAAAACGCGAATATTCAACTATGGAGCTCGAATATCCGTCCGATCAAATTTGCCTTTTCAATCCAACGGTTAGAAATACCGATGACCGACGGTTGAAGTTTTTTGTTCCTTTGCTTTTGCCTTCGTTAAAAGGCTCGTCAACAGTACTCTCTTTTGCTCACTCGCACTCAAAGCTACACTACAAATTCTTCATCCAGAAATCTCTAGGGAAAGAGAATTGGGATTCGCACTTGGACGAGTGGCTCTCTCTCTCTCTGTAAGTTCGTCTTGCTCAACTTCATTCTCTTGATTCTGCTTCCAATCTTTTTCGAATTTCACTTGTTGATTCTTCTTTAGGATTTCGTTTGTGGATTTTTTTTTCTGTTTTCTCGGTTAGCGTGTGCTTTAGCGATGAATTTATCTGTATCGGACCGTGATCTCTAGAGATTTGTCTTTTGCCTCTTTCGAAATGTGATTTATCGTCTCTGTTTCTTGTTTGAGTGGTTATCACTTGCATCAGTTGAATATTTTCTTCTATGTTTGTTTGGCGAATAAGATTTGCGAGTGGAATTAGTGTTTGATTGCATAATTGTTTTGCGGAAAGTGCAATTCTAGTTGAGATGCTTGATTATTCCTTCTTCGTTCCCAATTTTGATAGAGAGGAGTAGTTGGCGTTGTTGTTCTGATTGTTTTTAATTTTGGTCCTCTTCTTTTCTTGACTGTAGCTTACTAGGAAAACATGGCAAACAATGAGGGAGGTGGAGAAGCAAAAGAAGTCGTCCACAGAAGCTCAGGATTCCCATCTATAGCTCTCAATGAAAGGATCCTTTCTTCCATGTCTAGAAGATCTGTGGCTGCTCATCCATGGCATGACTTAGAAATTGGTAACAAAATCTATGCTTCGTTTTTGGTATTCTATTGCGATGGCTACTTGTTAATATGTATTTGATTTGTTGAAACTCGTTGAAGAATCATCTACTTGAAATTATTGTGAAATTTGCAAGTATTTCTGGATTTTCCTTGCGCCTGACCCTGGTTACTTCGTCCTTTCTGCTTTTTGCATTGCTAATCCTTTGTCTTTGATTCTGTTTGTTCATAATACTTTTCATTCGCCTCCTTGCAGGACCTGGAGCTCCAACTGTTTTCAACTGTGTAAGTTTTGTTACTCATCAAATGTATTCCTAATGCTTATGTTGTGCAAGGAGCTTTGGAGTATTGCATGTGAAATTATCAGTGTTAGATAGTCTCGTATTTCAATCCGGATGACATCGATGTGCCATAAGTTTCTTAGGAAATACAACACCTTAGCGGATACCAACTGGAATTGGTGCTTTCTTGTTTCACATTGTAACTGATTCATGAACTTCCCTTTTCCCCAAAGATGTCCTGTCTGAATTTTGTAAGAAGATTACATGTCTATGATTATGTGATTGGATTTTCCAGTCATTACTTAATTTACTTTGTATCCAAAATAGCAAAGTCAAGGTGTTAATGTTTGCTACGGGACTTTGTTACTGTTTGAGGAGAGTATGTTCTTCTGGGAAATATCATTGGAATTTCTCATTTCTTGCCATTTGCTTCACTGTCCTGTTGTTTTCTTGAACCCGTGAAAAAACTTATTAGAGCTCAGTTGTGCAAAATTATTACTAATGTAACAGGTGGTAGAGATCAGCAAAGGAAGCAAGGTCAAGTATGAGCTGGACAAGACCAGTGGTTTGATCAAAGTACATCTCTTTCTTGTTTGCTTGACAATTCTACCTTATCTTAAATTTCCAATTTCTCAGCTCATGTCTACACTTCCAAATGCATCATGTTGTAGTCAATGAGCTGTTTCTTTGATACTAGTCACTGGACAAATTGCTGTTTTTGTATGCCATCTTAAATCTTGTTAGTAGATGAAGTTGTTCCCAGTAAGTCTCAACCCTCAAGGTGCCAGTGTGGAAGTTACTCTCTTATGCTTGTATTTTTATGTCAGTATAGGGCCTACCTGCATCTAATACTTACACATCAGTCTAATGGACATTTTGTTACATAGGTTGATCGGGTCCTTTACTCGTCTGTTGTTTACCCACACAACTATGGTTTCATCCCAAGGACTCTTTGTGAAGATAGCGATCCCATGGATGTTCTTGTTCTGATGCAGGTATTTTTCTTCATAAGCTTAGAATGTAGTTTCTTATCATGCATATGAAATTACCACTTTCTTTTTGCAAAAGAAGTCATGAGGGAATCTATCAATTAATCACCCACTAATGACATGGTTGCTACTTTGCAGGAACCTATTTACCCTGGTTCTTTCCTTCGTGCTCGAGCCATTGGCCTCATGCCTATGATTGATCAGGTAAACTGATTAATAGTATGTCATACTTGTAGATTATTCTTTCGATCAAGTACTCATGATTTCTTTTCTTTGATCCTAACCTGGTCATTTCAAGTTCTTTTATCTGTTAGTAATTTGGTACTTCTTACAGGGTGAAAAAGATGACAAGATAATAGCAGTTTGTGCTGATGATCCTGAGTTCCGTCACTACACAGAGCTTAGTGATCTTGCTCCACATCGCCTTGCTGAGATCCGCCGCTTCTTTGAGGACTGTATCCTTTACATTATTACCAACTCTTTACTTGCTTATTGCAGTCATGTTAAAGAATACCAAATCCTAAGGGGCAAAGTGTTCCAAGTCTTGGAAGAAAGGCTTAAAAGCAGGCTTTATTAACCCCTCTTGTGAAACCATTGATGTTGGGAATTGCATTATATGTTTAGTGATGATTCAATTTTACCAATTGTTCATCAATCATCATAGTATGGCACACAAATAGTGTTTGTTGTTTCACCATAACTTGTCACTAACATAGATAAGAAGAACGAGAACAAGACTGTCGCTGTGAATGACTTTTTACCTGCTGAAGCTGCCATTTCTGCCATCAAATACTCAATGTGAGCTCCTCCTCTCTTTCTTTCAAGAGATCAAGTAGACAAAGCCTATCATATTGCTTCCCCATGTTGAGATGTCATATAATAATATGGTTCTCATTTCGCTACCCTTGTTGTGTTACTTTCTGTTGCAGGGATCTTTACGCCTCATACATTGTCGAAAGCTTGAGGCAGTGAGTTTGTTGAAGGCAACTGGGAACTCTGGAATAAAGAGCGAGAGACGGTTGTGATGAAATCATTCTGTTGCTTGGCTAATAGACTTCTTGCTATAGCCTTTCCATTTACTTTGATGCAAGTTAAATTTGTCAAGTTTATGAAACTTGAGTCATATAAACGTGGGTGTATGGTTTGTGGATTGAGATTTATGTGATTGTGTAAATGAGCTTGAGAAATCAGAAATAAGATGCATGTTGTTGTTCATAGCAATGCGTATGTGGCTGAAATTTCCCTTTTCTTGTGGTGCAATATTGCAATAATGCAATCTGTGCTTGCTATTTCTTTTTTGAAAATAATTGATAGAACCCTCTCTTAGGCAAGGATCTCACCAAGAGCCCACTGAAAGTCAGTATCTAACAATCAGGATTGTGCAGGAAGTTCCTACGTTTTCATATATTTGATTCTGAAATTCGATGGTTACAAACTGACTCCTGCAGACTTTTAATATTGGAATAAACAAGAGTAGTTAACTAGCACTAACCCACTCTTCCCACTAATGCTCTAAGTGATAGAACTATTCTACCACAATTTAGGGAAACAAACAAACTACTAACTTACTCCTCAGTAAAGCAATTAAAACTGAATTAATTAAAGTATTAAAATAGGATAAATTAAGACTTATTTTTCTTGGCATAAGTCTTCCATGGTCTGGGTTTAGCTGCGGTCATATCATTACACCCTTCCTGGAAAATCGACGTGTCCTCAAGTCGAAAAGATGGGAATTGCTGCTGCAGGCTTGACTTTTGGAATGCCCGTGGTGAAGATAGATGGTTATTCGTGGTCAGCGAGTGAAGAGAGCTAAGGGCAGTAGTTTCTGGATTGGGTTTGATACCTTGAAGCTTGAATTTCTTCCCATTGAAATCAGATACTTCTCCTTCCAATTCACCTGGATTGTGTGCAAGGTAGACAGCCACTTGATTCCAAGGATTAAATTCTGCCCCGCCCAAAGGAAATGAGTAGAAGTTTTGCTTGACGACAAATCCATGTAGCTGAATGGCAAGACCTGGGCAGATTTGGTTACACGAAATTACCTCGCCATTGCCGATGATTACACCAAATCCTGGGACATCCTGCGTGGGCAACTGCAATTCCCTGAGCAGCTGATCAGATATGAAATTATGAGTCGAGCCACTGTCCACCAAAATCAGTACCCGTCGGTTGTTTAACATACCCTAAAGCTTCATGGTGCTTGTACTAGATTGGCCCGAAATCTGATGAAAAGAGATTTCTGCTTATGCTTCATCCTTCTCACCGATCTCATATAACTGGTTGTCGCCCTCTACTGCTTCGAAGTTGAGTTCGTCCTCCCCCCACAATCCATGGTGGAGAGCGAAGGTCGACATTGATGACCCAGAAAGAATCGGTCACCACAACGGAAGCATAACCCTTTTTCCTGTCTCTATTGTCGCTCGGCATCACCTAGCCTGGGCGGTCCAGATGGAATTCCGGTGGATCGGTTAGGTTGGGGTGAAGTTGCAGCAGTGGGTAAGGGAGGGCGTGTGAGAGGCTGCTGGAATGTTGAGGTGGAACGTTGGGAGGAGTGATTGGAGGGGTTGGGCTTAATTGTGGGAGAAAAGGGTTTTAGCACCCAACCACATGGGTCGCCTCCTTCGAATCTGGGAAATCCAATCTTTGCTCGAGGTGGCCGCTGTGTTTGGAAGCCCCGGTGGTAGTCATCTTCCTCGTCATGATTGCCCCACCCACGAGGCTGATGTCGATCATAGTGAGGTGTGCGACCCCTGGCTGACCCCCTATTTGAAGTTTCTGGATTTCCTTCCATGGGCGGAGGAGGCGGTGCAGGCATGGCCGACACTCTAGCCGTGAGTGTAATATTCCTCATTTTTAATAAGGGTATTTGGGTAATTTTTCCATCATTCGTTCGATAAATTTTCGCTTTCAGTGGAGTTGGATTTTCGGTAAAAATTTTGCTCTCTGTAATAATTCCATAAATTACATTCGATGTAATTTTAGCGTTTAAATATTTACGCAAGATATTTGTGTAAGATATTTACGCAAGATATTTATGTAAAATATTTATGAGATATTTGTATAAATATCTTCAAAATATCTTGGCTATAAATAGCCATCTCTCTCTCATCTTTCTCTCTTCCCCCTCACGGCTCTCTCCTCTCTTTGAACTCTCTCTCTCGGCCATCTCTCCCAAAGGCCTTCGTCGGAAAGCTTGAATCTCGCCGGAGTTGTCGTCAGAGCTTGGTTGGTGTTGGTGGTGCTCTCAAGGTGGTGTTAGGTGTCCAAAAGTTGGAGCCACCATGAATCGAGCCCCAACACGTCGCCCCGTCATCTTCCCCGAGGAATCTGTGGCCTCAGATCTGTCCCTGCGTCGAGCCCGGAAACCCATCGTTGTCTCCAAGCCTTGCTAAGCTTTCGTCGGATCTAAGGCAAGTGGTGGTTCGCTCTTGCTCATCCTTCCATACTTTCCTTAATTATCAATTGTTAGTTGTTAATTAATTTGGAATGATTTACTGTTTATGTTGGGAACAGTTTTGATAAATAATTTGATGAAAAGAATATGATGTTATAATAGGTTGTATATCTGCTAGATCAACGCTATTATAGACATATGTTGCCTAAAGGACTTGTTCGTGCACTGACGGAAATACCGGGCCAGTTATGTAATTTTGATAAATTTGGGGTTAAGCTCAGTAAATAGTAGACTTTCATACGAGCGTCTGGAACTTCGCGGAATTGGATTCCGAGTTGTATAACTAAAGTTATGGCCAAAACCATATTGAATGCAGATTCGGGAATATTCTGATGTTCGGATTTGGGCTAGGGCAATTAAAGTGAACTGTTTAATTAGCTCGAGTACTGTGTGTTAATTACCATGATGGTATTGTTGTGAATTTAATATTGACTTAATGCTAGAATAGCACGGATATTCGTAGGGAAGCTAAGTCCATGTAAGGATTAGTCGTTTCTATTATATCTGTGTTTAAGTTGATTGACATGATGACTTTAATGTGAATTATACTATTGTTGTGCTTGAACTGTTTAGTTAGCACTAGTAGTTATAATATGGTTATGGTTGTGCTTGAACTGTTTAGTTAGCACTAGTAGTTATAATATTACTGTGTTGAACTGTTAGTTAGCACGAGTATTAGTAGGAACGCCTGGACTCTGCGAGGTCCATTCGTTTCTTTATAACTTGGTGAAAAGGGCGATCAAGACCCTAGGGATATAGAGGCTTGGACTCTGCGAGGTTCATTCCTTCGATAGATATAGAGGCTTGGACTCTGCGAGGTTCATTCCTTCGATAGATATAGAGGCTTGGACTCTGCGAGGTTCATTTATTCGATAGATATAGAGGCTTGGACTCTGCGAGGTTCATTCCTTCGATAGATATAGAGGCTTGGACTCTGCGAGGTTCATTCATTCGATAGATATGGAGGCTTGGACTCTGCGAGGTTCATTCCTTCGATATATGTCCTGCTTGGCGGAACATATATTTAAAAGCTTATAACGTGTGTGTGTGTGTTGTAATTTAATAAGATAAGTGCGGTTAAACACATAATTAATAAGCTTTGGTAGTTGTATTAATTTGAGTGAACATAATTGTCATCATAAGGTTTAAAGCTTTGTAGCTGCTCTTAATCATGTTGTAAGCATTAGTGTGGATAAAGTGTTGTGAATGAATAATTGATTAAGGGAATAATTCTTCAGGATCTCGTTTTCCCTATTGTGGTCTCGAGTAAGACTGTGAAATCTGGAGTTAGGATGGTCAGGATCATAAGTAAAGTATGACCCATGTAGGACCATGGTTAAAGCTTTTGGGAAAGTCAAGTGTACGAAATCATAGGTATCCTTTGAGAAGATCTATTTGAGATTCGTTTGAGGTTAATAAGGAAATGATGCGATTAAGTCCTGGGTGGATAGTAGATTGTGTACGGAATATAAGGATTTTAAGTTAGAAATAAGTTTGTTTAAAGACAGTACGAGTCGTTGGACTCGATAAGTGGAAATTTCCAGATGATAAAGAGTTAGGACTCTTGTGAATTGTCAAGGATTGACATCTTGCGAGTATGTCATCTATAAGGCTTAAGGTATCACTCTCTTTGAGGAAATAGGAGTAAGATCTTATGTGATACGTTTCGAGGAACATAAGAATAAGATATTGTGATTGTTCTTGAATCTTAAAAGAGTATAGTGGTAAGCGTTATCTCATACGCAGAGTTCTTCCGAACTTCTTAAGGTATAAGAGTGTTGTGTGTTTTGTATTAATAAGTTAAGTGCTCTTGACGCACATGATTAACATACCTTGGGCGAGTAGTGCAGTTAGGCGATAGTGCAGCTAGGAAAACTCGTCTTAGCTTTTAAATCGCTCGTATGCGATACTGTGATTCTATAATTATTTAAGTTTCCCAACATTTTTCATATTTCCGACAAGATTCATTTCGTTGGAATCTTCTTTGGGTTGATTGCTGTAAGACTTGGTCTTCAGAATCTTCTCTTGTTCATGTCTTTTCACATGTTTCAGTAGAGTATGGTGGTTGACTATCGTTATCAGTTTTGATTCGAGGACGATGAGTCTAACCTAATACGACTACTTCGAACTACTCTTTTTTGTGCCCTTGCATGGTCTATTCATTTAGACTAACCAACCGCATTTGTTATCTGCTTTGTTGGCTGGTGTCGTACGTTCGATTCAGCACATCAGATAGGTTGCAGGTCCAAAAAAGGCTAGAATGACTATGAAGGCAAACGGTGTTTTGAAGAGTTTTATCCAGGTTAAGGATCTTTGGCGGATGATCATTGCGATCAAGACTCTGTTGTTATTTCAAAGACTTCTGATGTGTTAAAAAGGTCTTGTATTAAGACTACTCTGTATTATAAAGACTTTCGCTGTATTTATGATGTATTTGGTCGTATTTGGAATTGTGTTGAAATTCCGCGACTATGGTTTTAATCGAAGGTTGTGATATTTTGTATCATAATTGTTGTTTGATGATTTATATCAACTGGAAAAGCCTGGGGTGACTTCGGGATGAGGAATCCGAGGTCACTGGCAGTAATACTTTCAAGAGAAAATTTGGGGGTGTTACAGTGAGGGCCTGAATGGCGACGATTAATTCATTCAAAAGGGCGGGGGAGGGGGGGTGGATTTGTGTGAGATGTTTCACCGGTGGTTGGTGGTGGTAGTGGGTCGTTGTTTGGGTGTGGCAGAAAGGGTGGAGTTTTAGAAGCGAAACTGTGTCTGGCCACCATTTTGATCGAATGGCTCTGATACCAAAAATGATATAACCCTCTCTTAGGCAAGTATCTCACCCAAAAGCCCACTGAAAGTCAATATCTAACAATCAGGATTGTGTAGGAAATTCCTACGTTTTCATATATTTGATTATGAAATTCAATGGTTACAAACCGACTCCTGTAAACTTTAAAATACTGGAATAAACAAGAGTGGTTAACTGGCACTAACCCACTCTTCTCACTAATGCTCTTAGTGATAGAACTGACTTGACTAATTCTACCACAATTTAGGGAAATAAACAGACTACTAACTGACTCTTCAGTAGAGTAATTAAAACTGAATTAATTAAAGTACTAAAATAGGATAAATTAAGGCTCCGTTTGGATCCCATTGATTATGTTTTATAAAACAATTTATTTCTTATTTTTCAAAAAACGCTATCCTCATATCTAAAAAGACGTGTAAGAAAAACAGTTTATAAACAAAAAATTAGTTTATAAACAAACATCCAAACGGACCCTAAGACTTATTTTTTCTAACATAAGTTTTTCATGGTCTGGCTTTAGCTGGGGTCGTATCAATAATTGATTTGATGCATCAAACAAACATCGAGAGACTGAATAAATATAGGCCGAAAAAACGCGCACTTTTTTTTTTTTAACCTTGCACTCCATCCTGGGCGACACGTAGCGGTAGTGCAGCCCAGAAAACCTGATTTTCTTGGGCTGTACTAGGTGTCGCCCAAGATGGGCTCAATTTTTTTATTAAAAGAATGATTTAATTTGAATTTTTAAAAAATGGTTCACTGAACCGGTTTGTTGGGGAAAAAAAGTTTATGGACGACACTATGTGCAGCCCAGAAAACCGATTCACTGAAACCGGATTTTTGGACGACACTATGTGCAGCCCAGGGAGTGTACGATTGAAATATAACGGTCAATTTGGGCTGCACATAGTGTCGCCCAGAATTATTCCGTTTCAGTCCTCACGATCATGTGACCGGCTATATATATGGGAGATGTAATAGTAGTTGTACCATCATTAAAATACAACGAAAAAAAACCTTCAAACCCATTGTAATTTTCTGGCTATATATATGTCGTCGTCAAGCGATCCTTGTTGGAGGGGGTTGTCGGAGTCGTCTTCGAGCGTGTCCACGTCTCTAGATGATGAGGATGATTTTCAGTCGCCGATTTCTCCTCAATACTTCAGGGTACGTAATATTTTCAATTTTTTTGGATAAAATGATTAGATATTACCTGTATCAAGTCTTTGAAATGTTGACTGTTTAGAAATAATGTATAATTTTTTTTTATTAATTTGTATGAATTTAATTATTAACTAGTCTCTAATATACTAATTTTTGTATATAAATAGGGTGATTCTAGTGATGATGAATTTATAGCAATCGACTTCTCATCGCATTTTACTACTAATGAGATATTTCCGAGTATGGAGGATTGAGGGAGTGGGTTCAAAAGGTCGATTGTATTCTTTTTATGGTGATCACTACTAAATCATCAAAGCCTAAAAGGATTATATTTCATTGTGAGAGATCCGGGTTACCTAGGTCCGACAAGAAAAAGAAGCTAGTCGATGGTAAAAAGGTCAGCCCGATACGAGTGAATAAAGCTAGGTCAAAGAAGAAGAATTGTCCCTTTTTGTTGCATGATATTTTTAGGGAAGGAAATGCTATTAGAGATCCTGGGTGGACCATATCGGTTGTTAGAGGATGCCATAATCATATGCTTTCGACCACCTTGATTGGCCATGCATTTGTTTCCCGACTTACGAAAGAGCAGCGTAGAAAAGTGATGATTGATACTGCGACGGGTGCAAGCCCCAAAGTTATTTCTACACAGATTAAGAATGAATATACGGGTTCAACGATATCAAGGAGGCAAGTGTACACTGTTAGGGCTAAGGAGAGGTTGAAATCCCTGGACAATCTGAATGGGACACAATGGTCATTGGGGTTTTTGAAGGACAAAAGCTATTTGTTGGACACTGCTACTAAAACGAGGGAAGATGGGAAAGAGGTATTGGCGTGCTTGTTTATTTCTCATCCAGACGCTCGACATTTGTTGTGCATGTTCCCTAATGTCGTCATCATGGATTCGACGTACAAAACCAACAGGTAAACCTTACTTGTTTGAGTATTATGAGTAGATAATGGTATTTTTGGCGGGTTTAAAGTATTTTTTGTGTTGCATTTATAGGTACGGTATGCCACTATTCCAGATTGTTGGGTTTACTTGCACCAACTTCACATATTGCATTGCTCTTGCGTTCATGGAAAGGGACAAGCCACTATGCATGGGCATTGACACGATTAAAGTGGTTGTTCGGGGGAAAAATTCCCGTATGCATCATGTCTGATCGAGAGCTAGGACTGATCAAGGCTTCCAATAAGGTATTTCCGAAGGTTCGGCATCATTTGTGTCAGGTCCATGTAGACCGTAATGTGAAGGCATATGCTAAGTCGATGAACATTGACGAGAATAAATTCTCGGGAAGTGTTCGTCGGGTGATGAGGTCTCACACACAGGAGGAGTATAGAGAGCGACTTGCTCACTTTAAGGAGACATGGAATGAAGGCCTTGTGAGATATGTCGAGGAAACTTGGTTTAATGACCATAAGAAAAAGCTAGTTGCGGCATGGTGTGATGATGTTCTCCATTTTGCCACAAGAACATCAAACAGGTAACTTTCATACAAACATTTGCAATCAAATTGGGTTTTAAAATTCATTTAGTACATTGTAAACGATTATTGATCAACACTATTTTGTAGTGCTTATCTAGGAGTTGTTAGCGGTATTTAGGGTGCCATTTGTAGGGATTTAGAGCACAACTGTGGAGTAGGGAGTTGGATAGAAGAAGCGTGAATATGGTGGTTTGGAGAAGCTAAATTGAAGACATTTAGAGACGAGGAGAATACCACCTGAGGAGACCAAGGAAATAGAGGGAATAAGCCACACAACGAAGGAGAAGGCGCCTGCCGCGAGCCACCGCGACCGGGGTGAAGGCAAGAGAGAGACCGCGGCGAGAAGCGAAGCACGGAGCAACGAATGTCATAGCGCGATTGCAGAATTACCACCGCGCCCGTGGAAAATTCATCACTGGCAAAAGTCGAGAGCGAACATGCATTTTCCGCGACCGTGGATTTCTGGCCGCGGTAGTACACGGGAGGCAGGCACTGGAATTTCCGAAGTTTTATTTATTTTTCCTTTTTCGAATTTCTTAATTTTCTTTTTATTCCGAACTTTATGTTATTTCCTTTCTAGATCACTTTTGTTATCTTTTTCCTTTCGTTTTAGGGTTAGCTTATTTAACCTAGTTTTCCCTTTCATTATTGATCATCACATTCATTATTCAGCATCGTTGTTTTTCCCTTTGGAGAATTTTGTTTCCAAGACTATGAGGAGCTAAGCACCCTTTTGCTTAGTCCGACAATTGAAGCTTTTCATATGATTTGATTGTGAGGTTAATTATCTATTTTCTAATTCCTTTGGATTATATCTTTTCTCTTGAGCTTATCATTGTTATTGATTTGACTAGATTGATCACCTAGTTGATATTAGTAATTATCTATTGTTAGGGTTTGGATATTTCGAGTTGAGATTCCTTATCTAAAGTAGCAAACTTGATTTTCTAGGACTAGTTGGACTAGATTATTATGAAAGAGAATTGATTATGTGCTAAATGCTGTGAAACATCGATGTTGTATGTATCCTGGTTTGATCCTATACTCTATGCTGCTATTGTTCTTAATCTTGATAGTTTCTTGTGCCTTCAATAGTAAGAGTTACTAGAACTAGTTGGGCTAGTAGCTATATAAGAATAGGGACATGAATAATCAAAGGAAATGAATAAAGATAACCTAGGATCGATCAATCATAGGAAAAGTGGATATTTGTTAGGCTAAGTATTTTCCCTTTATTGATAAAAACCCTTGCTTTGTTTACTTGTTTTCCAAGAAATCAACCAAAACCCCCATTGTTACTTTTGCATGCTAATAACCACAAAGATTGATAACTCCTCCATGTGGGATCGACCCTGCTTACCCAGACTACTAGTTTAGGTTTGTTAGGATTTATTTTGACCAGGTTAAGACGACTAAAACCTGTCCGTCAAATTGGCGCCGTTGCCGGGGAGGCAAGTTTTGATTTTTCTTTGTGTTTGTGTGTGTGCTTGTTACTATTGTGTGGACCTATCTTATGGTCCACACCCGTGCTACTAATTCTCCCATTTCTGCTTTGGATCCAGAGATTGAAAGGACTCTCTCCCACGGTTGCAGAGTGAATCGAGCTTTCGTTTTTGACAACCCCGCGTTCGAGATGGGTGACAAAAATCCTACGTTAAGGCAACTGACTGCCCCCAATCTGCAACAGCAATCGCTGACTGTGCAGTTTCCTGAGCTGGCAGACGGAGTCAACTTCGAGCTCAAGTCGAGGTTGATCCACTTACTCCCCCACTTCCATGGGATGAGTGTTGAAGACCCTAACAAGCATCTATCAGAGTTCCATGCAGTCTGCACAAGCATGAAGCCAACGGGCGTGACGGAAGACCAGATCAAGCTGAGTGCCTTTCCTTTCTCCTTGAAGGATTCGGCCAATGACTGGTTCTACTACCTGACTCCAGGGAGCATAGATACATGGACCAAGATGAAGAAGGCCTTCCTGGAGAAGTACTTCCCAACAACAAAGCTGAATAGCCTGAAGAGGAACATTAGCAACATCGAGCAACGGGCAAACGAGTCGCTATATGAGTACTATGAGTGCTTCAAGAGGCTGATTTCCAGTTGCCCCTATCATGGCTACTCTAACCAGGACCTCGTACTTTATTTGTACGGAGGTCTTCTTGATGATGAGCGGAGGATGGTGAATGCTGTGTGTGGAGGAAACATCCTCAACAAGACTCCAGACCAGGCTTTTGAGGTCTTCTTTGAGCTATCTGAGGGCTCAAGACAGTTTAGTAGAAGGGCGGGCGCCCAATCCGTAAGAGCTGCATAGTCTCAGCCCAATTCCACACTTCTTGCTGAGGTGGCTGAGATGAAAGAGATGATGAGGAGGTGCATGATGAAGGGTGTCCTGCAGTAAGTCAAATCATGTGAGATATGTCAAGATACGATGCATCCAACTGACGCATGTCCCACACTGCATGAGCCCACTGCTGAGGTGAATGTGATTGGTGGATATGGCCCTCAAAGGCCAAGATATGACCCGTACTCCAACACCTATAATCCAAGGTGGAGAGGGCACCCCAATTTGAGGTACGGGAACCAACAGAACACTCATCCCACCCAGGAGACAAGACTACCAGCAGAGGCCACCACAGTTGCTTTCCCGCCCACAACAGTACCAGCAGTCTGGGGGTCAACAACAATATAGAGCTCCTTATGATCAACGACCCCAAGGCCAGAGTTCTAGTATCCATGCGTCCAGTGAGGACAAGATCAACACCCTTATCCAGGGCATGCCTACCATGGCCAACACGGTGACAGTGATGGGGACACGAATTCAATCATTGGCAGACACTGTGGCCCAGAATCAACAGGAGACAAAGTCTAGTATTTAAAATATGGAGAAGCAAATGGGGCAAATCTCTATAGCTGTGAGCAGGCTGGAGGCTCGTGAGTCGGGAAACTACCCTCTCAAACGGTAGTCAACCCGAGGGAGAATGTATGCGCCATGACATTGAGGAGCGGGGCTGAGATAGAAGCCAGGAGAGCCAAAGAGAAGGACATCCGCGACCGCGAAGAAGAGAACCACGATCGCGGATGCATCACGGAGAAGGAGGAGAAAATCGACGTAATTCCGCGACCGCAGCAGGATATCCGCGATCGCGGAAAAATCACGGAGATAAAAGAGCACTAGGTCGAGAGCAATCCCCGATCGCGGAACGAAATCCACGATCGCGGAAAAATGGCCGAAGACGCTGACCTGTTCGAGAATATTCCGCGATCGCGGAAATGTCCCATACGTGCATGTTCGATCCGAAGCTCCCTATGATGATTATGTACGTCCCTATTTCCCTCCTCTTGGATCGGAGAAGCTCCCGCACCCTTCCCTGAAGCTCTGGCGGATACTAGGAGGCCAGCCAATGACAAAGAGTTGTTTGAAACGTTTAGCAACTACGACGTAAATATTCCTTTACTTAAGTTGATTAATAGTATCCCTCGCTATGCTAAATTTTTGAAGGAGCTTTGCACGCTCAAGAGGAAGAGGGCTGTGAAAGAGAAGAAGAAGGTGCTGGTGAGTGAGAATGTGTCCGCTATGCTGCAAAAGCGGATACCTAAGAAGGCTAGCGATCCAGGGATGTTCACAATTCCCTGCAAGATTGGGGGTACCTTGTTCGACAAGGCGTTACTTGATTTGGGTGCCACCATTAATGTGCTGCCTCTCTCACACTATGAGTCCTTGGAGTTGGGCCCACTAGAGAAGACGGGGATTGTCATCTAGTTGGCGGACAATTCATATGTCTACCCTAAAGGAGTTGTGCATGACGTGCTAGTAGAGGTGGACAAATTGGTGTTCCCTGCAGACTTCTTTGTGATGGACACGGGGCAGGATAAGGATGCAACGCCTGTGATGTTAGGAATGTCGTTTATGAATACGTCGGGAACAAAGATAGACGTGAGCAGCGGTTCGCTCACTATGGAATTCGACGGGGAGAGGGTCAGATTCAACATTGATGATTCGAAGAGACATCCTCCAGATGGGAACCCCTAGTGCTCAATGGAGGTGAGTGAACCAAGTTGAGGGATGAGAGTAGTATGTCGAGCCACGACAATAACTAAGGCGCTGCCCGGGAGGCAACCCGAGGTATGTACTTCTTTCTTTGCTTTTCGTTCTATATTTGTGCTTGCATTTGTTTTAGTGTGTTTTTGCTTTTGTTTTTTGTTTTTTGTTTCAAACTAACCTGCAGGGAGGAGACCCGATGCAATTGAAGAAGGTGTTACCCACACCAATGTAAGTCTCCTAATGCCCTGCACCCAAAAAAAAATCCGAAAAAACCTTAAACGGAATTGAAAAAAAAAGTTGCTCCAAACTAAAGGTGTGTAATCCAACCCTATATTTCAGATCGATGGATTTAGAGGGTTAGGATTATTTTGGAATTTGGGGATTTGGAGATTTTAGGTTTAGGATTTTAATGGTTCGTTCAAGCTTGGTGGGGCTCCCTTCAAGCTTGCTCAGTTTTTGATTAGTTTAGTCTTGATCAGGTGAGATTCTAAAACTTGCAATTTTTTCCTACTAGAATCTCTCATTTAAAAGTGATAAACATGTCATGAATCTCTCATTTAAAGTTCCATATGGTTGATTTCTTCTACGTTGGTTTATGAATCTCATTATTAGCAACTTTAATTGTGATAATGAGATTTAAAGTTCCATCGGAAGTCCAAACATGTTTCGAGCACGAACTGGATCAGCAGTCAAAAATTCATACGCCTCAAGCTTACTAACATCATCGAGGTCCATGCGCTCTAACTCAGCAAACACCTCATCATCGGAATAAACACGAGGCCTAGACCTCTCCAAAATGGTATTTCTAGTTGCAAGAACATCAACTACACGACCCATCACAATATTCAACCCACTTATCTCTGTTGCTAACTTCTCTTCTGGTTTGCGTTTCCTAGATGAACTTCCAGAAGCTTTTGATGTACTTCCATTTTGATTCATATCAGGAATTGAAGTATCAAAAGGAGCATACATACCACTTGATTCCGCTCTCCGTGCATGTCGTTTACTTGAATTGAATGTTTGACTATCAAAAGTCTCCAAATTAGCAGTCTGATCTTCGACCATGTGATCAACACTATCAATAGTTATATCATCTTCGGTGTTCTCATCCATAGACCATCTACGTAACCTTTCCCTCGATGTTGTTCCAAATTCACCTGTAGCTCTATCTTTTCCCCAAAGTTCTCTCAATTTGTCATACTGAGAGATAGGCCTTGTCCTCCATTGAACAACATTAGGCTTTGACTAACCAAAAATAATAAAGATTATGTTTAAGTACACACGTATAATAATAATAACTGGAAGACATTAACTACATGATAACGTTTAGTGTGTTACCTGAATCAACGCTTCCCACACTTCCTCATCAGCTTCAAATAGTTTTGTTATCGAATTCCATCCGAACCCGCTTAGACCCTTAAATGCATCATATGCTTCTCCGAATACTCTTTTCAATGTTTTGATACAGTTTTTTATTTTGTCCTTGTCAATTGAGTTGATTTGTGTCTTCGTACGCACTTCCTTTAATACTTCATTAAAAGCGGTAGTTGTAAATTGTCCATTCACCCTATTACCTTTGATCACTTGTTCTATAAGTGCATCAAGAAGAATCTGGTCCATTGAGTCTGTCCATTGCAAGGATGAACGTCTTCCTTCAGATGTTGATCTTGGAGGCATGTTATCACTACATAAGTAAAAAAAATAGATTGATCTATTGCAATTAACAAAATCAATACATAATAATTAGGTAATAGTGCCCAATATCACATCAATGCAACAAATTTGAAGAAAACAAAGCAATTGTATTATGCAATCAATATACTTGAAAGATGCTAATTGCAATCAATAGTACTTGAAAGAAGCCAATTGTATTTATTGTAAAAATAATCATTCTAGCATGAAAAAAGTAGATAAAACACCAATTGAAAAACAAAGAAACAAAAAAATTACAATCTTTGTGAATAATCATTCCACATTCTAGCGGCGATACTATCACGTATTTGACGGCCTAATACAAACTCTTTCTCTCTTGAGGTAGACCTTCGTGTAGCATTATTCTCATCTTCCGCACTTTCTAATTCCCTATCAACTTCTGATATAATCTCATCATCGGGATCAAATGCCATTAAATAGTTATGTAAAATACAACAAGCAAGAACAATATCACATTGTGTTGAAAACGGATATGTCTTCTCATTGTAACTTCCTACGATCGGAAATCTCTTTTTCAAAATCCCAAACGATCTTTCAATTGCATTACGCAATGAAGCGTGACGAAGGTTGAATAGCTCTTCAGGCTTCTCGGGTGCACGAGTTGAGTACTCTTTCAAATGATAACGCTCTCCTCTATATGGTGTAATGAGTCCCGGTTTTAGCATGAAACCCGCATCGACAAGATAATATTTACCTATAAATTATCAATTATTAACAAACGTTTGTTATCGGCTTAGTTTATATTAGAAATCTAGTTTACTTACCTCTTGGAATTATTAATCTATCTTCTCTCGTCAACGCATCTTTTATGATTTTTGAGTCGGATGCCGAACCTTCCCATCCAGGCAAAACATATGTAAACTTCAAATCAAAACTGCATGCCGCTAAGACATTTTGTGTAGGTATGTCTTTTCTATCCCGAAATCTTTGTTTGATTTTCTTAGGCACATGAGCACGAACATGTGTCCCATCAATTGCACCAACACAATCCTACATTAAGTTAGCTAAATCGGTCAATCTTACTCCTTGTTATGAAGTAAATAAATATGAACATATTTTAGTTCTAATGAATATTTACCTCAAAATAAGGATAGAATCGGGAATCATTGAATATCTCTGGTAGGACTTGGGCACCATTAGGTTGAACAAAGAATTCAGCTTCAAAATGTATTATTGCACTTAATACGTTGTGGAAGTGACGACTAGTTGTTTCACTTGACCGACGAAAGAAGAAAGAGACATTGCGATTCCTTTCTTGGTGTGACAGGATAAACAAAAACTTAGCAACTTGTTCCTCTATAGAAGCTTCACGTGATGGTTTAAGAAACTCGGTGCTTCTAAGTTTGTCACATAACCTATGAAAAGCTATAGGTGTCATCCGAATAACACTCTTACAATATCTTTCGTATTCAAGTCCTCTTAATAAGTTTGTTCGTTCTTGATCGCGTTGTTCTCTAATTTCAGGTTCTAAAGCATCACTATTTTTCCTTTTAGTTAGTAAGGATTGAAGCTCCATTAATCTTATCTTGTATACAACACAAAACCTAAGCATTGCAATACCAATTTGGCATTGTCGTTCCCAAGCTTTCAAAAATAAGGAAAATTCTGCATTATCTCCTTCCCTTTGAGATTCTACTTGATCCATCTAAAATTATAAATCATGACAAAAATAAATAATTAACGTGCATATATAATTGGTATCCATCACAAAATTACATAATATTAAAGCATCAATTCTATACTGAACTACATCAACAAAAGAAGAAGAAAACATTCACGTAAATGTCCAATAACAAATCAACTTTAAAAGAATAAACAATGCTAACAAGACTATTAAAGCACAAACCACCAATTCTATACTGAACTACATTAACAAAAGAAGAAGAAAACATTTACGTAAATGTTCAATCACAAATCAACTTTAAAATATTAAACAATGCTAACAAACCTGCTTGATATTAAAGCTCTGAATTCTCTGTTGCAATTTTGTTTTGTTTGTAGATTAATTAGCTAAAAGCTGTCATTTATATAGACTCAAATTAACTCCTTAATTTTACTTTTTAAACTAATACTCCGTATAATAGTCAAAGATTTGCTTGCTATGATTACTTATTTTTTTGGTCAAAATACTGATTTTTTTGACTGAGCACAAGAATAGCTGAAATTTTTTGGGTTGAACATAAAAATAGCTTAACGTATAGTAGAATTGATGATGAT
Source organism: Rheum nobile (assembly GCA_027886185.1). Lineage (NCBI taxonomy): Eukaryota > Viridiplantae > Streptophyta > Magnoliopsida > Caryophyllales > Polygonaceae > Rheum > Rheum nobile. Next base: position 1,243,573 of record WOAB01000309.1, read on the forward strand.
TACGTATTTTTTTAGTGGCTAAACGTACATTTTCTACTGATGAGTTTGAATTTTTTTTTCTTTTTTAATATTATTGAAAAATAAGAAACCCTCCAAATTCCACCTCAATTGAAGGGATTAGTTTACCTTCAAATTCTCAATTTATTTTCTCCTCTTATCCCCCACTTCACTCTCAAATCTCTCCTATTATTTCAGCCAAACACATTTATTAATTTCTTTTCCATCCTTCTTTATCCCTTCAAATACTTGTTTCCAAACATAGGGTAGGTAGTGGCTGGGGATTGTGATTCTGGGAACTAGGTCTAACCACACAATAAAACAGTCGGAGGCAAACGTTTGCAGATCATCTTCGTCGCCGTGGATCCGACCCGAATTAAACCCCCACCCTATCTCATCGGTTCGTCTCCCTACCTAATTGCTTTGGTGTCCTGTTGAGTTCTGAAGTGGATATCTTTTTAGGGTTCTGGTGTTTAAACAAGACATTTATGGCATATGGCTCTTAATTTGGGTTCAATTGAGTTTTATTGCTCGTTAATTTGTCAGTTTTCAATCACTTGCGTTCAATGTAGAATTTTTTTTCTGGCTGACCAGATTACACTCGATCTTTGTGGATCATATTTTGAGTGGTGTGTGTTATGTGATTAATTCCAAGTTCGGCTATAGTGGAAATCACAGTGTGAATCTCTATGTTAATTTGATTTATAGCTCTCTTCGTTCTCTTTTTATCTTGTTTGATATTGGTTTTGTTCTTCTACAAGTTAAAGATGAGTTGCAGTGATGGAAATATTCATAAAACCACTTCTAGAATGGGGAATATTTCCCTTTAAGCTTGGTCTGTGACTCTTTTACAACTTTCAAAAACAACTTACAGTTTCATTTTTTTCCAAAATCACATCACCCAATCTTGCTATATACTAGTTTTATTACTAGCAGTTTTGCACAGGTTATAGTGTATGATCTTGTAAAAAACACCTTTGAAGAGTGTGGTTTTAATAAAAATAAAAAGGGCTAGTATTCTGATTAACTCCCTTGCAGTAGTTAGAGTAGGAAAGGTAGTATTCTCTGTGGAATCTGAATTCCATGGGTTATATGTAGGCTTGGCTCTTGGTTGCTATCATGCTATACCTTGTAGTTAACTAGTTATGAATTAACCCTTGTCTATTGGATATACATAGCATTTGTTTTGTATGGTGAGGGTTAGAAACCATTTCATTTCGTTATTTTTTATGCCAATTCCGTCAAACTTTGTAGTTATGAGTTAAAGATAGGCAACATAACTTAGGTATATGCTATTTTGACTATTATGTTGTTAGAAACCTTTCTCTGAATCATAATGTTTCCCGGAATCATAATATTTGTTACTCATGTATATGCTATTTTGACTACTATGTTGTTGTAGATGGTTTTTCATGTTTTAACACTCAAGCCTATTAGCTTAATGGTAGAGCAACGTGCTTTAAGTGCGTGGATGTGGGTTCGAGTCCCACGTAGGCTAATCTAAATCTTATTACTATTATAATCTTAGTTGTATCACAATCTTGTACTAGTTGATCTCTTCATTACCATACTTTCATGCATATTAGTAAATTTCTCTTTAACATTCATCACTTGAAGGACCGTGACAATTCAAGCATACTTTTATTAACAAACAAAACTTCGTATTAGCCTATGCGGGAGTCGAACCCACATCTTGTGCATAAGCACATGCTCTGCCATTTGAGCTAATAGGCTTATTGTTTGCCTACCGCATCAACTACTTCATTAAATCAAGCCAGCCAAAAAAGAAAGCTTCAAAAGTTAAAGGTGGGAAAGCACGTAGTCTGTCTCAGATATCTACACTTGCAGATAAGAAGAAATTAACTAATTCCAAACAAGATGAGAACTTCATATGGAAAATCCGATTCAAAAGATATACCTCCTGAATCTCCCTCTGAAATGATAATTGCATAGGATATTCATGTCCCTGCTATTGTTGTTGATTCCGAAACATAAAAGAGTTGCATGTTACTTCTTCAATAAATATATATGAAGAGAAAGTAGTAGTAGAAACCCACATCAGAAACAAATGAAACAGTACATTAATTACTACTTTCCTTTAGACTATCCTAATCTAAAGATATCAAATAAGAAAGTTTAGTTGTCGTGAAGAAAATATTTTGCTTATTCTTGGCTTCACTATAACTGGCATGCCTTGGTGTTCTTCTACTTCCTCAATGCTAAAGTGGGCAAAGATGCATTTTCCATACAAATTCTACTAGATCCGAACAATAACAGAGAAATGAAGCAATAGTGGAAAAAAGCTTCAACTAATCAAAGCCTTAATTTCAAAATTGGTGACAAACTTCACTCATGTCATAATTTCGAGTCAGATCGACTAACCATTATGCTTGAAACTCCAAAATTCCCCAGATCCTTAAATTCACAAAAGCCCCAAATTGATAAATCTCCAAAACCCTAAATTCCAAAATCCTTCGATCCCCTTATATCCTTTAATGGATTGAATCTACATACATACCTGGAAGTGATGAATGAGTGGAGGATCGCAGGAGAGCTCGATTTCGATACCTGGAAGTCAAGCCGGCGTTGGGAGGACGAAGGAGAACTCGATTTCGATCAGACGAAGTGATGAAGGAGTGGAGGATCGCAGGCGCTTGAACCACGACTTGCCCGACTTCTGGCCGACGCGCCGCCACCTTGCTCGGCGCTCGAACCAGGAGTCGCCGACGAGTCGGGTCTCGGGTTTTATTGCTCGAAGGAGGAGAGAGAAGAGGAAGCTCGAAGGAGGAGAAGGTCGAAGGAGAGTGAACCAGAGAGGGGAGTCAAGTTTTACTATTTTTTTTTTTTAATATTAACGGTGCTGTTAAAGAAATTAACGATAGGACATTTGGCGAAAAAAAAATTAAACCCGAGGGTTACCATGTGAAATATGTCAGGTGAAGCATATGTTGGCTGATCGAGTAAATCGTGATTTTTTCTTACTCTTTGCTCCCGTTCCACTAAAGCAAGCGAAGCCGTTTGCCTTTGTTCTTCGATTCGATTCGATTCGATTCTCTTACGTTTGCTCTGGTTTGATCTTGGTTCTCAAATCGTTTCAACTCTCCCGTCCCACAGATCCAATTAGGTATGCCATCCTCCCAAATTTTTTGTTGTCTGTCTCTTCGATTCTACGTCGTTATCTACGATTTGTGGTTGGAATCTTCTTCTACTTTCTTGCTTTTGGATTTTGTCAAGTTCTCTTCCAATCTGTGATGTTCAACTTTGGTTCAAGTTTTTCTTGAACCAAACTATCGTGGCTTCGAGTCACACGTGGGTTTCGAATATGTGAAATTGTCGTGGGTTCGATTTAGATCCAGAGCACCTTCGAGTCGTACTTGGATTTTCCTTCGATTCTGCGCTTCGATTTGGTTAGATTTTGAATAATTTCTGAACTGTAAGAACCCTAGCTTCGAGTTTCTTTGGATTTTGATAAACCCTAGCTTGGAGTTTGGTTAAATTTCTGAGTTGTAAGAACCCTGACATTGAGTTTGGACGGATTCTGATTTGACGATTCTGAGGTCTGATTTCATAACCCTAGCTTCGATTTTGGTTGGATTATGAGATTCTGATTTCATAAACCCTAGCCATGTATGGATTTTTTGTTGTGTGCTAGCGAGCAATGATGAATCTCGATATTTCTACAAAAAATCTTATAGGTCCTACACACTTAATTATCCCGTTTTGGTGCTAATTGATGTTGTTGTGAAGTACTGGTAAATATTTGAGGCTTTGGGGAAGATGACTCTTTTGTACTTCATAAGCAAATTGTGCAAACTTTATCAAGATACCCTACAGTGCACCTAATATTCAACCCCATTTAATTGTGCTTTATGTTTTAATTTGTTGAATCTTACTACTATTATGCTAGAATACATGTCATGGAAAGACTAGGTGATTTTTTTTTGTCGTTGAGTGAAGTGACCTATATAGGTAGATTTGTACAATTTATCCTTATATTTAATGTTGTTTATCATATTTTTGAATGCTATATGTACCTAATGCAACAGAACCATAGTTATATGTTTCATAAATTTGCAATGTAGACTCGTAATTGCTGTATTATTTTTCTTTCGGTGAAGGTGTGTATTCCCTGCATTTTTCACCTATTTTGATTTGCTTTTGTGCTCATGCTTTGGAGTTATTAGAAGTTGCTATCACAAGTGTGTATTCCCTGCATTTTTCAATTTTATTATCTAACTTCAGAAGTGTGTTCTTTGTTGTTTTGCGTGATAAAATTATTTAGAGGGATTTTTTTGGCATGTCGGTGGCTAAAACTGTGATAATGTAGTATATAGCTAATGCTATTTTATCCTGTGCAGCTTGACTGGGATCTCAGTACGATTCGGTCTTGTCCAGACTGAATACTACGGCTTTTTCTTTGGAGACTTTGAGCAAGATTACTAAAGATGGTGGATGTATCATTTGCAGGTTTGTTGCTGTTTTCATTTTTATGTTTGCCACTTTTGTATTACCGTGAACTTCTTTTCCCCATTGGTTTTCTTAGTAGTGATATGCTGATAAGATGAAATACGGTCACCATATTAGTTGTCTAGATGATCATAAAAAGTAGTAGTAAGGAACAAGAATCAGATTCGGTAATGACTACTTAGAGATTGTTGATATCATTTTATTAATTATTGTTTATAATAATTATGTAGTGGTTAGACGATAAATTGTGTTAAAAGGGGAAAAATAATTTAAAACCATAAAAAGAGTTGCTTCCGCGTGTAGCAGTAGCAATTGAATTTCTATTGATATCTCAGAAAAAGACCGACGACCCCCACGAGACCACGCTCTTCCTACACCCGCAATGACCACGCGCCGGCGAGTCTCCGGCAAAGATGTCAAGGTGCCGACCTCTACGAAGGAGGCCTCAGTGGTGTCGGCAGCTCCGGCAGATGCAGAGCCCAAAATCCGTTCCCCCCAATGGATGAAAATTCTTTGTTTCTCTCTCCTCTTCTTCATCCCTTACTTCTACCTCCTCCATTTCCACTATGAAATTGACAGGGAGCTCAAGAGATCTATCCTCATCAACGCTATTCTCAGTGCTGGCGGCTTCATCTTCACACTCCGGTTGATCCCCGTCGCTTCCAGATATGTTTTGAGGCGTAATTTGTTCGGTTACGATATCAATAAGAAAGGAACCCCACAGGGATCGATCAAGATGTGAGCTTCTTCTCTCTCTTTGATTTATTTAAAAGTGAATATTTGGATCTAGATTATTGTAGTGGATTGGTATTATAAGCCGATAGAGCCCTGAGATTTCTGACATATATTTCATTGTTGAAGCTCTTAATATTATTTGCTTTTAATTAAGCCAATTCATGTTACTATTGCAGACCAGAGTCTCTTGGTATTGTTGTTGGAATCGTCTTCATGGTATTGGCAATCGTGTTTCAGTATTTCAACTTCACAGAAGACTCCAATGTAAGTTTCTCTTTCTATGAATTCTTTTGGCCCTTAGCTGTAAATTGATACTAGATGAACTCAGTGGTGCAGTAAAATTCAATGGAAAATTGATGGTACGTCAGTTTTGCCATAGAACAGTATCAGAACACAAGTGATGTGAATTTCAATAATAATATGGCTAACAACTGGAAATATTTGTTTGTAGTGGCTTGTCGAGTACAATGCTGCATTAGCATCCATCTGTTTCATGACCTTACTTGGATTTGTGGACGATGTCCTTGATGTTCCCTGGCGAGTGTAAGTATTTAGGTTCAATTTGATATTCTTATTTTATTTTCAAAGTCAATTTGCTGTCTCTTCCCCTAAACATTTTGTTGTCAGTCGTGATCCAAGTAAATCCTTATGCATCTTTTATGTTTTTGAGCACAGGAAACTGGTCTTGCCTTCATTTGCTGCTCTCCCTCTGTTGATGGCATATGCTGGGCATACAACTATTGTTATTCCGAAGCCACTTGTCCCATTAGTTGGTCTGGATATCCTAGATTTAGGTAGACATTTGTCTTAACATTCCTGGCCTGCTGAATATAAGTTTATACTTTGTCTGGTTGATTTCTTGCTTTGTAAGTTGTAACAGAAATAAAGGAAAGGTTTAAGACATAATTTCTAGAAGTTGATGGGCTCTGACAGTGACTTCTAACATCCTCTGCATTTCAGAACTTCCTAACTATAATTCCTTTTTCCTTCCCTTGCTATACGAATAGGTTGGGTATACAAATTGTATATGGGACTTTTGGCAGTATTCTGCACCAACTCAATCAATATTCATGCTGGTATAAATGGACTGGAAGTTGGTCAGACAGTTGTTATTGCGTGTGCTGTAAGTATCTAACCTTGCCTTTTCAATTGTTGTCCCAACTTGTAGCATGATCTGATGAATTTCCCTGTCTTATAGATTCTAATACATAATGCTATGCAAATCGGAGCATCAAAGGACTCTGAATATCAACAGGCCCATGCATTTTCTATTTATCTTATGCATCCTTTTTTGGCAACTTCACTTGCTTTACTCTCTTACAATTGGTAATTCTTGAGCCTGACATTTTTCTATACCATTCTATTTACTGGCAACATTCGTCGTGGATTCAGAATTGTGGCCAATTCTTGATAATCATTTCCGCATTTCAGGTACCCTTCATCTGTGTTTGTTGGTGACACATACACGTACTTTGCCGGGATGACTATGGCTGTTGTTGGAGTTCTGGGACACTACAGGTAACTTTGTTGGTGACACATACACATACTTTTTGCATTTTCATCTCTGCATTTTAGTTATCCTTACTAGAAACATAACTGGTTTGAAGTCAATCAGGAGTAGTACTATAAGATGAGCATCTCTAGTAAATGACTGATTGGCTCTACCAATTTATTTATGGCGATCTCACACTATGTCCTGGAATCCTCGTTTCAAGAAGAGCATGAGTAGTTTCTAAGCAGCATGATATCTTGATAACGCCTTGTACTGTTTTTCAGTTGTTGGGCTGACTTGATGCATGAAAATTTGCTGACTGAACAAAATCTTTTATGTAAATTATGAGACTCTAAGAACTTCATGATAAGAAGAAGTCTATGAATACATCTGCAGGCGGTATAAGTTTTGGAGGTTGTTCTCATCAGCTGACATTCAACTGATACATGAATTCAGTCATGATTTTATTTTTTCCATATAACATTTTAAACTGAACACAAGTGAAATTAGTTCTCTAATATCTGTTATTAGCAATTCCCATTTAGGTCTAACATCTGATCTCTGTCCTTTTGGGTTTTGCAGTGAAACTCTCCTAATATTCTTCCTCCCTCAAGTCCTGAATTTCCTCTTGTCACTTCCTCAGGTTTGTGACCGAGTTTCAGTTTATGATGCACTCATTCTTTCTCTCATTTAAGCCCCCTGATCTTTGGTTCTTTCTTACAGCTTGCTGGCATAATTCCATGCCCACGACACCGTCTTCCAAGGTAGTTGATGTATAAACTCTACCATATGAAGGAAGTTTGAAATGCACCGCTGGGCTAATAAACATTGTAATAAATGACACTTTCAGGTTTGACCCTCAGACAGGCCTGTTAACTGGAACAAAGGATGGCACACTGGTGAACGTCTTCCTTAGACTCTTTGGCAGGAGATCAGAGCAGTCACTTTGTGTACTGCTTCTTGTTTTCCAGGTAATGTATTATCATTTGTTCCGTCTTGCTCTTCCAACATCTTACTTAAACATAAATTCCCCACTGCATAGATTTTTGTATACTCGGACGCTGAATAATGTATGATAACCTTCTGTCACAGGCCCTGGGATGTGCCTTTTGTTTTCTGCTGCGGTGGCTGCTTATCGGGTGGTACAAATGAAGCTAACACATTAATGCATTAAATTAGCTGATCTGCTGTGGTCATCTGGAGGAACTTAAATTATGGCAGCACCTAATGTCATAGAAATCTGAGTTCACAGGAGGGTCCAGATGGCAGTTCTGACTTCTGAGTAGGAGTATCTATGTATTCATGCTTTCACCGATTTAGTCACATGAAATAGGAAAGTTGAATACTTTTAATTCGTATTTCATCAAGCTGGCAAAGTTTCTGATATTTTTACCTGGTGCAAGGTTTGAGTAGAAATAGAATTGGGTGAAATCTCTCTGCAATTCATTATACTTTTAGCTGGGTAGATGTATTTTGTTTTATAAGAATTGTATTTTATATTTACAAGTTCAGTTGCTTAGTGAGAATTTAATTGTGGATTCAGCCAGGAAGAACTTTAAGCAGATACTGAAAGAGTTACCCAACTCTACAAATTCATGTGCATCATCAGCCCGTGTATATTACATAGATCTGTACATGATACAATAACTAGTAGCAAAATAGTATTTTTCCCTTCTTTTTATCATTGGGAATATTTTTATATCAGTTGATTATCATTGATAAACGATTATACATAGTATATATGTTACAAGGTTATCAAAGTCGGAATTCTAGGATCGAATACTTTTTAGTGATTACCAAGCATAGAGGTTGATTCAGATGCGAACGTGTGATCCCATGCAAACTATGCACACTTGTGTTGTGATGCGATGCAAATTTGTTTTGTGCTATAAATCTAGGATGCACATTCTCTTAGTGAACATTAATACAATGCCTATTGCGGCATTGCTGTTTTGTGCTATGAATCTATGATGCACATTGTCTTAGTGAATATTAATACAATGCACATTGCTACAAGGGCGGACTCGTGATTTTCATTAACTGAGGGCAAAAAAAAAAATTGTTATTACAATACAATATAAAATGGGTAAAATCGCCGATCAGGATCGAGATATATTTTTTGATCCTATAAATTTGTGATAGTTTGATTCTAATCATAAGAATTGCATATCCCGATCGAGATTATAATAAACTTGGTTACACTAATTAATAAACTCGTCTGCCATTTTTTCGTAAAACTGAGATATACTTTTGCTGCAACTGAAAGGGATGCAAACCTTTCATGAAGAGACAAAAATGACATAGTTATCTTGAAGTACAAGTAATATATTAGATAACATTAGTAATAATAAAAACAATGAGTAATGTCTAATGAGTATAGGCTAAGGTATCATAGACATTTGATTTCGCCTTAGCAATATAGAGGTACTAGAATTTGCAGGTAAGCGAGAATTCTGCAAGGGAATGTCTCAAAAATTGACCCAAAATTCTACATTCAAGCAGGCATAACTACATACTCGATACTACCACCATCTCAATCCCGAACTTACAAAATCTTCAAGATTATCAACTGGAAACATACATAACCTGTTGAGAAAGATTGTGTTTGCCTTGTCATTTGTCAATCCTCTTCATCAAGCATTTCCATAGGTAAATGATCTCAGAGCGTAAACAAAATAGCAAACTAATCTACATCCAACGCCTTTTTCTGGATCCTGCTTCCTCTGTGACCACAATTTGATTGTTCGATCATGTGACACAGTAGCTATCTGTTGTCCGTCTGAAACATCACCACAACAATCCAGTTAAGCTTAACCAAATGCTACAGAATAAACTTCATTCCTGTGCAGTATGAAAGCATTTGAAACCAAAAAAACACATTTTCTAGTAAACTTATGATAAATCTTAGCATTGATTAAGTAACAGAGCTCTTTACAAAGGATCAGTGATAGAAGCTTCAAACTGTTAGTAGTCAGTGTCATAGTATCACGTGAAATAGAGAAAGTGCCTCACCTCCCATTATATCTAGTGATGGAACTTTATCTTCATGTCCTGAAAGCGTTTTGATAGGCTTGAAATCACGAGATGACCACACCTGTATAAAACAAAGCCATGTTTAACACTAAATAGATGATAAAGGAAGAGATAAAGCCGGATTTGTTATGAGGAAGGAGATGAGTCTTGTAGTAGTACCTTAGCTGTTGTATCATATGAAGCAGCTACCAGGTGGTAGCCTTCCTGAGGCTCAAATTTCACTTGCGAAATAAGGTTTGAATGTGCTGGTATGATGTATATGCACTTTCTCTTCCTTAGATCCCAAATTCGACGAGTATTATCTTCAGATCCAGTTGCTAAGTGGTACCCATTTAGATGCAGCCAGAGAGCCATCAGGATGGAAAGCCACTGCATAGACACTTCTACTGTGTCCTTCTTGAAGAAGAAGCTCTGCCCCACTCTCAACATCCCACAATCGGCTGGCAGTGCCCAAGTACTTCCCTGATGGGTGGAAGGCAATTCGAGCAAGACGTTGCAGATAGCTTTGCAGTACGGTCAGCTGACGCAGTTGCCACAACATCATTTACAGGAGAAAATATGACATCAGTGGCACGTTCAGTGTGTCCCTTGAGCACAGATTTTCTCTTCACTTCAGGCATACTCCATATCTTGGCAACTCCAGTTATTGAACTGATAAACAACAGCAAAAAGTCATAATTTCCTCACTTCATGCTTTTTCCACCTTAGACCATTGCCCAATCTCCATCGAGATAGACTCGGCTGTGCCTTTTAAAAACCAGCCGTTTAAATTTGAAAAAGTTTGGATGACTAGAAAGAATTTTAGAAATGTGGTAAAACAAGCATGGAGAACAAACTACCATGGATCTAGATTGTTCAATCTGGTATCCAAAACAAAATTACTCAAAAAACATGCTAAGATCTAGAATAAAACTACCTTTGGAAATGTCTTCAAACAATTACAAACCATAGAAAAATAACTTTCTGAAATCCTGTAATCACCCTACAAATAACCTCATTAAAAAACAAACTAGAATCATAGAAAAAAAGGAAAACTTTTGTGTTTTCAGAAAATTTACTAGAACCAAAGAGCTAAGGTTAACACATCAAATATAATGACACGAATGTCAGCTATTTTCATAAAATAGCAAGTGGAAAAAGAAACAGAAAAATCATAAAAGAAATCAAAACCTAAGAAGGAACAAACATCACTCGTGAAGAAAACATCAGAAATGAAATCAGAAATGATTTCATAAAAAGATCAAAAAGTAAGGATATGAACCAGAGAATATTCCAGAAAAACCTTGAATTAATCCAGCTTGAAATCTCTATAGAGGATAATATGAAATTAATAAAAAAATGTTTCCAACAAAGAAATTAAAAAGGCAGTCTTTAACATTGAATCGGATAAATCTTCGGAGCCGGATGACATGACATCAGAATTTTACCAAAAATATTGGGACATAGTAGGCCCTTCTATTATCCAAGCTAGTTAAAAGCTTTTTTCTGTCTGGAAAACTGCTTAAACAAATAAATCACACATCCATATCCTTAATTCCAAAATGTGACAATCCTAACTATACAAATCACTACAGACCCATAAGTCTGTGCTCTACTATTTAAAAGATCATCTCGAAGATTATAACAACTAGACTCAAAGGAACCATGAAAAAATTGATACACCCCCTTCAGGGTGCCTTTGTTACTAACAGAGACATTCAAGACAATATCTTAATTGCACATGAAATCTTTCACTCTTTTAAATCGAAAAAAGGAACTGAAGGCTTCATTGCCTTAAAACTAGACATGGAAAAAGCTTATGATAGAATCGAATGAGATTTTATTATAAAAACAATGGAAAAGTATGGATTCCATGAAAAATTTATCAATTGGATAAAAGAATGCATTACAACGATATCTTTCTCGGTACTTGTTAACAACAGACCCACCCTTCAAGAGGACTTCGACAGGGAGACCCCCTTTCGCCCTTCTTGTTTATTTTAAGATCTGAAATCCTTGCTAGAAAACTCCAAAAAGCCTCAGATTGAACTCGAAATCCCCTAGGATTTCAAATCAATCAACAAGGAACACGAATCTCGTTTCTGACATTTGCGGATGACATTGTGATATTCTCAAAAGCTAAACAGGAGAACTGTAAAGAAATCAAAGACATTATTGATGACTATTGCAAGATCTTCAGGACAAAAATTAAATTTTCATAAATCGGCCTTTCAAGTTATAAAAAAAGGTCACCAACCAAAAGAAACTAGCCCTACAAGGCACTCTCACAATCACAAACATGATATCTCTCGAAAAATATCTGGATTGCCCTATCATCAATGGTAGAGTTAACTCAAATACCTTCGCTGACCTTTTAGTTAGCACCCAAAAATAATTATCTAAATGGAAAGCAAATTCTCTTTCCCAAACAGGAAGAACAACACTAATAAAAACTAATCTGGCTTTAAGACCAAATTATCTTATGTAAAGCTTCATGCTACCTACACACACACAATAAACTTGATAAACTAAACAGAAACTTTTTTTAGAACAAAGACAACTCCTATAAACCTCTTATAGGTTGGGAAAAAATTTGTAAACCAATTCATCGATGAGGTCTTGGCTTGAGAAAAGCTAAAGACATGAACAAAGCTCTTCAATTCAAATTACTATGGAACATCTTAGCCGAACCAAATAACTTCTAGGTTAGAGTTATTACGGATAAATACCTGAAAACGAGCCATATACTTCATTAGGAGAAAAAAAAGGAAACTGCTCTTGGCAATGGTCCAAAATGATTGAACTTATGCCTGAGTTCAAATCTGGACTAATTTGGCAAGTTGGAAATGGAAAAACTATCAAATTCTGGACAGATAACTAGGCTCTGAACACCCCCTTATGTGATAACATAAACTCACAGTCAATCATGAATAAGGATGCCTTGGTAGCTGATTTTATGCTGCCAAATAAAACCTGAAATAAGGATTTACTTGAACAATACTTACCAAATGATTTAACCGAAAAAATAACATCGATCCCAATACCCTTAAATGTGATCCATGATAGAATGTACTGGAAAATTAGTAAAAATGACTGATTCTCTACAAATTCTGCTATGGAACTAATTAACAAAAATAAGAATTACACTGCCTATGATTCCTCTTGGATCTGAAAAATGGATACGCTGGAAAATAATGAAAAACGGAATCCCAACAAAAGCTAGATTAGCAGAAAAAGGCGTTACAACCCCCCCCCCCGGGTTGTATACGTTGCAATGCTCAGTTGGAAGATTTGAACCACCTCCTCTTCCAATACATACATACCTTAAAAACAATCAAAAAAATTAAATCATGACACCTTTGGCATAATCATATCCTTAAACATAGAAAATAAAAAATTAATGAAATCATCAAAGAAATTCGACAAAAAACTGATAGATCATAATTCTCAGAATTAATGGTCTCTTGGTGGAGCATTTGGTTCTATAAAAACCAACTAAGCTTTGGTAGAGCAAATGATGATGTCGAACCCATTAAGGATATACCAATTTACACTAAAAAACAAATTGAAAACTGGAATAAAACGAAAAACTGGAACCCAAAGTGTCTTACAGAAGACAATAAAAAAAACTCATAAAACGAACATTGTAAGATGACCAATAAAGAAATGGAAAAGCCTCCGGATAACATAATTAAATCAACACGGATGAATCCACCAAAACCAATGGTGAATCCAGTTTTGGCTACATTGTCAGGAACAACACGGGAAAACCACTTTTCCTCTATGAGGATAAATGTGGTATTTCAACCCCGCTTAAAACAGAAACATTAACAGTAAGAAATGTCCTGGTAAAGGCTTATGAATTAGGCATTACCAACATTCATCTTGAATGTGACAACCTTACTATCGTGAATGTCCTTAACCAAATCTGGCACTGTCCATGAGATATAGAAATGCTAATTTCTGATATTTTGTGTATTTTACAACTGTTTTCTTCAGTACAGATTTCTCACGTCTTCCGAGAAACCAATGTCGTAGTCGATTTCATCGCGAAGAGGGTACAACAAGTTTTCTGTAAAGACTAGAAATTCTCTAGAATTCATCCGCAAAAATGTTATAGATTGAAAAACCGATTACGTAGTTTCCAATCTAATTTTTACCATTAAAAAAATTATTGTCATTTCTCCGACCTTCACTTTGCGACACATTTGGGTGAGTTGAGCGCATCTCAATTCCTCAACTGCATACAAAGGGGAATCCACGCTGCACGCACCCTAGACACAAACACTGTTGATTGAATCCCCATTCCCCCCTATCTGCAGATTTCTTAGCGAATCAACGAGCTAATTTCTAGGTTGAAAGATGGGGACATTGGGAAGAGCAGTCTACTCGGTCGGATTCTGGATCAGAGAGACTGGTCAAGCCCTTGATCGATTGGGCTGTCGCCTCCAAGGCAACTACTCTTTCCAGGAACAACGTATGCTTCACTCTCTAATCGATCTCGCATTTTTCTCTTTATGATTCCTTTGGATGTCGTTCTTAGCTGCTCGACTTTAGCTAGGTCAATGCTATTCTGTTGGATTCTGACTCAATTTGTCGACGATGTATCGATTGGGGTTTAATTGTTTCGGACTCTGTAACTCTGAGCCCTTAAAATTTCTGAAATTGGTGTTTCCGGCTTGTGTATGGATTGATAAGAGCCCAACATTGATTCGTAGTCATAGACTCCCTCCAGTCTTTGAATAATCTGAGAATCTATTTCAACCCCTTGCTAATTAGGGTTTTTGTAGGGTAAGGGATTAAACTAAATGTAATTGTAGTACTGCTACTAATTAATTACATATATATTCCTGAGTGTTTTGTGTTCTGAGGAAATGGTTTGAGGGAGGGAACTTGTTTAATGTTTACCCCCTGTTGTTTCTTATTTGCATGGAGTCAGACAGATGTGTTGATTTGCTTTGTTGGTTGTGGAAAAGACTGTCTCTTTAGCAGCTTTTGGCATTTTGCTGTGTTTCACCTATGGACACTTCACTAATCAGTACTGAAAACTTGTTTCGTGTTTACCCATCTTTCTTGAGGTTCTGGTGCATTATGTCATCCTATGATGGTCAATAATGCATCACCATGTCCCCAACTATAGTCTGATACTTTGATCAGCTTCATCTTTTTGGTGTGATGCCTATATCGTTTGCAGTTCTTACAATCTATATGTTATCTCAGTACTATATATGATTGGTTCTCTGATGCTTAACCATTGGAAACAAATGGTTTTTCTTATTGTAACCTTTGAGAGTTTTCATTATTATTTATAATATCTCAATATACAATTATAAACTGCTGCTTCCCGAATCAGATCCGTGCTCCTTGATAAGAGACTGAATCCTAGTCCTTTATCCCATTAGTAGGATCTAAACCTTCTTTCTGAAAGACTGAAGCTTACTTTCTAGAACCAAATTCTAGTGTATGAATTATGTTTCTTTTTCCGTGGAACGTAATTGGTATTTATTTGGTCAGATGGAGTGGGAGTTGGTTCTTGAGGAACAGTAGTAATGCTTCTCAGAATGCGACCTTGAGCAGAGATTTCTCTTGTGATGATTCCTTAACTTACCAATCTGATTGAACTATTGAAGATAAGGTGGTTGATTGCCAGATTTTAAAGATTGTAATGTATGAAAGCATATTGTTGTGGTCAATCTAAATCCAAAAAAGTTTAAGGCTTCATTGCTTATGCTATTAGACTATAAGATGATTAGATGAAAAGGCATTGTAGGACAAAAACCTTTGCACTCTTTTGCAATCATTCAAGGGAACCTTTGGTGCTGGTGGGTAACTTTCTCTCTGGTTGAATGCTGTTGAGAATTCAACAATTACGGTAGAAACGTATATATATTTAGCGATTGTGCTACTGTATATATATTTAGCATAGTAAGTAACTTATCCAATTACACCAATGTGTTTGAAATATCCCACTCTCCTAACACTGGCTTCAATTTTGTAGTATCCAGGCACCGTACCCTAATGAACGTCTATGACAAAGTCCCTATGGCAGACAAAGATGCTTTTATTGCACCCAGTGCATCAATCGTTGGAGATGTCCAGATTGGGCAAGGTTCCTCCATTTGGTATGGATGTGTCTTAAGAGGTAAACAATATCAAATCTGCTAAAGAGCAGATTAATGTGCAACAATTTTGTATATTTTCTACTTCTTAGGTCTTGTGTTGTACCAATTTTGCCAATATGTTATAATGCTGTTCAGTTGCTCATTTTTGCTTCTTCTTGGCCTCTGTTCCTATATGCAGGTGATGCAAACAGCATTAGTATTGGTTCTGGTACCAATATTCAAGATCATTCCCTTGTTCATGTGGCAAAGTCAAACTTAGCTGGAAAAGTATTGCCTACTATAATTGGTGACAATGTTACTGTAGGTAAGTGACATTGTCCAATTTGCTGGTACTGAGTGATGCTGATGTGATGTAGCTGACTTGCAGTAGAGTTCTTTAGCATGACCTTCAATTTTGAACTTGACAGGTCACAGTGCAGTCTTACACGGTTGTACTGTTGAGGACGAGGCTTTTATTGGCATGGGTGCTACTCTGCTTGATGGAGTTTTTGTCGAAAAACATGCAATGGTTGCTGCTGGAGCCCTTGTACGACAGAACACTAGGATTCCATGTGGAGAGGTCTGCTCAATAATTTTTTGGCATCCCTTGTTTTGCTTGTTTTAATCAGCATGAATTCGAGTTTATAATAGAAACTGGAAAAATACCGCACAACATGTGAGCAAAAATGAATGCTTAATCTAAGCATTGATGTGTATCATTTCAAGAAATTAAACCATGCTTCTTTGCGGATCCAAGAATGATTGCCTACATCTAATTGAACTAGAAAAATGCTTGGACCAAGGTTGGTAATTGAAATTTCTCTCTTTTCCCCCTCATTCATTTCAGGGTAAATTACATAACATTATTGCATCACTTGTTGTAAAATAGGAGGATATTTTCACAAAACCACTCATATAAAGGGAAATTACACAGTACCACCCAACTTTTAGATTCTTGTGTTAAAAAGTCACCCACAAGCCTTTCAATGTTTAAACAACATTAAATTAGCACTATTTGGGTTGTCAGGTTATGAGTGGTTCCTTGAACACACAACTCTGAAGCTAGGTGATTTTCTGTACTTTACCCTTCTTTGTACTTGTATACTGAAGTGAACTTATAAGCACAGTGAAGAGGATTAGAAAATGAAAATCATGTCTAAGGTATCTTCTTGCTTTGGTCTTTGGTTGAAACTTGAAAGCGAGATTTCTTGGTGAAGAAAGGGTGAAACATAGCTCTTATGGTGCATTTCTTGATATCTTGAATGTGGTTATGAAACAGGTTTGGGGTGGAAACCCTGCAAGATTTCTGAGGAAACTCACAGAAGATGAGATGTCTTTCATCACGCAGTCAGCCATGAACTACGCCAACTTAGCTCAGATTCACGCTGCAGAAAACGCCAAGAGCTTGGATGAGGCCGAACTTCAAAAGCTGCTCCTCAAGAAGTTCACCCGCAAAGAGTATGAATCCGAGCTCATCACTTCTTCATAAACAACCACTGAACCACTCAGGGGTGCCTAGAAACATACTACACTTCTTTGATCCCTTGCTTCTGAATAATGTAAAAGACCCGAGACGAGGCGCTTATGATGATGAGTTTCTAGCAGAGCAATTTTCATGTCTTTGTTGATGACTTTGTGATCCATGCTATATGGAACATGAAAACTTTTCAGAAGTTGTTGGTGTTTTTGTTGAGAAACAGCCTATCCATAAATTATTTTGAATGCATTGATCCAAACGCGTCCTAAGACTATTTACCGTTCACTAGGGGTTGAAATGTTATCTTAGTCAGAAGATTCGGAACCTGATGTTAAAGAATCTTCAAGGATGAGATGAGTTGGTAAATGAGTAAACTTCATTAATCAAAGATCTCGAATTCAAGATAAAGCACTTTATCTCTTTAGAGTACACACAAAATCAGAAGCTAAAGAAGACGGTTCTTTTAAGATTCATCAAAATTCATAAATCTTACAAAATGGAAAAGAAAAAGGGCAACAGTGGACAAGGTACTTGTCACTTGTGATGTAGTTGAATTGATATTTTATGGACATGCAAGCATACATTAGACTATTTGTTTCATATGATGAACCAAATGAGAATAGACACTTATATGCCAACA
Organism: Rheum nobile; assembly: GCA_027886185.1. Taxonomy (NCBI): domain Eukaryota; kingdom Viridiplantae; phylum Streptophyta; class Magnoliopsida; order Caryophyllales; family Polygonaceae; genus Rheum; species Rheum nobile. The sequence continues at coordinate 1,261,494 of WOAB01000309.1, forward strand.
TGAAAATATGAACACGTAAATCGTAATATAAAAAAAAACATATATATATACATAAATGTTGTACAATGTTTTCATAAAAGTCGTACTCTTTGTGCATCAATTTATTAAAAAAATACGTGTTTATAAAATTTGCACTTTTGAATACATTAATTTATTAAAAAACGTGTACTTATAAATTTTATATTATATAAAATTTATATGATGTGTTCATAAAACTTGTACAATATATACATCGTTGATTGATATAAGTGTTCATTCTAGCCTAGATCATACCCTTTATTTGGTATATGATCAATTTCAAATTTTTTTTCTTACAAATGGTTTCTTTTCTGAAAATCTTTTAACAACATGTGTTTGGTTATCCGTCATAAGAAGTTGGGCCAAAAAACTCTTAATTGTGCTTGATTACTTTGTTTGATTAAGGAGGCCTTTCAAGTTCTATCTAACGAGGCATTAAAGGTTAAGAACGTTATGATTCATTATTATGAGTTTGGCAGCGGAGGCAACAAACATGGAAATAGAAGCATATGAATCTCCTTAAACATATAAAAACTCTCAATTTGGTTGGTTGATGCTGAAACCCTAAAAATGCAACCAATCATAACCCATGTGATGCGTTGATTATTAGTTACGTAAGCTACAAATTAACTGATTATTTATCCACCTAATCATCGCCTTCTCAACTCGACCCCACAACAACTCTTTTATTTGTCTGCAACTTATTAGTATTATTATTATTTTGTAGGTCTATTTTTTGGTCGAATATTATTTTCTTAGGTAACGAGGATAAAAAGTGGCGGACACGGGGGTCCACCTTTCCATCTTTTATTTTTCTTTCTCTTTTTATCTTTTTTGGGGAAGAGGTGTACCGAGGGTATTTCGGTAAAAGTGGATTATGATCTGAAAAAATTGACCCAGTTTAATAAAATAACTGTTTAGCTTAATTGGTTATAATTCTTTTTGGTATTTTATGTTTATGTTCACAAGGTTATAGACTTATAGTAGCACTCCTAAAATATGCATTCTTCATTTTAAATGTATAAAATTGTTCAAAATGAAAATTGGGTTGTTGGCTTTTTGCACACTTGCACAGAATAAAAAAGGGGAACAGAGTTCGAATTTAAAGTATAAGCATTTCATCAATAGTCAAAGAAAGCTCATGGGAAATTAATCACATTATACACAAGATGTATCGTAAATTAAAATATTGCAAACTTTAAGAGATGTGATTCATGTGAACATTCTCCTTTAAACTTAAAAGTATAAAAATAAAAATTAATGTACGTACTATTACTATAGGAGTCTTGAAAATATGGTATCTCATAATTCATATTTGGACAAACTCCACCAAAAAAGTAGATGGCATTATTAGGGTTTTTTTTTTTACATTAATTCTGTGTTATAGGATACGGATATTTTATTTTACACATTCTCTTGAGGGATTTTAAAATTATTTTTTCTGAATTAAAAAGGTGTTTATAGGAATTTGGAGTGCTTTGCAAACGGCGGGAAACAAGGGGTACAAAGGCCAAAGCAGAGATTAACACTTTATTAGATTTAGATTAGATATATAATCAACACTTTAATTTACATTCCTAATACCAACTCCTTTAGCACTTTTTCCTCAGCTTCGTGATTTACTAGATTTGAGATATATAAACTATGCATACTTTTTATATGTAACTGTCATATTTGAAGTAACAGTTTGAATCTTTCAGGTATCATATTTTAAATTTATATATAGTTTTCAATAATCTAATTAGATCGTACATCTAGACAAAACGTACAGAAAGAATAACCAAATAAAACATGTTTGACGTACACCTTAATTTTTCTTGGTGTCATTTGAAATTAATACGTGATCACATATATAAATTATGTTTATAGATGTTACTAAGTTTTAACTATAACAACGTTGAGCCTTATACGTACCAATTAATTAGTATAATACATATTTAGATGAAAATTACATAATCAATCACGCATATCTCTAAGGGTGTATTTGAATTTTTAAAATAATGCATTTTAATATATTATTTTAAATGATCCAAACGAATCCTAATATACCATATTACCATCTAATTTTTTTCCTTCTATTTATATAAATGCTAGATTAGTTGACATGATCGATCTTTGTAGCTGCACTTGAGTATTTAGTGGAAATTTTGAATCGTCAATTCGTCATCGTTACAAAATGAGAAAAGTATTTGACCCTTTCGTTTCCACTTGTGTATATTTGATTTGAATTTTAGATAATAGTAGCATTTGTCTTCGTGTCTTGTACGGATATGATCATATATTTTAAGAATGAATTTAAATTTATTTATAGTATGTAATATATAAAAGAGAATTATATATAAAAATTAACATGATGTATCGGAAAGATAATTTCTTGATTGGAATAATTTATAAGGTGTATTATATGATGAAAATTGAAGGTAGATGTGTGGATTTATATCAATAGAAGAAAATATAAATCAGAAATTTTATATAATTATTAAAAATAAAACTACGTATTGTATTCTTTAGAATGGAGTTTACAAACAATCTATTCAACTTTATTAAATCATGAACTCTAATTAAGTATATAATAATGTTTTTGGTAAGTGCATAATTATATGTATGTTGGTGGATGAACCGTATAACGTTATCTATTTGCGAACCATCTATCTATATGCATATCTTTATAATGGAGTTTACGAGCCATTGACGTACATATTATATTATGGACACTATTTAAGTATGATAATAATGTTTTTGGTAAGTGTAGAATTATCATGTATAATGGAAAATTAAATATTTTGGGGTGGTAATTTAGAAATTTTGTATAAATAAAAAATAAAATGAATTATAAATAGAATAATGGTGAATAGGTAAATATACATAATTATTTGATAACGTGACATACTTAGATGAACTACACGTAGGAGAGATAATTACAACTTTAGTAATAGTATATAGATATATATATATATATATATATAATCTTAATCATACCTTTAATTTTTTCCCACATTCGGGACATATTTAAATTTCCTAAAACTCTCTCACTAGCTAAACCATATTAATAAATTGAAAACATATATTTCATGCTTTTAAGAATATTTTTCATTTTACTCTTTAACATAATTATTTAAAATGTAATTAATAATTAAACCAAAAGATTATAATTTTTTCTAAAATTTACTATTTATTAACTATTCACCTCATTTTTAATCATTGAATAAACATAATTCATATTAAAAAGTGACAATATGTGCAATTTGCAATAATATACACCGTAACTCATCAATAAAACATTACCTAAAAGTCTAAAATGACAAATATTTTTTTTAACAAAAATAAAAGACTAAAATGGCGCTTATTACTTACTCGGAAATATAACAATGACACACAATCTAACATCTAAATTTTGTCAATTTTATCAAAACAATTTGATCAAAACTCAATTAAATCCATTGTTCTTTTTTACAAAAATCGTACAAACATTAAATTAGTATTTTGTCATGCAAAATACATGAGGGTTTTGGGCCCATTGACTCTTTAATAGTTTTCAATTAACAAAATTACCCCCTATTAATTTTTATGTATTTTTCATACTCTCTACTAGCTTTTTTTTCTCTCCATCTTTTTTGTTTTTTCTCTCCTTAAAATCTTATTTTTTGGGATTTAGGATTTAGGATAAGGGAATTAATTTCTTTAAGAGATTAATTTCTTAATAAAAATATTACATATAGGTCATTTACCCAACTCATTCAAAATACAGTTGCAAGTTGGGCTCACTTTTATGTGGCATGTGTTTTTTTGTTGTTGGACAAACAGTATAGAGATAAAAACAATAATAATGATTGATGATGACATCTATATATATAGTCCACTTTTTTTTTAAACCCACTAACCATCAGAGTTGGAAGGCCGGTGGCTTCTTTGTAGCAAGTCTTTGTTATATTGCCCCCACACCAAATTGCATGGACAACTTTATTAGCATTTATTTTGTATTTCATTGAGTTTTTTCACATTTTTATTTTGTATTTCATTTAGGCACATTGACATGAATGTGTGGTTGGGGTCAGTTATATTTATGATGTGTGTGTATATATATATACACTTTTTTGTTGGTGCCTTCCATGTGGTATATATAGCGTCACAAATTTGTTTATTTCTATTTTTCTTCTTACAATTACATAATTAAATGTCCTTTTTGTCTTAAAATCTTATTTTCTCTAAAAAAGTTGTTATTTTTAAATGTTTGAGATAATAGATTGTTAATGAGTTATCATGATTGTTATCCAAAATTCCTTAATTTTGCCCACTCCTGTCATTGATTCTAAAAACGTTTTTCAATAAATCAATCACTGATAATAAAAGAAGATAAAATAACACAAAATAAAAGTATTTAGATGAATTTAACTTTCAAACACCATATGTTAAGAGTCGATATAAAAAGAGAAATACTCTCTAATAGTACACGGAGATAGTAGAAGTTTATTCGAAATCAAATTTTATATAGTTTTTAAGGTCTTGACTGTCTGATCTAATCGGCTAGAATCGTTGTACATTCAAATAGAATATTAGTATTTCTTACTAACTTTACATAGATTTACATATAACGTGATAGTCATAATACCAATTTAATTAAATAATCAATTTAATAAATACTAGTATAGTACCCGTACCTTACACGAGATTTATTTATTTTTTCTTATATTTATAAAAATAGTATATTAAAATTATATATTTCATTCATATAGAAATATTTAGTTAATGATTGTTATAGAAGTAGAAAAATTCTTATATAAAAAATGACTAACTGAATACAAATATTGAAGATATTAAAAAATTATATTATATAAAAAGAGACAGAACTCTCCATAACTTTATTAATAGTAAAATTTGGCTAAGTAGTTTTTCATATGGGATAGACAAAATAAATAAATATACAAACTAATCATTTATTTTAAGTTTATAATAATATATAAACACTTTTAAATAATACAACTTTGTACATACTAAATATTTATTTTAATATTAAAAATAAAATTTATAAATAATAAATGAACATATGGGCCAAAATAATATTGGAATATGCTAAAAATAATAACACATACATCGAATTGGGTTAATAATAGGCTTCATATTTTTAAATCAAGCCCAATTACATGTCCGACTTTAATTAGGCCTTTTATATAATAAATGGACTTAAAGCCCAATTAGTTTCAACCGATCATTACAGATCACGCCTAGTTCTTTAGCCCATTTCCATTTATTTTGTATTTAAAAAAGTAAAAAATAAATACAAAAACCACCGATCAGACAAACCCTAACCATTTCTCTGCTACGTCCTTTCCGTTTCGGTGTCCCTCTCTCTCTCTCTCTCTCTCTCTCTCTCTCTCTCTCTCTCTCTCTCTCTCTCTTATGTTCAACAGTGAAGAACATTCTTTCCTTTTTGCTTCTTTCAAATTCCATCTCCATTTTTCATTACAGATTAAAGCTTTTGGGATTTTCTTCATATTTCCTTTTCTGTAAATTCCGTCCACAATCTGCTTCTCTTTCTTTTTGTAAATCTTCCAGATACAAGTTTTTTTTCTCCAAAAACACTCTGATCTAAAGATTACATATCCGAGTTTTTTGTGACCTAATGATGGATATCTACCCTAAACAAACTCCAGAAGGAGATCTAGAGCTCACATATCCGGAAAAAAAAAGCTTAATCTCCTTTGCATGTTCAGATCCACCGACTATCTATGTCAGATCCAAAGAAAAACATTTCTTCTACTTTTTTTTTTGTAACATGCAAAGGAAAAAAAAGGCTTGATGAGTAGATCTGGAGTTGCTACTGGAAGGTTTCCAAAATCCTAATTTTCTCGGAGAAAGAAGATATGGATCGCAAGTTCTGAAGCTCATCTGGAGTTTTCCTCTAAACTCAAAGTCTGAAGTTGTCCGAACCAAGCATGGTTCATTTTCATGAGTCTCTCTCTCTCAATTTGTCTCTGTGTTTATATATTTATCTATAACTTTGGCCATCCATTCCGTTTGAAATCACAAATGAATTTATTCAATAAAACGTGAACAAACAATAATCAGGGGGAGTTTGGATATAAATGGGTGCTAATTCTTAAGTAAACATTGATATTTCGGTTTTTGATATGAATCGCTTGTATTTTGTGATTTAATTGTTCAAAAGTACTATACATTTAGCTACATAAATTTGAGAAGTATAGTATGATTGCTTGGCTATAATGAAAAATTAATTCGTAAAAAAAATTGATTGAAAGAAGACAGATTAAAAATTGCATAGTCAAAAAATTTAACATTTTAGATTACTAAAAAATTAATGGGCTATTTGGGCCATAAAATAAGTAAATATATATTTTTGATGCTAACATTTAATGGGCTAATTGGCCCAATAGGTATATTTTCAATTTCATAAAACCAAATCGACATATTTAAAAATATGAATACAAAAAATAAATATTAATTATAACGTGCTTTTCTAGATAAACTTACTATATATTCCATATTCTTTGCAATTGTTTACTCTCTCTGATTGCATGTGAGCACACGAGTTGTCCCTAATAACAAAAAAAATATTACATTGGGAATGTCATGTTCAATATGATCATAGTATGCAATGTAGTCCTTCTGTCATTTCAATTTAGATTATTTCTTTTTTGCTTCTTAACTTATAATATAATTATTGACTTTTAAACTGTTCCTTATAGATCTGAAAATATACCCTATACTTTTAAATGGTTCTGAACTGGAAATCAGATTGTCAGAATGTGAAGTTCACTTTGAATCATATTCTGCAAGGTAGTGCTTGTACCATATAAATTTAGCCTATCTTTATCATAATTAACTGGTAGTGTGATTACTGATTTTAAATAATTTCCAATTACAGGTTTTAACATATGAAATCCAAGATACATCTCTTATTCTGATTCAAGATATACTTCCAAGTCATGGTTATCTATATATATTTAAAAGTTAGCATTCTAGGTCATTGAATGATAACTTTTAAAGACAAAATCAAAGGCTTAAATGAGCCCAAAGGTATAGTTTGCATGTAGTGTTAGTTTATCACCCTTAGTATATAATACATTAGCTTATTTGATCGATTTTTACTATAGGGTTTATAAAACAATATAAAATACATAAGTATAATTATAGGCTACTTTGTAATTTAAGTAATTAATTTTTCTTTGTTTATTTTAATATACCATAGCATAATTATGTGTATATATAAAAATGAGCACTATTTGTAAGTAATTATTCCCTCCCCACACACACTTTTTTCAGTTAAATCTTGCCTCTACGTACGGACTACTCTTTAGGTTATGACTCAATTTTTCACTTAAATCTCAATTAGTGATAATTACTACATAGTGTATACGTTATATTTTGCTCTCATTTACTCATGTTTTAATATTATCCAATTACTATACGTAACTCCCGTATTTAGTACACAATGAATGGTTGGAAATAAATTATAGTCAAGATGTCTAAACGGTTATATGTCAAAATAACTTCACTTTCCAAGTAACATTTTCATCTATAAAAAGGCGAAAACGGTGGTATTCCGTTCATTTGCTATGGGCATCCATCATCTCATTCTTCTACATGAAAATTAGCTTTAGAAAGTCATATAGTGAAGCTTGGAAGATAGTGGCAACACCTTAAAAAGACATGGTCGCTGAAGTAAGCATAATTATTATGTTAAAGATGTGAATGAGGATTCCCGATTGTCGAGGATGCAAGTATATATCCACCTCACGGTAAACTATCATTGATTATATGTATTTGGATCTCTTTTGTAGTCTACATCTGTACTAAATACTTACATATATTGGTTTAAATTTATTAATATAATTGTCTTTTGATTGAGATAGGTTAATTTTATGTGAAGATGTCAGAGAATTGGATAATCAATAGCATTATTGAGGCATCAATTGTTTACATCATGCACGGGTAGCTTGTAACACCCCCAAATTTAACCCCATTTGAAAGCGCTACTGCCGATGACCCCGGACGTAAACCCCGAAGTCACCCCAGGCTTTTCCGACGTCATAACTGACTTAAAACACAGTTACAATACTAAAATCATAACTTTTATTAAACCACATGGTCGCGGAATTACACGATTCCAAAAACGACCCAATAATCAGAAATACAACAGCGAAAGTCTTTAACAAAATACAAAATAGCACAACGGAAAACTTGTAAACAAAGCGACAAAACAACTTGTCGAAAACACCGTTCATCTTCATAGTCGTTCTAGCCTTCACGGATCTTCAACACACCTGATGTGCCGAATCGGACGGATGACACCAGCCAACCATGTAAGGAATATAACGGTTGGTCAGTCTAATGAAAGACTATGCAAGGGTACAAAGCAGAGTGGTTCAAAGCAGTCGTATTAGGTTAGACTCATCGTCCCTCGAATAATAACCGAGTACGCTAGTCAACCATCATACTCCTACTAGAATAAATGAAGCAGCATGATCAAGAGAAGACTCTGAAGACCGAGTCTCACAGCAATCAATCCCAAAAGAAGACTCCAAATGAAATGAGCCTTATAGGAAACAATATGACAAATGTTGGGGAACATAACCCAACACACACAAACACATCACACAAGTATCGCATACGAGCGATCTACAACTAAGACGAGCTTTTCCTAGCTGCACTAGTGCCTAGCTGCACTACTCGCCACAACATTTTAAATAAGTGCTTACTCATACGACACTTTATTATTATGGTCAATGCATTTTAATTATGTGCATACTCATGGCACGTATCTTATTAAATGTCAACACACACACACATCACGTTATAAGCTTTTATCATGATCAACTCGTCCCGAGACGAGAGATCTCTTGGGAGCATCTCCCGAGATTTGCTCCCCATATATATGTGACACTAGCTAAGTGCACCACCTCTATACCCGAGTATAGAGGCTAGTCATGACTCACCAATGGTATTAGGGTCTCAATGCCCTTTTCTCCATTTAATTATCAAGAAACGACTGGACCTCCTGGGCCCCAGTAAACGTTCCTACGAATACTCGTGCTAACTAAACAGTTCAACACAGTCATATATCACATCAAAACAAAGCCATCAAGGCCAACATCATAGATCTAACAATCTATATATATATATATATATATATCAAAATAGCGTTGCCACTAACAGTATATGCAACCTATTATAATCTTTTTATATGAAATTCACCTTTAAAATTCACAACAAAACCATTATGAACATAATAGCGCTGTATCTAGCAATATACAACCTATTATAACAGCACTTCTTTTTATCAATTTATTTATCAAAACTGTTCCCAACTTAAGCAGATGAATCATCCCAAATTAATTAACAACAAATAATTGATAATTAATGAAAGTATGGAATGATGAGCAAGAGCGAACCGCCACTTGCCTTAGATCCGACAACTTCGAATCAAGCTCAGCAACGTCTAGTTCCTGGATCTGAAACTGGAGCAAATCTTGGATATTAAATCCCCAAACCGATTTGTTTGCCTTCGATTTGTCTATGGTTTGATCTCCCAACACCTCAAAGCTTCCAACAACACCCAGGAGCACCTTCTCGACTCAAGAACCACTCGAAATCTCCCTCTCACGAAGCTCCAAAACTGCTCAACAATGGTGAAAAACAGAGGAGAAACAGAGGAGAAAGAAGAAGGAAGAAGAAGAGAAAGAGAGCTCCGGTTCTCACCCCTTTTATAGCCCAAATCCGAGCCTCCTCATGGGAAACAAGAAGGGGACAAGGCAAAAGAGCCACTTGCGAGCCCAAAAATATCTCCCCCAAGCCACTTGCGCGAGGAAGACGAAGCCAGCTCTGTTTTCAGCGAAACCGCGATCGCGGCCGGTCGCGGTGACTCGCGGCAGATCGCGTCATATCGCGGTGAGTCGCGGTTAATGGCCGACTTCGTTAATTCTTATCCGAACTCAACTTGGGTTAATTTTCTTAACTCCGGGTTAAATATATTCGTACATTAACGATACATTAACCCCGAAAATACCTCAACTATATTATATAATGCTCGGAAAATTTTACAGAGCTCAGACCCATTTTCAGAAGGTCCGAGACTCACTGAATTAAATCCGTCTAGCAAAACGGGCATAAGAAAAATTTAAAAATAATTCAAAATACCCTTAAAAATTACGGGGTGTTACATTACTACCCCCTTATTTTAAGTTTCGACCCCGAAACTTGCATTATCAAGGCCGACAACAAGTAGGGAAAGTATCTAAGTACACCCGTCTCAGTCTCCCAAGTAACCTCTTCGGTTTCTAACTTGGAGCACAAAACTCGTACCAAAGGTACCACCTTGCTACGCAGCTGTCTCAAACTTCACCCTGAATGGTAATCGAGACATCTGACAAATGCTTGGTTCAAACCAAATATTTATATTAGCAAGAATATTTACAACAAAAGGTTTACAACCTTGCTGCATACTTAGACTTACTAACATAACCATCCTTAACCACAGACTGGGTAACACCCATATCCACAACCTACAAACAGAAGTAGAAAACTTTAAGCAAATGGAACATCAGGCCCATCCGCCTCACGTATCACGTAAAGACGTTGACCATGACTTCCAGAAGCTACTAGGGCCTTCCCTTTATTCTGTGCAGTTGTCTGCATCGAAGGACTTGGAGCCTCCACCGGTTTATACTCAGGTCGGTTACTCTGATTAGCAGACCCTTGCTGTGACTCCAGTCCTTTTTGCCTTTCCAGCCAACAGAACTTCTGCAAGTGTCCAAACTTTCCACAGCCAAAGCATGCCTTCTTTTCCTTCTGACACATACTGTTCTTGTGCCCAACGGCACCACAATTGTAACACCAAATCGGACTCTGGTCCTGACCCGATCGTTGTGTCGACCCTCCATGAGTCATTTCTGTCTTTGCCTTGCTTGACTTAGCAAAGTTAGACGGTGGCGCAGGACGTTTAAATCCGCTCGCCTGAGATTGATCTTGCATTGACTTCTAGTGATTCCTCTTCTTGGTTGACTCTTCCAAAGTCACTTCCAGCTTATAGGCTGCATCCACGTACTGCTCCAAAGTAGAACATCCGTGACGCACCATCAATGGCTTAATATCTGGACCCATCCACTCATGGAAGTGCCAGATCTTCTGCTCCTCGCTGGTTACATCCGACCCAGCGTATTGCAACAAATGATTGAACTTAGTCGCAAGCTCAACGACTTTCAATCCCTCCGTCTCAGGATGCATAAACTCCTTGTGCTTCTCGTCCCTCATAGCTCGGGAAAAGAAACGGTCCATCATTTTCATCTTGAACATAGCCCAATTCAAATCAGCCCGATCAGCCAACCCAGTGTTCTCCCACCATTCACTAGCTTCTTCTTTCAACTGAAGAGAAGCTATTTGCACCTTCTCAACCTCGGTGCACTCAACATTGCGGAACAACCGCTCCATGTGGGAAAACCAATGAGCCGCTTTGACTGGTTCTCCTTTTCCATCATAATGGTCAGGTCTCAAAGAGTTAATGGTCTTCAACACTCGACCATAATCACCTCTATTCCTGACCACCTCATCTCGGTGTACATAAACAGCTGGCTCCTCAAATCTAGGAACCACTGGAGGAATTGGCACAGCTTGTGCCTGTGGTGCGGCAGGTTGCCTAGCCTCGGTAAGTACTTGCATCATAATCTCCCGAATAGCTGCAATAGCTGCTGCATCAAAAACCATTGGAGCGTTGGCCGAAGCTTGGCCATTGCCTCCAGGGTTATTCTGTGACATTGACTCGTGTTCTTCTATACGGTCCAGGTCGTCCCTTATGATTGGCCTTGGATTGCTTGGCCCAGCACCAGCGCGTATGGTATTCCTTGTATTCACCATCTGTTTACCGATCAAATCCCAAGTATTAATATCTTTTCCATAATACTTATCATGATAAAGTCACTTGGAATAGATCAACTTGATAACGTTCCTAGATGAACACTAAACTGGAATACTTAGGTTCTACAACCTCAAATCCTGACAAGAGAACTGAAAACTCAAGTCTAACTGGAGATGGCAAAACCACCTCGACTTCTTCCGAGTCCTTCTGAAGAGAACAGAATGCACCCCTAACTACGGGTGACAAACAGAGAATCTTAGTCTTTCTAGACACAGAAGCAAACTTCCGTATCAGACTGTAGAAGGCACGACTATGAACGACTTTTTATTTGAAAAATCCAGAGCTCTTGGAAAACATTTTCGCTCTGATACCATTTCTATAACACCCCCAAATTTAACCCCATTTGAAAGCGCTTCTGCCGATGACCCCGGACATAAACCCCGAAGTCACCCCAGGCTTTTCCGATGTCATAACTGACTTAAAACACAGTTACAATACTAAAATCATAACTTTTATTAAACCACATGGTCGCGGAATTACACGATTCCAAAAACGACCCAATAATCAGAAATACAACAGCGAAAGTCTTTAACAAAATACAAAATAGCACAGCGGAAAACTTGTAAACAAAGCGACAAAACAACTTGTCGAAAACACCGTTCATCTTCATAGTCGTTCCAGCCTTCATGGATCTTCAACACACCTGATGTGCCGAATCGGACGGATGACACCAGCCAACCATGCAAGGAATATAACGGTTGGTCAGTCTAATGAAAGACTATGCAAGGGTACAAAGCAGAGTGGTTCGAAGCAGTCGTATTAGGTTAGACTCATCGTCCCTCGAATAATAACCGAGTACGCTAGTCAACCATCATACTCCTACTAGAATAAATGAAGCAACATGATCAAGAGAAGACTCTGGAGACCGAGTCTCACAGCAATCAATCCCAAAAAAAGACTCCAAATGAAATGAGCCTTATAGGAAACAATATGACAAATGTTGGGGAACATAACCAAACACACAGAAACACATCACACAAGTATCGCATACGAGCGATCTACAACTAAGACGAGCTTTTCCTAGCTGCACTAGCGCCTAGCTGCACTACTCGCCACAGCATTTTAAATAAGTGCTTACTCATACGGCACTTTATTATTATGGTCAAGGCATTTTAATTATGTGCATACTCATGGCACGTATCTTATTAAATGTCAACACACACACACATCACGTTATAAGCTTTTATCATGATCAACTCGTCCCGAGACGAGAGATCTCTTGGGAGCATCTCCCGAGATTTGCTCCCCAGATATATGTGACACTAGATAAGTGCACCACCTCTATACCCGAGTATAGATGCTAGTCACGACTCACCAATGGTATTAGGGTCTCAATGCCCTTTTCTCCATTTAATTATCAAGAAACGACTGGACCTCCTGGGCCCCAGTAAACGTTCCTACGAATACTCGTGCTAACTAAACAGTTCAACACAGTCATATATCACATCAAAACAAAGCCATCAAGGCCAACATCATAGATCTAACAATCTATATATATATATATCAAAATAGTGTTGCCACTAACAGTATATGCAACATATTATAATCTTTTTATATGAAATTCACCTTTAAAATCCACAACAAAACCATTATGAACATAATAGCGCTGTATCTAGCAATATACAACCTATTATAACATCACTTCTTTTTATCAATTTATTTATCAAAACTGTTCCCAACTTAAGCAGATGAATCATCCCAAATTAATTAACAATAAATAATTGATAATTAATGAAAGTATGGAATGATGAGCAAGAGCGAACCACCACTTGCCTTAGATCCGACAACTTCGAATCAAGCTCAGCAACGTCTAGTTCCTGGATCTGAAACTGGAGCAAATCTTGGATATTAAATCCCCAAACCGATTTGTTTGCCTTCGATTTGTCTATGGTTCGATCTCCCAACACCTCAAAGCTTCCAACAACACCCAGGAGCACCTTCTCGACTCAAGAACCACTCGAAATCTCCCTCTCACGAAGCTCCAAAACTGCTCAACAATGGTGAAAAGCAGAGGAGAAACAAAGGAGAAAGAAGAAGGAAGAAGAAGAGAAAGAGAGCTCCGGTTCTCACCCCTTTTATAGTCCAAATCTGAGCCTCCTCATGGGAAACAAGAAGGGGACAAGGCAAAAGAGCCACTTGCGAGCCCAAAAATATCTCCCCCAAGCCACTTGCGCGAGGAAGACGAAGCCAGCTCTGTTTTCAGCGAAACCGCGATCGCGGCCGGTCGCGGTGACTCGCGGCAGATCGCGTCATATCGCGGTTAATGGCCGACTTCGTTAATTCTTATCCGAACTCAACTTGGGTTAATTTTCTTAACTCCGGGTTAAATATATTCGTACATTAACGATACATTAACCCCGAAAACACCTCAACTGTATTATATAATGCTCGGAAAATTTTACAGAGCTCAGACCCCTTTTCAGAAGGTCCGAGACTCACTGAATAAAATCCGTCTAGCAAAACGGGCATAAGAAAAATTTAAAAATAATTCAAAATACCCTTAAAAATTATGGGGTGTTACATAGCTTTCACTAGAAGGAGGACACACACAATCGATTTAGGACGACTGACTGTTAGTAACGAATAAAGCAAACTATTTTATGGACGATGTAAACTCTTCAACTATTGGTAGCATAAATTCAATTAGGTTTGTATTTTTAGTTCCTTTTTTGTACTAAATCGATTTAGGTAAGTGTGTTGTTATTTTGGTTAAGGATGATTTTTATTATTCTATTTTATATATATTTATTTTATACTCATCGTGTATATATACTAAATTTATCCTCATTTGTCTTGGTCTAGAGGAATTAATCAAGGATGAAAGCCGAAATAATAGACATGTACTCACTCTCACATATGAAATGTACAAGGAAGAAGTTATGAATTATAATTTCGCTAAGAAGAGTAAACATGCACCGATAAAATAACTAATGTACTTTTATATAAAATGTAACAAGGTTTAAGAATATGCAGAGTCACCAATTATTTCTATTACTCCGTATTTAATAAGAATAGGAAGTAATGAGTATTATATTTTAATTAAAATGATATTAATGTCTAGAAATATGTAAAGTCAATGTGACTAAAAATACGATATATATTCCAGACAAAAAAAAAACGATATATTAATGAATATTAATAACTGAAGCATAACAAAAAAAACATTAGTAAAAGGCAATAAATTTGTAAGATAAAGGCAAAAAATAGAAATGTGGAGGATACTGGAGCATGTAAGAAATGAGAGTTGTTGTAACAAGTTTCTTATAAATACTCCAGTTCAAGCATAACATATAATTAGATAGGCATTTCTAAAATATTCCCCAAATATTTTCAAAGAAAAAAACGCATCCCTACAAAAAACAACTACCACCTAATTCAAAATTTAAAATGAACTTCTGACCAAAATAAATAAATAAAATTATATTTCGTACAATCATAACATTTTATACCTAAAATACTTAGATATTACATTTAAATACATATCAAACAATATATCGTCTAAGATAAAACATGCAGCAACAATCCATATATTACAAACTCACATTTAAACTACGACACTATATATATACAAAAGGCCCGTGCGAAGCATGGACTTCGATTTCTAGTTTATCTTTAAAATTAACATCATACTATGTTAATTTAATTTTTAAATCTATTATGTACTTAACTTATTTATTTTATTATAGGAATTCCATGTGGGATTATACTCGACACATAAGCCAAGAGCTAAACTCTAACCTAAACTGAAAGATCTAAAGGTAAGCCCTCCTATACTAAAATTAAGACTATCTTTTATTACTCGTTAACTTGTATTCTAATTACTGAATTATAAAAATTTGCAATTACAGGTTTGAGCATTTGTCCTCCAAGATACACCTCTTACTCTGATTGAAGATATACAATAAGGTCGTGGTTCTATCTATTTACACTTAACATGACTATTTTAATTTATTTTTGTAACTCTATTCACTAATTAAAATGATTTATTCATGGTATAGGAATGCCATGTGGGAGCTCGGATTGGACTCAGAAATTACAAAATTTGGATTGGTATTGCTTAAGTTGTTTGAAAGACATAAAGGTATGTCTAGAAGTTAGTAGTTTAGCTTTAAACTCTGATTAATTTTTGCATAGAGTAGTCAGTAGATTAGCTTTATTACATAGTTTCAGTAACCTGGAACTAAATCCGTAGAAGTTAAGTATAAACAATAGGATTTTATTAAATCAGTTAGAGAGTTAACCTAAATCATACAACTGAAGACTAATGATTTAGTTGTAAATAAACACAATCAAACATTACAAATCGAACCTGATAAACATAAACAATACCTTTTAGTTTCGATGCCTCCTACGATTGAACAACTTCTTAGTTTTTTCTCTGCTATCATAACCATCAACTTAATCAAAAAATCAGAAAGTACAATCAAAGAGATAAAATGTTATTACAATACATGTGCCTTATCCAGTGTAGTAAGTATTAGAATGTCAAATATTATTTCATGCTAAAGAATCTTTTGTAACCGTAGTTTTGTCAAACATTAGAATCTTTCAGTTTATTCTAATATTTGTGCATTATCTGATACGGGACAGCCCTTGACATTGACGGAGGCCGAGGAGGAAGAGTCGCTTAGCATTCGGTCAGACGGACCAATTACGAGAGCTCGTGCCAGATCCATTGCCCACGTGACTACGAGCATTGTCTCTAAAGCATTTGCAAGGAATAGAGCGATTTCAACTTCCACACCTACCGCTGTTATGTGTTCGGCGGCCACTTATCGAGAGGAGTAGTCATAAACATTATTAGACATCTTGGGAATTGTTTTTATTTGTTTACTCTCGTATTTTGCATTATTACTATTTTTGGGCATTAGGAAAGTTACTATCTTCGGTAACTTAGGAGCCTTTATATTGAAACTTGGAACCCTAATTTTGGCACGTTGAATTGAAGCAAGCTTTGTTGTGAGAATTTCTCCACCCCTTGCTCAACGTCAACCCTAACCCTAGTTCTCTTTGAACTGTCATCACGTACTCCCTCCTGCTTGATTCCTCTGATGTTCGTTCCTTCTACTGATCGGAATTGCTGCAGCAACGCCGCCGGTGTCCCTCTCCGATCGGCCCCAATTCCTACAAGCTTGAGCTTCCCGCAGAATATGGAGTTCACATCACCTTCAACATTGGAGACCTCTCCCCCTACACACCGCCAGACCTTGACATTGACGAATCGGGGACGATTCAAGGCCAAGAAGGGGAGAATGATGCGGGACAACCCTTGACATTGACGGAGGCCGAGGAGGAAGAGTCGCTTAGCATTCGGTCAGACGGACCAATTACGAGAGCTCGTGCCAAAGCCATTGCCCACGCGACTACGAGCATTGTCGCTAAAGCATTTGCAAGGAATGGAGCGACTTCAACTTCCACACCTACCATTATTATGTGTTCGGTGGCCACTTATCGAGAGGAGTAGTCATAAACATTATTATACATCTTGGGAATTGTTTTTATTTGTTTACTCTCGTATTTTGTATTATTACTATTTTTGGGCATTAGGAAAGTTACTATCTTCGGTAACTTAGGAGCCTTTATATTGAAACTTGGAACCCTAATTTTGGCACGTTGAATTGAAGCAAGCTTTGTTGTGAGAATTTCTCCACCCCTTGCTCAACGTCAACCCTAACCCTAGTTCTCTTTGAACTGTCATCACGTACTCCCTCCTGCTTGATTCCTCTGATGTTCGTTCCTTCTACTGATCGGAATTGCTGCAGCAACGCCGCCGGTGTCCCTCTCCGATCGGCCCCAATGCCTACAAGCTTGAGCTTCCCGCAGAATATGGAGTTCACAACACCTTCAACATTGGAGACCTCTCCCCCTACACACTGCCAGACCTTGACATTGACGAATCGGGGACGATTCGAGGCCAAGAAGGGGAGAATGATGCGGGACAGCCCTTGACATTGACGGAGGCCGAGGAGGAAGAGTCGCTTAGCATTCGGTCAGACGGACCAATTACGAGAGCTCGTGCCAGATCCATTGCCCACGCGACTACGAGCATTGTCGCTAAAGCATTTGCAAGGAATTGAGTGACTTCAACTTCCACACCTACCATTATTATGTGTTCGGTGGCCACTTATCGAGAGGAGTAGTCATAAACATTATTAGACATCTTGGGATTTGTTTTTATTTGTTTACTATCGTATTTTGCATTATTACTATTTTTGGGCATTAGGAAAGTTAGTTGAATTGAAGCAAGCTTTGTTGTGAGAATTTCTCCACCCCTTGCTCAACGTCAACCCTAACCCTAGTTCTCTTTGAATTGTCATCACGTACTCCCTCCTGCTTGATTCCTCTGTTGTTCGTTCCTTCTACTGATCGGAATTGTTGCATCAATGCCGCCGGTGTCCCTCTCCGATCGGTTCCAATCGCCGAGCACGCCATTGACGAGCAAGCTCTTCCCGTGACCGAGTTTCCTGTGTTCGGTCGTGATAATTCTGCTGAGATCATATTTAACTAGCAAACCATCATTGCTAATTAATTGTCATCATCATCCCTCGTCCAATCCACGCGAGTCGTGTTGCTTCTTCCCTGTTAGTTGTTGTCAGTCGAGATAGCGCAACCGGGCCATTATTTAATTAGCAACTCATCCTTGCTAATTAATTATTGGTTTCAACCTTCGTTCGATTCCAAAAGTCGTCCCTTATCCGCGTCCTACCTAGATCCATCCCAAGCGAAGCCATTTCGAAGGGGTTTTCGCATCATTATCCAGTGTAGTAAATAAATTCAGTTTAGTAACTTTAATAAACTGTTATTACATGCTAAAGAATAGCTAAAGTGACCAGAAGAAAAATTATATAAACTTATTATTACATGTTAAAGAGTAACTAAAGAGTAGCTAAAGTGACCAAAAGACGTCAGTCACTCTGAAAGGCACAACACTTAACTATCTAGCAATTATCAAACTAAATTAATAAGTAATGAGATTATGCTAGAAATGGGGACATCATTTAACAGATCCTCAGTCATTTAAAAATATGTGTTCATAAACTCATCTTTGTGCATTTCAGACTTAGGAAATAAAATTAGTTTGTAATCAATTTTCTAATAACTACTTAATATTAACAAACACCTAAATCGTATAGAGTGTATACATAATATTATAATCAGTATTCAGTTTGGCTATTTTCATCAATCAGTGCATAATAATCAGTATATAATATATTTGCAAGCAAATAAGTTTAGTTCTTTCCACATACCTGCTAAATGATGAACAATCGATTGTGTAACCGTAGTTTTGATATGGTTCAACTGTTTTGTACTGATATTGTAGGAGGAGTTGTAGTTTATAACCCCTAAAAGCATTGAATTTATACTGCAAGATCGTGCTGAAAGGATCAAAATATGTGGTTCTACACTTATGGAAAACATGGATATGTAGTATATTGCTGGCTTTTGGGTATCATTTATTACATTTTTTGAAATCTGCAGTATATTTGGAATATCATTTATTAATG
Source organism: Rheum nobile (assembly GCA_027886185.1). NCBI lineage: Eukaryota > Viridiplantae > Streptophyta > Magnoliopsida > Caryophyllales > Polygonaceae > Rheum > Rheum nobile. The sequence goes on from WOAB01000309.1 coordinate 1,280,946, forward strand.
TTGACTTTAGGGTTTTGATTTTCTTGTGCAGATATTGCAGTTGGATTTTTTGTAATCAAATCTGCATGGTTGTTTTTGGACATTGCAAATTTGTTATACTTTTGAGGCATTTAATAAAGTGTATTGTTATTTTTTTGGGGCGTACATCTGAACCCCCCAGACCCTGTTGTTGGTGGGACATTACTGGGTCGATTGTTGTTATTGTTGTTATTTTTTTGGGCAATCCAGTTTATTTGTTTAGGAAAGTGTAGCAAGTTCATTTTTTGGGGCAAATTCATTTGTGGTTCAATCAACAATTTTTTTTTTCCTTTTTCAATCCAGCAGGTTCAAATTTGCTGGAATTTTCTTGGTTTAGAAATGTGTATCAGGCTAAGTTTTTGCAACAGATTCATTTTTTGTTCATTCCAGTAGGTTAAATTTTACAGCATTTATTTTGGTTACAAAAGTGTATTTGTCACCACGTTTAGTTTGTGTGCTATTTGTCATAGCACAGCAGGTTGAGTTTTTTATGCTAAATCTGCATATATTAGGTACATTGCATCTGCTGCACGGTTTTATAACTAGCCGTGCATATGCAAATCTCCATATATTAGGTACATTGCACATTTATGTTGGTTTTGTATGAGATCTGCATGTTTAGTATTTTTGCACAAAATCATACAGTTGGTCGATATTTTTATTTCATATCAAATCTGCATATATTAGTTTACCGAGAATAAAGTGGGAATATATTAATTAAGGAAGTAAAGTAATATAAATTTATTCCGACTGATCTTTAATTTAAATTAATTGTAGGATACTCCAAATTTGTGATTTTTAATTTAAATCTAAAAACCACAGGCTGCCACATGTCAAAATTAATATCGTCACGGGCGAATTTTTTTTTGGGTTATTGTAGGAGCGCCATGTGACTTAGCAGGTATTCTGTTTTAGTTATTATATAGTAGATTAGGGTAGATATCTGGCGTGACTCAAAATTTGAAAGGAACATTCAATCTGTATTGGGTTTGATTATTTTTGGACCATATTGTCCCGACCTCTCAATTCCATGAATTAAAGAAAATATAATTCAACTGATATGGAACAATATTCCCCTCCAAATGACACAAAAGTAAATCTTCATGAATTAAAATTGTAATAAATCGTTCTTTTGTCAATCTTTGTTAGTTACTAATTTCCAAAATTATAAAAAAAAACCCGATCTGTCGCAATCGAACCAGCGACCTAATCTATATATATTACCTTACCGAGAATAAAGTGAGAATATATTAATTAAGAAAGTAAAGTAATATAAATTTATTCCGACTGATATTTAATTTAAGGTAACTGTAAGATACTCCAAATTTGTGATTTTTAATTTAAATCTAAAAAATCACATGCTGTCATATATCAAAATTAATATCGTGATGTCACATGACGAAATATTTTTTTGATTATTATAGGAGCATCATATGAATTAATAGATATTTTGGTTTAGTTATTATATAGTAAACTCTTGCACACCAATCAGGCCGGGGTGCCATGACTATATATACTCCATCCGTATATTTTGAATTTCGGATGGCAGAAAACATATTTGATAATTTAACGAAATATGTGTGGCTGAAAGTTGAATGCTTTTGATAATTTTATAAAAAACATTGTGGGTATACAAATTAAAAAGGAAGTTAGGCAAAGTGCCTGCGACCGGAAGGTTTGACTCTCCTCACTCACATTAGAAAATGACGTCGTAATCGCATTTAAACCAAATTTAATTAGGGTTCCTTTTTTTTTTTTTTTTTTGGGTTGAATGATTAGGGTTCCTTTTTAAGGCACGTTTTTAGTTGCTTGTTTTGTTTAGTACTCAAAAGTCCGTACTTGCTAGTCAACCATAAACCAGATTTACCTATTTACTCATGTAATAATGCATGCAATTTGACTATATCATAAGCGATAGTAATGTCTCGGTAATCACAATAATAAACTAGGATACTTACCATATATGTGTCTAAGCTAGACATAGTGTATTGTGGTAGAAAGAATTTATACCATTAATATTTGTTAATTGTGACGACGATCGATCTTCAATGAATTCGAAGAATTAACCTAACACAAACAATTTAGAGTGGAAAATTCTATTGCCAAATAGCACACAGGGAAAAATCACTACCTTCTAGCACGAAGCTAGAAGGATTTGAACGGTCGACTTCTCTTATTGATTATCTCTTTTGTTTACAATAAAGACTCATACATCAAGCTCTCTCTTTCAATGGAGGCTGTAAATTGACTTAACTACTTTTAGGGTTTAGGATAGGTATATGTTATTAAATACCTCACCTTTTTATGTCTTAATGGACATCATTTAAGTAAATGGACATGCTCTTTTGTTTTAGGAAAGTGGGATAATTTCCCCCTTCATTTTGCCCCTCGGGTTCTTCGGGTTCAACAGAAACCGTAGGATCCGATAACTCCGGGTCGTACCTCGAATCAGCATTCGGATCTGAATGATTTTCGTCTCGATTTTGCAGCACTCGGTCATCCATCTAATGGACCTAAGCTACCCAAGCCGTTTCGTAATGCGTTGGCTCTTGCCTAACTGGTTTATGCTTGCTTATAGGTGTTCGGATTCGACTCATATACTCCTCTGTGGGTCGCTCGGATTCGGCGCCCGTGTGGCTCGTTACCACGAAAATACATGCCTGACTACGAGTAGCTCGAATTCGGCTCTCGTGTCGGACTTACACTGCTGGCTCTTGCCTAGCGTGGGTCGCTCGGATTCGGCACCCGTGTGGCTCGTTACCACGAAAATACATACCTGATACGAGTAGCTCGAATTCGGCTCTCGTGTCGGACTTACACTGCTGGCTCTAAGAATGGGCAAAACTAGACTGAACCGTAAGACCGGACCAGACCGTAAATTTACGGTCCGGGGATTTTACGTTTCCGGTCTTACGGTCCGGTCCGTAATTTTTACGGTCCGGACCGGTTGGACCGTAAAAAAAAAAGGTTAAAAATATTTTTAGGGATAACTTTTACGGTACGGTCCATAATTTTTACGATCCAGACCGTAATCAAACCCTTTAAATGCCGAAAAATATAAAATCCAGTCTTACCGGTCCGGACCGTGGACCGGACCGTAAAGGGCCGGACCGTAACGGTCCGGTCCACGGTCCATACTTTACAAAGTTTACGGTCTGCCGGTCCGGACCGGACCGTACATGTCCGGTCTGGACCGGATGCCCATCCTTAGCTGGCTCTTGCCTAGCGTGGGTCGCTCGGATTCAGCGCCCGTGTGGCTCGTTACCATGAAAATACATGCCTGACTACGAGTAGCTCGAATTCGGCTCTCATGTCGGACTTACACCGCTGGCTCTTGCCTAGCGTGGGTCGCTCGGATTCGGCGCCCGTGTGGCTCGTTACCACGAAAATACATGCCTGACTACGAGTAGCTCGAATTCGGCTCTCGTGTCGGACTTACACTGCTGGCTCTTGCCTAGCATGGGTTTCTCGGATTCGGCGCCCGTGTGGCTCGTTACCACGAAAATACGTAGCTCGAATTCGGCTCTCGTGTCAGACTTACACTGCTTTACACTGTGTTGTGAAAAGTCACCTTTTCATTCATATCTTGTAGCTTCCCGCTCTAATGCCCTTGCCTGCCATTACGTGGTAGGGTCCCTTTCGTTCTAGTGTAAGTGTTAGGAAACGGAACTCTGGAACTTCAGTTCCCCTGAGAGTTCCTTTCCTCGGTTTCTCTACTTTTGAAGATGACAAATATTATGATACTAATATTTTATCTCAAAGATGTGTTTTAAGGAACCACAGGAATATACCGAAGGCAAGAAAACCAAACAGGACAAAGAGAACCAAAGGAACAAGACAGAAGAAGGAACCCATATGTGCCCAGTAACGTAGCATGCGACATTGCGATTCCCGAGAAATCTGGGGACACACAACCTCGGACAAAAGTTGTTGAAAACGACTTGTCCGAAGCTTCCAAAGGTCTGCCAATGTCCAGAACAAAACAATAAGATACCCAGAAACGCTGAACCTCGGACAGAGAAGGTGAAAGCGACAGGACATAGAGATGTCATTGTCCAGAAGACAGTTCTCAAGCGCCCAACTTGTTCAACCTCGGACGAAAGCATTTGGACAACGACATAGCAAGACTCGTCTGAGGTAGTTGACCAACCAAGAGAGATTCTGAGCTGCCTAGGTTGTTTGCACATGCCAAGAACAACGTGGACCAAGGAGAACCACTGATCCTAGGACAAGCTCAATATGTGGGAACCCAAAGAGGATTAAGCTGTGAAGAATCCTCTATAAAAGAAAGACTAACTCAAGAGTTATCTTCAAGCACTGAAATACGAATCACACTCATTAGCAAATATCAGGTGTGAACCTTCAAACAAGATCATCAAAGCAAACCGAGATCAAGAGGAACCAGTCAAGGAAGAGAAGAGCTGAGTGCTAAGTTCCTGTGACTGTAAGTGATAGTTCCTAGGTGCGAAGGTCTGTTTCTTGGATTAATTATTGATTGTGTTAAGTTATCTAGGATTGCCTAACTGTGTGTAAGGCAAAGAAACTGTTTGTTTGTTCCTAGGATAAGCTGTAACCAAAAGAGATAAGAAATCAAGAAGTAGACCTTGAAATCCTTTCGAAAGAAAGGTATTGGTTTTTATCTTGGATTGCTAGTTGGCAATCAAAGGTTTCCACTATAAGGAACTTTTCATTTGTTTGATTGTTTATTTCCGCTGCGAAGGGAACTTAGAATCCATATTCTGAGTTCCTTAAGTTATTATCTAACAATCACGATCCTACAATTGGTATCAGAGCAGGAAAAGCTCTAGATCTTTGTTAAGTTTGCAGATCATGTCTCAACCAATCAAGTTTGAGCTCAGAATCTCCACCAACAAGCCACATCTCCGAAAGAAAGGAGAAGAAACATGGTGGGAAAAGTGCATGGAAAGCCACATCAAGACCAACGACTACCAATGCTGGAGGATAGTCGAAAATGGAGATGGCTATGTCGACCTCACCATGAAGGAAGAAGATTGGAAACCAGAACACTATGTTATCATGGAGAAGAATGCCAAGGCTAGGCAGTTCATCCTCAATGGATTGGACAGAGAGGACATGGACAATGTCATAGGAATCAAGACGGCCAAAGAGATGTGAAAAGCTCTCAAGGAGATGCATGAAGGAAGTGAGGAACTAAAGCAAAGCAGAAAGTTTGCTTTGGAAGGAGAATACCACACTTTCAAAATGATGGAAACTGAGACCATTTCAGAGTACTACTCCCGTTTCAACAGATTGATTGGAAAGTTAACAACGGCGGGAGTCGATCTTGATGAAGTCTCCAAGTCCCTAGTGGTCATCAATGGACTCAACTCCAAATTCACCCTCTTGAAGGGAATCATGAAGAACACTCCAGGCATCCAATCCCTTCCCTTGACACAAATCATAGGAAACTGGAGGTTGAAGAAGGAGAGCACACCAAAGCCAATACCGACAAGAAAATAGAGAAATGAATTGCCCTCAAGATCTCCAAAGCCTTCTCTAGGCTCGAGATGGAGGAAGAGAACTCAGACCTTAAAGAATAAGAGGACGAACTAACAGCCCTCTTCACAAAGAACATCAAAAAATTCTTTGTGAAGGGAAGGTTCCAAAAGGGCAGTTCCTCTCAAATGGACCAAGAAGAGATCTCAAGGAAGTCTCCTGTTACGAGTGCAAGGAGAAGGGACACTACGCTAAGAACTGTCCCAACAAAGAAGATTCCAAGGAAGAGGAAAGACCTCAAAGAAAGAAGGCTCTCGTAGCATCATGGGAAGAAGACTCAGATGAGGAACTGGATCTGAGTGGCTTCTCTGGAGGGAGATGTCTCATGGCAAAAGGAGACTCAAGCGACTCAGAAGACCTTGAGGTAACCTCTGACGATCTCTTAAAATCCCTAGTTGATTGTGATAAGAAACAACTTCTTAAGATCATAAAGAAACTAGGAAAGGAAACCAGTTTCCTTCAATAGAAACTAGATGATTGTGAAGATGAAATTGCTTGCTTGACTGTCGAGAATTCTGTTTGGAGTAAGAAACTTGATGAAACTGAGAAAGACCTAGCTGAAACTCACTCCAAACTCATTGATATTAGAAATGTGCATGCTAGTCACCTTAAAATTTGCAAATCTTGTGATGAAACTAGCATAGACTCTGTCAAAGTTCCCTTGCATGCTAACCCACCTGGAAATGACATGCTTTAATCCATAATTGATAGGTTAGACATTCTCACTGATTCCATTAATGAAAAAATGATAAATCAAACTATTTTTGTGAGACAACGCCATGGAATAGGATATGTCAATAATAAAGGGAACAATGATGCTGAAGAAGAAAAGGCTAGGCGAGAACTTGTTGAGATGAATGAGAATCTCAGTATTGCTCTTGCCACTTCTCGTGATAGGAATCAATTCCTATCAGAGAAGATCATGGTCCTTGAGAACAAGGCTGAGGTTGCCAAACGTCTCAATGAAGGCTCTCAAAGTCCTAAGAAGGAACCAAAGGGAAAAGAAAAGATGGTTCCTGAAAACCAATGGTTCACCAATTCCTTTGCTCATAAAAGATATATTGACATGACCCATAGCAAGGTTAGAAACAATGTTGATTTTAACAAAAGGAAAACTGAAAAACCTTTTAGGCCAGGAAAAGGAAAATATGGACATGTTATTTACAATCGTTTGTGTACCTAACTGCTAGTCGACCAGACATTGTTTTTGTTGTTGGCTTGTGTGCTAGGTTCCAATCCTGTCCAAGAGAAACCCACTTGGCTGCTGTGAATAGAATACTTAGATATCTCAAGGGAACTGACTCTCTCTGCATTTGGTACCCCAAAGAGTGTCCCTTTGAGCTAATGGGCTTCACTGATGCTGATTATGCTGGATACTTGGTGGATAGGAAGAACACTTCTGGAATGACACAGTTCCTAGGCCCTTGCCTTGTGTCATGGGGATCAAAGAAACAAGTCTCAGTCTCCCTCTCCACCACAGAATCCGATTACATTGCGGCTGCCTCGTGCTGTTCCCAACTTCTCTGGCTAAAGCAACAACTCGCGGATTTTGGTATGTCTTATGGCCCTCTTACAATTCTTTGTGATAACACTAGTGCCATAAACATTTCAAAGAATCATGTGCATCATACTAGGACCAAACATATCGACATAAGACAACATTTTCTTAGAGATCATGTTGAGAAGGGAAACATCATTATGAAGTTTTGTAGAACTGAAGATCAGGTTGCAGATATATTCACCAAAGCCTTGAATAGAGTTCCTTTCGAGAACCTTAGATTGGAACTAGGAATGATTCCTATAACCTAGTAGTGACTTTAGTATAAAGGTTCCTTTCCAGTTCCCCTGATTGTCTAGTTTAAGATTGTCAACTTGTTGAGTCTTGATATCTTTGTGTTATATCTTTTGCTACAAACCCTACTTTTCATAATGATCTCTTTAAAAAGGGTTTAGATAAATTTTTCTAGCTCGTCTCCTTTTGGTCCTCATTATTCTTTTCACTTCTTCATTGTTCAAGTTTCTTTGAATGGCCCAAAAGTCACAATCTGATCATATTTCTAACCCAACATTACAAGCCGAAATGATGATTGTGTACTAAGACCTTTCCCTGCCTCATTGCTCAATTTAATTCTCTATGATCCATCCATAAACCCTCTCTGAGAATTATTGTGCAATGCGATAAATGGCCTACCCTGATTCCTTGTATGGGAACGTATTTTTCTGGTTCCATTGTTTAAACCCACATCAAAGGTTCCCATTTGTCCTTCTAGCACGTTGAATATATCGCCAGAAAGGAACCAGGATGAAGCATACTTCCAACGGCTACTTTGGCTCTCCCCCAAAGCTATTTATGGCAAAATCGCAGAGGTCAGTCACGTCCTATCAGTTGGCAGACCTCCCTCTTCTCTGAATGGGTAAGCTTTGAATTTGTATTGGCCGTTCAGAAAAGCTGCAAAGAGCCTTCAATGCTCCAGATTCTCCCCAATCTTCTCAACGGTTAGATTTGTCTCAACGTCCCTTCCGCCCTCACCACCTTTAAGAGTTGCCATGTTGCTCCAAGCTTATCCCACAACTCGCCATCTCTCTGATCTGCTTCTCTCTCTCTCTCTCAAACACAAAAATCCTTAGCTCCTCAAAAATGGTTGATCCAAACCCTAACCTTATCCAAGATGAGGAGGAGGCTGCTCTTCTCAGAACCTTTAGAGAAAAAAAGGCAGCATCCTCTTCTAAGCCTATTTCTGCCACCATCTCTCAAAAATCCCAACCTGAAGAGAAACTTGTGGAGCAAACAGTGGAGAAACCTGAAGAGAAACTTGAGGAGCCACCAAAGGCACAGGAGAAGGCGAAAGAAATCTCTTCTGCCTCAGAATCGGCTACAAAATCCATCTCCGAAGGTGGTTCTCAAGACTCCTCCCCTGACAAGTCTATCCAAGAGCTCCTTAGCCCTGAGACCTCACCAACAAGCCTCAAATCAAAACCCTCCTCAAATCCTGGTCCCTCTGTTGCCACCAGGATAAAACAACGAAAAAGGAGTTCCCAAGCCTTGGTTCCCTATGATCCTCAATCCAAAAGAACCAAAACCCTCACCATCTCTGCCTCTTCCTCCCTGGGTCACGTCTCCTCTCTCTTCTCTAAGAGGAAGATCCTCAAGCCCCTCATAATCGGCAAAGAGTTCTGGTCACAAGAACTGGAAGAAGAAGATGAAGATATGTTTGGAGAAGCCCTTGCTGAGTTCCACTCCCTCCTGCAGTACCAAGGATGGGACGAGATGTTGATTGAGCCCTTCTCTGCTTCTGATGAGGTCGTCCGCATGTTTTACCAGTCTATCGAGTTTGTACCCGCTAAAGAAAATTGTCCCTGTAACGATGCTATTCTCATATGGAAGGGAACCAGCTATCCCCTATCCTCCAACCTCATAGCATCCGCTCTAGGGATTGAGTCAAGGTCTGGGTTTGACATTCTCCCTCAGAAAAAGGGGTGGCCCAAGGGAAAGGGCTACAAATCCAAGGGAGCAGTGGTCAAGAAAATCTACGACGGCGCCTCCCCCCAATCTTTGGAGACAAAGGACCTCTCCATCACAAACAAGATGTTACACTTCTGGATCACCCGTAATCTAGTTCCCAGACAGGAGCACATGAACGACGTTCTCATCACAGACGCCATTTTTATGGACAAGGTGCTCTCTGGTGTCCAGATTGATCTCCCTCGCATTGTGTTGGCTCATATGCAGTTCTGTTCATCCCATGCCTCCCATGCCCTACCATTCCCTCATATCATCAAGACCATTCTCTCTAACCTTCACCAATACCCAGATGATTTGTCTGAGACAGTCTACAGCAAGTGCCTAACCATCGCCACTGTTTGGAAGTTGAAGACTAAGGAACAACAGCCCATCCCTTCTCAAGCTCAAGCTCAACTACCTAAAGAAAAAGCCAGTTCCCAGACCCCCTCAAGCTCCCAGCCACAGCTCAACCCCTCTCAAGACTCCTCTGCGATCCTTTCTGCTCTGGATCGTATTGAAAAGGCCATCATGGTGGGCTCGACTGCTATCTCGGTCGCCCTCCGTGATCAAGTAAAAGAGTTGGGACGAATGAGTTCTGCTATTGTGGATCTGGTAGAAGTTCTTCAGAAGGAGTGGAAAGATGCAATCGGTGCTCATCAGGCCACGGGCCAAAATGTAGGAACTGTCGACAAAGATGCTGAAGAGGAGGCCGCTGCTCTGCCATAGGAATGCTTGGTCTGGTTCCCAGTGCTGTAACCTCACAGCGTGTTAGTCGTTTCCCCTAGAATCCGCTTCTCTCTTCTATCCCCATGTCGTCTTTCCTAACGATTGCCTTTGTTGTTGCCCTCGTCGTTTGTTATTTTGTTGTTGGTCCTTGTCGGTGGTTGTTAAGTTGTTAGTTTGTGTTGTTTTGTGGCTTATCTTACCCTTTCTATGAACAATGATCAGTTTTAAGTTTTAATGACTGCTTTTGGTCTTGCTCCTATGATTAATTTGTCTCTGCCTTAAGTTTCCATTATGTTTCTGTTATGGGTTTGCTGCAATTGTGTATTTACTTGAATATCCCGTTCTTAACTTGTCACTGATCTTTTCGATGATGTCAAAAGGGGGAAGAAGGATAAAGGAACCTTGAACTTTGGAAACTACTGGACTATTAGGAACTCTGAATCCGTTCTACTTCTAAGGGGGAACTTGAATAACTTAGTTCATCTGCTTAGGGGGAATTTGCAACCATTGAATGTTCCCTCATTATTTTATAACGTTGTAAATCCCTCAAATTCAATTGGTCTCATGAAATTCAAAGTCCTATTATGTTGCCAGGTTCCTTGTATTTGTCATCATCAAAAAGGGGGAAATTGTTAGGAAACGGAACTCTGGAATTTCAGTTCCCCTGAGAGTTCATTTCCTCAGTTTCTCTACTTTTGAAGATGACAAATATTATGATACTAATGTTTTATCTCAAAGATGTGTTTTAAGGAACCACAGGAATATACCGAAGGCAAGAAAACCAAACAGGACAAAGAGAACCAAAGGAACAAGACAGAAGAAGGAACCCAGAGGAACCCATATATGCCCAGTAACGTAGCATACGACATTGCGATTCCCAAGAAATATGGGGACACACAACCTCGGACAAAAGTTGTTGAAAATGACTTGTCCGAAGCTTCCAAAGGTCTGCCAATGTCCAGAACAAAACAACAAGATACCCAAAAACGCTGAACCTCAGACAGAAAAGGTGAAAGCGACAGGACATAGAGATGTCACTGTCCAGAAGACAGTTCCCAAGCGCCCAGCTTGTTCAACCTCGGATGAAAGCATTTGGACAACGACATAGCAAGACTCGTCTGAGGTAGTTGACCAACCAAGAGAGATTCTGAGCTGCCTAGGTTGTTTGCACATGCCAAGAACAACGTGGACCAAGGAGAACCACTGATCCTAGGGCAAGCTCAATCTGTGGGAACCCAGAGAGGATTAAGCTGCGAAGAATCCTCTATAAAAGGAAGACTAACTCAAGAGTTATCTTCAAGCACTGAAATACGAATCACACTCATTAGCAAATATCAAGTGTGAACCTTCAAACAAGATCATCAAAGCAAACCGAGATCAAGAGGAACCAGTCAAGGAAGAGAAGAGCTGAGTGCTAAGTTCCTGTGACTGTAAGTGATAGTTCCTAGGTGCGAAGGTATGTTTCTTGGATTAATTATTGATTGTGTTAAGTTATCTAGGATTGCCTAACTGTGTGTAAGGCAAAGAAACTGTGTGTTTGTTCCTAGGATAAGTTGTAACCAAAAGAGATAAGAAATCAAGAAGTAGACCTTGAAATCCTTTCGAAAGAAAGGTAGTGGTTTTTTATCCTGGATTGCTAGTTGGCAATCAAAGGTTTCCACTATAAGGAACTTGTCATTTGTTTGATTGTTTATTTCCGCTGCGAAGGGAACTTAGAATCCATATTCTGAGTTCCTTAAGTTATTATCTAACAATCACGATCCTACAATAAGCTTGTCATCCATGCACTCCAGCTTGTACGCTCTCATGCTCTGCCTTCTAGTCCAAGCTTGTCGTCCATGCACTCCAACCAGCATGCTCCGTTGCCCCTAGGCTAATAGAATGAATAAGGCATCTCGTGCTATCCTGACTTCCAAGCAGGTTGTGATCGTTGTCTCTGCAGCCCATAGGCTTTGTGTCTCTTAAGCTGACAAAATAAATAGTGGTATCAGCTTGTGCATCGAAAGTTAATAGAACGATGACATCTCTTGCCCCTGTGAAATTGTACGCATACTAGTTCAAACAAATTAAATGATCATTTAATAGTTATAAATACGAGGGAAAATGACTTAGCTATTGCGTCATGTTCATGTCATTCTTCCGATACCGATGAAGAGACTCAACCTCCACAACCCATACTCGACTATAGCTTGCGGTGCTACATGTTCATCGCCGCTAATCTTGCTCAATTCGGACGTCGTTTGAGACTCCAAAGAGGCGCTTGAACCTTGTACCTTGCAAAGACATGCTGAAAAAACATATAGCGAAGCACTCCTAGACCATATGCAGGCCACTTTTCTAAATCCAGTGAAACAGTACAGCCCATGCAACCCTTACTCGATCAATCCATGCAGTGCTACGAATCCAACATCGCTGGCGTTGCCCCATTCGGACTCCACTTGAGCCTCCAACGAGTCGCTCAAACTTGGACCCTTGCTAAGGCGCATGCTGGAAATACATATAACAAAGCACTCTTGGGTAGCTTAGGTCCATCAGATGGATGACCGAGTGCTGCAAAATCGAGACAAAAATCATTCAGATCCGAATGCTGATTCGAGGTACGACCCAGAGTTATCGGATCCTATGATTTCTGTCGAACCCGAAGAACCCGAGGGGCAAAATGAAGGGGGAAATTATCTCACTTTCCTAAAACAGAAGATCAGACCCATTTACTTAAATGAGGCACATTAAGACATAAAGAGGGAAGATATTTAATAACCTATACCTACCCTAAACCCTAAAAGGAGTTAAGTCAATTTGCAGCCTCCATTGAAAGAGAGAGCTTGATGTATGAGTCTTTATTGTAAACAAAAGAGAGAATCAATAAGAGAAGTAAACCGTTCAAATCCTTCTAGCACGAAGCTAGGATGTAGTGGTTTTTCCCTGTGTGCTATTTGGCACTAGGATTTTCCACTCTAAATTGTTTGTGTTAGCTTAATTCTTCAGACTCATTGAAGATCGATCGATCGTCGTCGCAATCAACGAATATTAATGGTACAAATTCTTGTTACCACATGTACTTATAAAAGTATAGATTAAAAAAGATAATTTAAGTAGTGTACGTGCTATTGATGCTTTAAAAAGTATTTCGAGTTGGCCACGAGATATAGACTTGCTTATTTCTAACTCCAAAATAGATTTATTAAAAATCTCAGAAGATAAAACTCGACATGTTTTGAGAAAAATTAACCATATAATTAATTGGATTGTATATTTAGAGCATGTTTAACAATGACATTGGTAGTGGGAGGGTATCACACACATTTTTATTTTATTTAAAAAAAAACATAAGATTTTTGTAGTGAATTAATAAAAGAGTATCAAGCATATGGTAATCTCCTATACTTTTTAAAATTGATTCTTACAAAAATCTGATATTTTCTTTTATTTTCATTTTAAAAAAAAATATTTTTGGTGCCATAATTAAAATAGTCATTATTCCTGATATTCCCGAGGACATCGTTTTACCTCAACTCACCACCCATAAGAATGTTCAAAAACTTTGGTTTGCTTCAATCATCTGTCAAAATGCTCTAAAAAACAATCAGCTATCAAATTATGATTACTTTTTATTTATCAACAAAATAAAGATAACAAGACTATTATATTTGTTAATTCAAGTTGAAACTCCGTGGGTAGGTTTGGTGTTATTAGAGTAGGATTTAGTCATTAATTGTCCACGTGTTTGAATGAAAGTTAATAAAAAATAAACTAAAAAATGACCATTTAAAATAATATGAAAGTGACCTTTATCTTTTGAATATAAAATTTACTAATAAAAAATATTACTTTACATTTAGGATATATATATATATATAAAAATTATTAGTATGATATTAATAATAATAAAAATGCATTAATTGTTTTACTTTGGGTGGAAAGAGAGCGAATTTTGTAAAATTGAAAGCATTCAAAACTTTAAATTATTATCTAGAAATATTAAGCAAATTATAACAATTTTATTTTGGATACCAACCTAAGCAAATAAATTTGATATAGTTTTTAATAGCTCATTTGAATTCTATATATAACATGCATCACTTTAGTGATTTTAACACTTATTGCTATAAATTTAAATTTAAATTAAACAATGTAGTAATTGTTAGAAATTAAAAAATAATTTGGGATTTGAAATAACATTTTTGCAAAAACGGAGAATTACTTTGTTACTTAAGTATCTCCAGATTTTCATTTTTATTTTCTATTTGTTATATGTAGTTTGATATTATTTTATATCTACTTGTATAGAAAATTTTATTTGGTTTGGTCCCTAGAAATGAAACTTATTAACCTTACATGAGGATTATCACAAAATTTAAGTGAAACCATTTCATTGTTTTAGTTGGAAATAGAGGGAATTTGGCAATTTAAAGCATTAAATGAGACTAAAAAAGCCAACTTTTTAATATAGTTAGATAGATAAGTCTTAATAAAAGATTTAGTCAAGTGGACTTACCTAATGCTGACATTTGACCTTCTGTATTGTTGACACGTGTGCAAAATTTTCCTATAAAAGCTTTCATTTCATGCCGCACTGGTCACTGCCCCACGACCTTTCACATTTCTCTATTTTTTTGGTCAAAATATTTCTCTAATTTTTATTGTATCATGCAATACAAAATAAAATTAATGTATTTGTTTATACTTTTTTCTATTTTATCTCTCCTAAACATTAACGTAGTAGGTTAGTCTTGGTAAAAGATTTAGCCAAGTAACCCCAAATTTCACTCTTTGATTAGTTGGGATAATATTTGTCGATCAAAGTCCCTTGGTGGGTTGGGTTTGCACAAAGCTGAAAATATGAACAAGTCCTTACAAATGAAATTGCTATGGGAACTCCTTGTCGAAACAGATAGTCTATGGGCCCGTATCATTACTGAAAAATACCTTGGATCTAAAGATCTTTTTTCTTACAAAAGGAAAACCAGACAATCTTGACAATTTTCTAAGCTTCTTCATATTCGTGATATTTTCAGAAAATGAATTGCGTGAGAATTAGGTAATGGTAAAACCATTAACTTTTGGACAGACTCTTGGATCCCAGATTGCGACTTACAACCCTACTTTAACAACAATTCTGATATTTCTTTAAAGGTCTCCCATTTCATTACTCCTAGTCATCAATGGGATATCCAAAAATTGCAAACTTTTCTCACACAATATGTTATCGCTAAAATCATGAGAATTTATATCCCAACGACTCCAGTTGAAGACCGAATAATTTGGAAACTCTCGACTGATGAAAACTTCACAGTTAAATCAACGAGAGCTATAACAAAACCAAACCCCGCAATCAGCTATCATGACTACTCTTCTTGGATTTGAAATTGAAAATTCCTCCTAAGATTCAACATTTTATCTGAAAGCAGTTTCTGATTGTCTTCCTACTACAAAAAGGTTAAATCGACACTTCTCTAAAGTTCTTTTACACTGCAGTTTATGTAATTTGAATAATGAAGATATCAACCATATTTTCTTTGAATGCCCATATACCCGACAAATGATCTCTAATCTCTAATCTCGTCTACACAAAACTTTCTCCATCCAATCAACATCAGACTTCCGGGCGGATATTCATTATTTCATAACATTGAATGTGTCTCCTGAACCCATGTTATTCCTCTGGTGGGCTATTTGGAACCATCGTAACACAATAATTTTTGGTAGAAAAAATAGCTACCAAACGTTTTTACCTTCTGACCAAGTTTACTTTCAATTCCAATCATGGTACACTTCGACCCTAAGTTCCACATCTACTTCCAAACCTTCCATCAAACGTAGTAGAACTCGTAGTACTAATCGGATTTGGTAAAAATCTCCTCCTGGCTGGGCAAAGTTAAACTTTGATGAGTCCAAAAAGCATAACCTACATTGACTGATACTTTTTGACTATATCATAGGATTCATAAGCAATAGTAATGTTTTGGTAATCACAATAATAAACTAGGATATTTACCGTATATGTGGATCGTTGTCTATACTAATGGCTGAGGTTTATGGTCTAAGACATAGTGTACTTAAAGCCAAGTAACCAAGTCTTATAAAAGTAGAAATTTATAAAAATTATTTAAGTAGTGTATGCGCTATTAATGCTTTAAAAGATATTTAGAGTTGCACATGAGATATAAGAATTAGGCTCTAGTGAAACAACCTATTAGGATAAAACGAGTATATTAATTTAGGATGTTGGATGAGAGGAGGATATATGACTCTGATTTAATGATGAATTCTCCAATTTTAAATGGTGGATGTGACTAGGGCTGTCAAAATTTGACCCGATCCGAATGACCCGCCCGACCCACCCGAAACCGAACCCGTTCGATATCCGAAAAGAATTAAAATATTGTATATCCGAACCCGACCCGACCCAAACCGACTAGCCCAAACCCAAAAATAACCCGAACGGACTAGCCCGTTATCAACCCGGTACCCGAAGTAACCCGACCCGAAATCACCCGAAAATCCGAAGTTGCCCGATCCGAAATCACCCGAAAACACGAAGTTACCCAATCTGAAATCACCCGAAGTTGTTCGATCCGAAATGACCCGAAAATCCGAAGTTGACTGATTTGAAATCACATGAAAACCAAAACTCGATAGCCTGAAATCACTGGAAAAATCAATGTCACTTGATCCTAAACATTCCTTATCGTTAGATCATAAACTTTCCTTATCGTTAAATCATAAACTCAAAGGTCTAGGTTTATCCTCACAATTTATCTTAAGAATCATCCCTTACCAAAAGCCTTAAATATAGAACTCCAATGATAGGATATTTTATAGTGAATATATATTTATTGTAATTATGTTTGCCTTTAATCAAAAACCGGTTCCATCGAAATACATTTCAACCACATTTCGATTTATACGAAATGTGATTCTTTTGAGATCGTAAACGGAATCTTATTCATTCGAACTCATATTCATCTGAATTCTAACTCAACAGAAATATGATTTACACAAAATCTAGTCCAGTCATAATCCGAAATAACTCATCGAAATTGACCCGAATATCCAACTTCTCCCGATAAAATATACAATTGACCAGACCAACCCGAATTGGATTGAGTTGTCAAAATACATGTGAATACGTCATTAGCCGAGATCCGGATTAATCCGAAACCGAAATGACCCGACCGAAACTGATCCGATTTGCCCGATATACATTCCTAAGTTTGACCGAAATCCAAATTAACCCGACCGAAATTGACCCGAATATCCGATCTCACCCGATAAATGAATATCTGACCCGACCCGATATGGTCCGACTTGTTATAATTCAGACATTGGCCCGAATCCGAACTGACCCGAATCCGAAATGACCCGACCCGAACCCGACCCGCCCGATTGACACCCCTAGATGTGACCATACCAGATCCCCTAAAATCCTAAAATCAAGGGATTACAATATTCACCAAATTCCCTCAACTCTCTCTCTCTCTCTCTCTCTCTCTCTCTCTCTCTCTCTCTCTCTCTCTCTCTCTCTCTCTCTCTCTCTCTCTCTCTCTCTCTCTCTCTCTCTCTCTCTCTCTCTCTCTGGCACTGCAGGGAGCCACCATTGACGACCTCACCGAGCTTTATTTCTCCTTGTCGATCGCATCTCCTCGTCAGCGTCCTCTCTCTCATGTTCCTCTCTATCGCAGGAATTAGGAAACCGTCATTGTTGACTTTGCCATATCTTCGCTTCTCCTCGCTGCTCGCTTCTCCTCGTCGCCTCCTTGTTTTATCATCATCAGCGCCGTCTCGAATTCGATTATCCTTGTCCCTTGCTTCTCCATAGGTATCTTACTCTAATTTTTTGAATCATATTTTTTTGAACCCTACATCCTTTCGATTTCTCAATTTTTTTTAATTTTTCAATGGAGAGGATGCAGGCTTGCCAGAGGAATGTGGTGGGGCAGGCGAGGAGCGCATCAGAGACATGGATAGGGGTGGTGTAGACATGGAAACGCCAAGCGGCGTCGGCGACGAACTGCTTGAGAACTCCCGCCGCCTCTGGGGCTAGCGTTTGTTGGATTGTGCTCAGAGAAGTTGCACCTCTCATCGCATGCGATTATCCAAGAAACTAACCAATTGAAAAAGCTGAAATAATTAGAATCGGAGTCTAAAGAGGATTGAAATTGAGAGTGGAATCATGCGGCGGAAGAAAACATCCCCTGTTTTTGTGCTGCTTCAGTTGATTTTAAAAGTTCTGTTGTTTGTATGGAGGAAGAAGAAGACCCACAAAAGTTGTTTGTGTGTGAACTAAAAGCTAACTAATTGAATAAATCAGGCGTTATGATATTCATGTTAACAGTTTTGTTATTCACAGTGTTACAGTTTGAGTGTTGGTCATTGATATTCATGTTTTTATATGTGATATTCAAATTGTATTTTGATTCTTACAGTTGCTTATCATATTGATATTCATGTTCGAGTAGTTTGATATTTTGGTGGTGTTATTTGAACTTTTGGTAATTGATATTCAAATTTTATTATCTGATATTCATGTTGGATGTACGTTTCATGCTCTGAGTGGATGATATTCAAATTTTATGATGTGATATTCACTATGATGTTGTTGATATTCATGTTGGGTCAGTTTTGGTGTTTTGTTGGTGTTGTTTGTACTGTTTGCAATTAAAATTCAAATTGTTTTATGTGATATTCATAAAAATGCTTTTAATATTCATGTTAGATGTACGTTTCATACTCTGAGTAGTTGATATTCAAATTTTATGATGTGATAGTCACTATAATGTTGTTGATATTCACGTTGGACCAGTCTTGGAGTTTATGCTTAGGGTTTAGGGTTTATTAGTTTAAGGTTTCTTGGTATAATGGCTTAGGGTTTATTGGTTTAGGTCTTAGGGTTTAGGGGGCTTAGGGTTTATTGGCTTAGGGTTTATTGGTTTAGGTCTTAGGGTTTAAGGGGCTTAAGGTTTATTGGTTTAGGGTTTATTGGTTTAGGTTTTAGGTTTTAGGATTTAGGCTTAAAGGTTTATGGTTTATTCATTTAGGGTTTAGGATTTATCGGTTGAGGTTTAGAGATTTAGGGTTTAGGGGCTTTTTGATATTCATGTGTTATGTTGTTGATATTCATACAAGTATATATTGGTGTTCAAGAGTACAAAGAACATGTAGATTTCTATTTCTCTCTCATATTATTATATTGCAATATTCGTGAATTTATTCTTAATATTCATGTACACTTTGATGATTTTCATTAATATAGGTCGAAGGGATTAATGAATTTAGGCGCAAGGTTCATCGGTTTTGCCAAAAAGAAGTCCAAAATTTTAAACATGAAGTGGCGTGACGATAAAAACAAGATTGGTTGTGGTGTATACGCATATGTCATTTGGAGGCATACCTTCAATGTGTAAAGTATTGTGAAACTGAATTCAAGCATAGCAATATTTATGGTTATTGGATTTACCGTTTTTAATGACTATTACGCAATTTGTTTTACAACTTAGTTCAATCGAATCTATTTACTACACGCGAACTTCAAGATTTATGTTTATATTTGAATTCATTCTATGTTATTATTGGATATTCTTTCATGTTTTATTAATATTTTTAAATGATTCTACCAGTGTATAAAACAACATTCACAACTTTGTGCACGACGATATATGCATGAATATCAAATATAAATCGATGAATATTGTTAAGAAATTCAAGAATTCTGATTCAATTAATATGAATATCAATTTAGTTAATGTGAATGTATGAAACACGAATCTGATTATCGAATATACAAGTTTACCTTACAGTTCACACAATATGTTTGAAGATCACTTATAAATTCATTAAAATAAAAACACAAATCCAATCATAGCAAAACAAAACACACACATTTTGCTAGGCAAATCTTGAATTTCTAGATCAAGCATATGAATATCTTGTATTAGAATACGAATATTGGGTCATATATATCGAATACAAGCCCAATTCTTATTAGTGTAAAAGGTATAAATATCGCTACTCAAAACATGAATATTAGAATAAGAATGTGAATATCTAAACTAGAAATCTTTTTTGCAATCCTCGCGGTCATGTCATGCATACTTGTTGCACCTCTTGCATTCTCCATGCCCTTCTTTAGTACAATTATATCCTTCTTCTTCTCATCTTTCAACTTGTGTCATTGTCCTTGTCCTTCGCTTGAATCATTCTCTATGCGTAACCCTGATAGTACATGTAGAAAAACTAAATAATACCAATGATGTATATATGTACTGCATGAATATGTATACACAATGCATTAATATGAATACTACGTTGTTGCATGTGACTTGATATTCAAATTGACATGCTCGATATTAATGACAAAGGCAAATGTAGCAATGAATATCTATGAATTACATGTGAATATCATTTCGAATATCACTACACAAGCATACTGCATCACTCTTAAATACGTTGACGATACTCATATAGAGATGAAATACACACATAAATATCTACACTGACAACACGAATATTAAACATGCGATTTTGAATATCACAACAGTACATGAATATCATTAAGCGATGTCATGAATATCAGTTCAATATGAACGAATATCAGTATAGATCAATTTACCAGCATACATGAATATCATTTCATCATAATCAGTTTAATATCAAACAAGATGTTCAAAGTCCGATAAAGGATATTCATCATATACAAAAAAGCGTTGAAGAACACTAATCAATTAGAAACTTTTGAGATTAACACACGAATATCAGTACAGTTTTTATGAATATCACATACGTTCATGAATGAATACACGTAGACGGTGCATGAATATCATTGAAAGCTCATTCAGTTTACCATCAAACAAGATGTTCAAAATCGAATTACTGATATTCATCATATATAAAAAAATATATTTGTAGAACACAATTCAACTCAAAACTTTTGAGAGTATAACACGAATATCCCTATAGTTTGTTTAAATATCGCCCAATTGTGTTCATGAATATGGCTTATACAGTAAACGAATATCAGTATAGATCAATTTACCAGCATACAAGTTGTTCAAAATCGGTTAATCGATATTCATCATATAAAAAAAATGGTGAAGATAAAGATTCAATTTCGAAATATCAATATCATGATTTTGAACTGAATATTTACAATCAAACAATGAATATCACCAATTAATGTCCCGAATATCTAGCATTACTGTTGTTCAAAGTTTAGGTTTCATATGAAACGATTTAAAATAAGCCACAACCTGAATTCTAACATCACAATGGAAAATCATATTACACAATGGAAAATCAGAACGTGAACCCTATTATATCATGCGAAAATTAAATAGAATATGCATAACATTAATGTATCATGTCTAGAATTAGGGTTTTGATGAAAAATTAGAATACATACCTCAGTTCATACTAAGACGTGCCGTTGAGGCACTAAAATTGATTGCTTGATGATGTCTTGTTCTCATTTATAAATGGAATATTCATAAAATCGAAGAAATTTAATGGCTTGATGATGCGTCGAGGTAGACGAACATCCAACCTACAGTAGGACATTGTTGGAGCGGCAATGGAGGTTTCTAACGTTGAAGGAGATACAGATGAGAACGATTTGTGTGTAGATTTGATTTTCTCTCTCCCCTAACAATATCCTTAATTATCTTTTATTATGTTTAAACTCTATTAGCTATCTTATTAGAGAATATCTGGTGGTTACACCCTACTATATCAACTATATGACCTAATCATTCATCCCTTCATCACCTTCCATCCAACATCCTTGATTTATCCCTCCGTTTTACCACAACTTTCGTTTTACCGGAGTGTTCCTCTATATAAACTTGCTCGTTTCCGTCTCCAAAATAGGTTTACTAAAAATCTCAGAAGTTAATTCTCGATATGTTTTGAGAAAAAATAATTATGTAATTAATCGGATTGCATGGTTTGCTTTAATCATCCGTCAAAATGCTCTAAAAAACAATCAGCTATCCAAATTATGATTACTTTTTATTTATCAAAAAAAAATCACAAGACTATTATATTTGTTAATTCAAGTTGAAACTCTGTGGGCAAATTTGGTGTTATTAGAGTAGGATTTTTGTCAACATCAAAAAAATAAATCACGAGAAACGCTCCCAAGGGAGCCGGCCCTAGCTTTGGTTGGACTGAAGACCCCCTCCTCCTCCGCTCTGACCGAGCCAACCCTCGCCGCTCCGACTGAGCCCCTGATCCGCACCGCCCCCCGCCGACGCCGCCCACTTCCAGGCATTTCAAAACCACTGGCATCTGCGCCCACCGGCATCCGCGCCGCCTCACCGGCACCCGTCGAAGAAGATCTAGGCCTTCGTCGGGAAGATGCCTCACTGGGAAGACGTCGCCTCTCCTCGCCTTCGCCGGGAAGACGTCGGCGACCCCCTCCTGCCTGCGTTCGTTTGTGCCGGCGACCCCCCTCCCTCCTCTTGTTGGGGGTTGCGTTTCCTCAGATTGGATCCGTAATCATGTTTACAGTGGTGGGTGGGTTTGGGGTGAGAATGAGGAGGGTAAAACTAGTGGTTTTGGTTCGGTTTCGTTTTAGCCCTCAGTCTCCTTCCTTTTTTATCCCGTTTCTTTTCCGGTTCTGTTGTGAGGCACTCTTTGAATGATGAAGCTTACCTTGATGATGAATCGAGTTGTAGTTCCGGCATGGTAGAGGATGACCATCCTTCCGGCGGCGCAGCGGTTGTTTGTGCTTTACTCACCTCATTTCTAGGTTGTTTTGATTTATAATGCTTTAGTTTGTTTCGCTTGTTGTTTGTCTTTGATTTTCTTGTTTGTTGTTGTTTTGTCGGATAGTCCGGTTGCTAGTTTCTGGCCTCTCGAAGTTTCACTTCGAATTCTTACTTTATCAAAAAAAAAGTAGGATTTTGTCATTGTCCACGTATTTGAATGAAAGTTAAGCCTATAATGTCAACCTAGAATCCGCGCCATATATGGGATATTTTTATTAAGGTGTTGTTTTAGTATAGCTTTAATATCACTTTTACGTATTTATCTAATAAAATTATATTATATTATCCTAAACTATTAAAATTTTGTATATATTTTATTTAAAAATATTAATCATAAATTCATAATATTAGTAAAAAAATAAAATTTGAACAATATTGTTCACATATATCATAATAAATTTGTAGAAACTAAAAGAGAAATGATATGCTGAAGTGATATATTATCACATCAATATATAATATTAGAAGATATATAATTGAACATACAAAAAAAAAATATTGAAAAATATGGCTAAGTTTTTTTGGTAAGAATGATCTCTCTAATAAAAATTGTATTTAATCAATTCAATATAAACAATTATAAAATTTTATATAAATTTTTTTAATTAATATAAATAATTTTAGAAATTATCAAATCCATCAATTTATTTTAATGTACATTTATATTAGCTTTGAATAATCTTTGATAAGCAATGAGCTTTCTAAATGTTGAAGTTGGTTAAATTTGCTCAATGCTTAAAAATGATTGTTGCTCAAGGAAATGTAAGCAATTTAAGAACACGAATAAAGCAATTGATATCATAAACAATAAATATATCTCTCACATCAAGTAAATAATACTTAAATTAAAAACTTTGGTTTGATGTCTATAATAAAAATAATACTTGAAACACTATATAAATCTTGTTAAAATTTATTTGTTGAAAATTTGCTAAAAAAAATGACTAATGTATAAAGAATGAAGAAAAAACTATAATTTTACATGTCAAAAAAGATTAATATGAATTGAGAAATGAATAATTTGAATGTGTTACGAAACATAAGTATAGTATTAATCATAAGTTGTATATAGCTAAATTTGTGAGTGTATTTATATATATGGGATTATGGATGCATGGTTTCTGACCAATATCATTTCATTCACTACAATCCGTCTATTTTTATGTTGACTATGAATACTATATAAAACCCTTATATCAAGTGAAAATAATCATATAACAATCTTCATGGTAGAAAATGAATGTGAAATATAATATATAAACAAATATAAGGTTTATTAAAGTTCATACGTAGAAATAAGCTAATTTTTTAAAAGAAGAAAGTTAATTTGATGATATTTGGTTTAAATTTGATTAATTTAAAAAATAAAATAAAATTATTAAAGAGGACAATAATAAATGGAAAAATTAAAAAATTAAAGCTCAACAACCTCAGTCTAAAAACACTCTGATAGCTTAAAAAATGTGAGGTTTAATATATAGTTATAGATGGTGATATTCTGTATTGTTGACACGTTGATAAGCACTACTTTGTAGGGCTTAACTAAGAGTTATTAGAGGGTTTTATTGGTGTCATTCGGGTAGATTTAGACACATTCATGTGCATGAAGTTAGAGAAGAGAAGTGTGGATTTGGTGGTCTGGAGAAGCAAATTGAAGATATCCAGAGGAAGAGAAGTTGACCACTGAGGAGACGAAGAAGAACCAAGGAGAGAGTCCACACGAGAGTAGAAGAACAATGTGCTGAATTCAATTGATTCGTTCTCTCTACTTAGATGTCCAAATGCAGTGATTCCAATTCGAGGAGTTAGATCTTGAAGTCTAATACAAGTCCCCAAAATATGAGCGCAATCCGAGTTGGGAATCAAAAGTTATTAAGTTTTTACGAAAGTGGTGCAGAAGCTGAAAATCGAGCATTAACCGCGATCGCGGGTCTTGGGCCGCGATCGCAGGTCATCAGCGCCGAAAGCTGCGTCTTTTCCTGAGCTTATCTTTTCAGATTTCTTTTTCCCTTTTTCTTATTTTTAATTTAGTTAGTTTCTTAATGGGCTAGGTCATTTTGTTAGAGCCCTATAAATACTTTCTTTTAGCATTAGGATTGAAATCTTCCACACTTTAGTTGCAATTTTCATTCATCGTTGTTTTCTTTTCCTTTGAAGTTTTCACCATGTCTATGAGGAGCTAAGCCTCTTTGGCTTAGTCCGATAATGGAAGCATGAGTTTATTCATCTTGTTGTGAGGTTTTGTTCCTATCTATTTATTTCTATTGAGTTATATTATCTCTTCTAAGCTTATTCAATTGGATTTCATTAATTGCACTAGCCCGTGCAACTAGTTGTTATTGGTGATTTTCATATTGCTAGGATTAGGAAACTGTTGGGCTAACGTCCTATTCTGCTGTAGAAACTACAATTTACATGCTCTGGTTGAAATTGTTCTATTGTAGGGAGAGATAATTACACGGTAAATGCATCTGAGCGAGCATTCTGTGTATCCTGGTTAATTCTTATATGCATTGCTGCCTTTGGGTTGAACCTTTAGTGGTACTAGGGTTATTCATTGGTAAGGGTTCTTTGTGGAAGGTTTCCCTCTGAATTTACATAAGATCGGGACAGGAATAACCGAATAGGAAGATATGACTTAATCTATGAACAACCTTTGAATGACTTATGTGGACATTACTTGGCTAAGTGTTTTTCTCTATTGATATTTCATCCATTCTATATTGTTTTGTTTGTTTTGCTTGTGACCAACCAACCTACAAAACCCCCCTCTTATTACTATTGCATGCGAACAACACATAAATTAATCACTTCCTCCCTGTGGATTCGACCATTGCTTGCCCTAACTACTTGTTTAGGTTTGCTAGGATTTATTTGATTAGGTGATACGACGACTATCCCCCCTATCACACGTGTACAAAATTTTCCTACAAAAACTTTCATTTCATGCCCCACTAGCCACTACCCTCCACATTTCTCTTTTTTTTTTCAAAACATTTCTCTAATTTTTATTATATCATGCAATACAAAATAAAATTAATATATTTGTTTATACTTTTTTTTATTTTATCTCTCCTAAACATTAAAGTAGTAGGCTAGTCTTGGTAAAAGTTTTAGCCAAGTGGCCTTACCTAAAGCTGACATTTGGCCTTCTGTATTGTTGACACATGTACAAAAATTTTCTATAAAAACTTCCATTTCATGCCCCACTATCCCACTACCCTTCACATTTCTCTATTTTTTATTGGTCTAAACATTTCTCTAATTCTATTGTATCATGCACTACAAAATAAAATTCATGTATTTGTTTATACTTTTTTATTTTATTATAACAATATATTTTTTGAAGTTATTATTTATAAAACAATATAACTTAATTTTAATGGATAACTGTACACTTCTTGTGATATAAACATTAGAAATCTCATTTGTTGGAAGACATCGTAGTGACACGGATACTCTTTAGCTACTGTTCATCAATGTTATTTTTCAAGAATACAAGATAATGTTATTTTTTCGATTCATGCTCACCCACATACTTTATTCACTTTCTTAACATTATCTCATTTTACATTAAATCACTAAACTTTGTATATGTGTTAAGATTTATATAAAATCGACAAAATTTCATTGAATATATGTATTCAGGCTTATACGGTAAAATTCAATCAAAATAACCAACGCATGACACCTAGTCCACACTAGTTTCATTAATACAATTACACTTTTTCCTTTCAAGTCGAAATATCTTATATACTCCCTTCAATTTTATTTAAGTATCGTTTTAGGAAAAAAATCACACATAATAAGATAACATTAATTAGTTTTATAAACATACCCATCCAATTAGCCTATAAACATTTGTTTTTGCTTTAAATTCAATTTAGAGCGGGTGTTGAGGCGTGCATGTATTGGTCGGATTCATGAATTCTTTTTACAAATTAATGTTGTTTTCTCTTTTATGCATTAATTGGTTGTGCTGGCAACATAGAAAATATGAGAGAGAAAATAATACATTAATGAAATTTAACTTGGAAATAGGAGTAGTAATTAGGATAGTCTAAAACGCCATTTAATTATGATACAAAAGGAGAGCCTAAAACGACACTTAAAAGATCGGAGGGAGTAGCATACAAATAAATAAACAAAACTATATACTATCAATACATTTATTTATATACTATGTAATGTGACTAGCAAATTTATATTATCGTCTTAGCTAAAATCCCCATTATCCAAGTTTACCAGGTATGAAAATACTTGTAAGAGAACTCCAAATAAATATTTTTAATAAAATAAGAAAACAAATATTTATGAGAAAAGAATTAGGTTGATCTCATACTCTATTTGTGGATTAGTCCGAACATCCTTTTAGATGACAACTCTAAATTCTAAATCATTTTGTAAATCAATCATAATAGGTGAAAGGCTAAGAGATGCTATTTTGACCGTAGTATGATTCACATTTCTAAAGATGTGTCTTTCGATGAATGTCCGTCGAAATATCTATGACAATCATTTTTATTTTTCCAAGAACAAGTCCATATGTCTTTAATAGAGTGATAAGACATAAATTATCCCCTTCAATTTCAAGCGATTTGATGTTGAGTTGTTTAGCTTCTTGTATACTCTTTTTTAAGGGTTTGTTTGGTAGAGCCATTTATAATGGTTTTATCATTTATAAAGGCAATGGCTAAATACACGCGGAAAAATAGCTAAATGGACGCTATTCTACACGCTTAAGCTAGGCGTGTGGTTTTACACGCTTAATCTAGGCGTATAGGGGTATTATTGGTATTTTGAAAAGACAGACAGCAGATCCCACTAGAGAACAAAAACACACGCTTAGCTTAGGCGTCTGGTTACACGCCTAATCTAGGCGTCTGGTTACACGCCTAGATTAGGCGTGTAAGCAGACGCCTAGCTTAGGCGTGTATATGTAGCCGTTGTACTAACGGCTATAATATAAACGTTTAGCTTAGGCGTGTATATTATAGTTGTTGCTTAACGATTATATGTCTTTCTATTTATAGTCGAAGGTCCATTTCATTTCCCAGAAACTGAAATTGTGTACTCCTAAATTTTAAAGATGTATCATAGTGGTGAGAATAGTAGTGACGAACAAAACGAGTGGGTTCAAAGTGAAGAAGAAGAGGAGGAGGGAGACGAATGGATGCAGTCGAAATTTGTGTTAGACGAGGAAGCGGAAGGCGATTGGGACCCTAGCGGCGAATTTGTGTTAGTGTTTAAAAAATTATTCTTTCGTTCATCGGTAATTTAATTCGTAATTAGTGTGTTAAATATTATACTTAATTAGATAGTCAATATTTAGCATGAATTTGTAGTTATATAATTGGAAATCATATGTAGTGTAATGATGTAGTCCTTAAAAAATTGAGCTCATTCGTTCATCGTTGTTTTAATTCGTAATTAGGTAGCCAATATTTAGCATGAATTCGTAGTTATATAATTGGAAATCATATGTAGTGTATAACATAGTTAACATAAACCGCTATATTTATAGGGGAAAGACTATAAAGAGCAGTTTACTACGGACCTAGTGTGGAATAGTAAGGAAGAATTGTACAAATGGGTGAAAGAAAAAGGAAAGGAGCTTGTGATAGCTTTGGTGAAGCGTAACTCAAGTCCGTACCAAATTAGTATAGTGTGCGATAGGTTTGGGCCCTGGAGATCGGGGAGGCCGAAGGTGAACAAAGAGAATCCAGAGTTGCCGGTTCCTAAAATCCGAAAGTCGAGATCCAAAAAGTGTGGGTGTAAGTTTGAGATAATGGGTGTTCGGAAGAAGAAAGAGGCATGGACGGTTGGTGAAAAGTGGATGTTGGGTGTGATTGAAGGTCGACACAACCATAAGCTACGAACTAGCTTTGAAGGTCATGCATTCATGGGTCGAATGACCGAGGCGGAGCAGGTGTGCGCTAGGAGGTGGGGAGACGGTCGCAAGACGCCGAATCAAATTGTTTCGGAATTGAGGCAAAACTTCCCGGGAAATGTGACTTCCAGGAAGCAAGTGGCCAACTTCTTGCAGAAGCTGCAGTACGAGGATTTGGGAGACTTAACGGTTACACAGTGGTCCATAAGGTTTATGATTGAGCAGAATTACATAGTTCATCCTTTGAGGGATGCAAAGACTGATGAGGTTGCAATATTATTTTTTGCTAATCCGGAGTCGCTGCGGTTGTTGAAGAAGTTCTCGTACGTGATAATCATTGACGCGACATACAAGACAAACAAGTAAGTCATTAATTGTAATAATGTGTAGTTTATTATGACATAAATTGTTATAGTATTTCATTTAAAAATGTGTATTGTATTTTGAAATGTTTTCCGTAGATATGGAATGCCACTTGTGGAGATTGTTGGTTTCACCAACACTCATAAGACGTTCAACATTGCTTATGCATTCACCCGGGCGGAACAGATTTACCATTACACGTGGATAATGAGGAAAGTTCGAGCATTGTGTTTGGATTTGGGAGTGATGCCTACTGCAATAATGACAGATTGTGAGAAGGCCCTCATAACTGCTATTCGGAGTGTTTTCGGCACCGAAGTTCAACACCTCTTGTGCTGGGTGCATATAAAGCACAACATCGAGGCACGTGCCTCATCCATCTTGAAGAGGAAGGAAAGTGTGGATGCCTTTGCAAACCAATGTTGGGCACTTTTTTGCTCAGCTAGTGAAGAAAGCTATGAAGAGAGGCTTGCCGTATTACGGACATCGTGGAAGAAAGGCCTTGTCGGATACGTGGAGGGCACATGGCTTATTCCGTACAAGACGAGCATAGTAAGGGCGTGGACGGATCATCATCTTCACTTCTTCACGAGGACTTCAAACAGGTATGACGTGCACAATATGTTGTTTTTTGTACTCATAGTTGTTAATGTCGTACTAACGTCATGTGATTTGACAGGGTTGAGGGGGTGCACAAGGTTTTGAAAGATATTATTGGCTCTAGCAGAGGGGGCTTCAACAGAGTGATCGTGAGGATTCACCATGCCATCATCCTTCAAGTAGATCAGATTAGGGGGAGCATGAACCTTTCACTTTCCAAACGACCAACGGATTTCGATGATGCATCGATGCCGGCAGTTGTACGAGCTACTTTTTCTAGGCTCTTCTACCAAGTGTCTGATAGGTGCTTTGATATGTTGTTGGGATATTACGATATGTTGAAGAAGGGGGGGTTCTCAGAAGAATGCAACGACCATTGGGTGAGAGATTGCCTCGGGTTGCCTTGCGTGCACAGTATTGCAAGAGCCATCATTTCAAGAACACCTCTCATTCCGTCAGACGTTCACGAGTTCTGGAGGGACTTGGAATGGGAAGAGACTCCAACCACAACACTTGGCCCTTCTGCCTATGTTCGAATGGACATTACAGAGATTAGACTTCGTGAAATGTTTGCCAAGTTAGAGGTTGGGACATTGAAGAAAGGCACGGCATTCCTACTAGGTGAGTTGTACGACGACTTGGAGCATCCAGAAGAGAGTACTTTGTTGGAGCCGACGGGAATCAAGTCAAAAGGAAGGCCAAGTGGTGCTAGGAACAAGGAGAAGGTGGATGAGAAGGCGGAGAAGAGGGATAAGTGCTTGTTTGAGCATAGACGGGATGAGCTCCACGAGAATGAGAAGAAGGCGGGGCCGAAGACAAAGGGGAAGGGGAAGGCAAGTGCGAGCACTGGTAGAGGCCCAAGTCGACCTAAAAACCAAGCAGGTGCATCTACTGCAGTAGTGATGGACTTTGACGACTTGCAATCCCAACCCATACTAGAAGAATCACAACCAGAAGATTTGCAGTGGCCTCAAGAACCAATTTTTCCCCTTGTTCATATGGGGGTGAACTTTGGGATTGACAATGTGGATGACTTCTGGATTCCGTACATCAAGAATGTTAGAGATGTACGCCCCGACGGACATTGTGGATATCGGTCGATGGCTGTATTGTTGGGGAGGCAAGAGCATGAATATGCCAACATCCGACGCGAGATGGTAACAGAGTTGCTTGACAATCGAGAGCTATACGAGCCGATACATTGCCGTCTTCGACAAGGGTCTTGGGAGGATCTTATCTTGCAAGTGAACCATTGCAGAAGCCCTTGCTCAGAATTATACTGGCTTCACATGCCATTGATGGGTTTAGTGTTTGCCACACTCTATCAGGTTGGTCTCGTCTTATTAACATGGGAAGTTCCGACGTTTTGCTTACCGTTGAGGAATAGGACATCAAGCATGGGACCTCCAGACAAGATTCTCGCCATGGCACACGTAGGCAATCATGATCACTTCATACCGGTAAAGGTTTTTTCTAATAAAAATATTTATGAAATTAGGTTACATTGTTTTCACTACTAAAATAGTTTGTGTGTGTATATGTAGGTGGTGCTTAAGGAAGGGTCGCCAATACCGCACACACCTGGTGCGTGGCGTAGAAACGCAGATTGAAACATTCTGTGGTGGACAACAAAGTTTGAGTTGAATTTGAAGATGTATCGAGATTACCGCATTGCATATTGTCGGGCACCAGATCCTTTTATGTATGTGAGACGGATCCGTTCATGTACTTGATTGATTACACGATTATGTAATGTAATATTTAGACAACTTTGATGTGTTCATATCATTAATTTGATGTGTTTTTATTTAAGTTCGAAGTAGTTCTAAGTGTACTAGATATAATGAAATACTATAGTATATAAGTGTAACTATACTAGATATAATGAAATACTATAGTATATAAGTGTAACTATACTAGATATAATGAAATACTATAGTATATAAGTGTAACTATACTAGATATAATGAAATACTATAGTACATAAGTCTAAGTGTACTAGATATAATGAAATACTATAGTATATAAGTGTAACTATACTAGATATAATGAAATACTATAGTATATAAGTGTAACTATACTAGATATAATGAAATACTATAGTATATAAGTGTAACTATACTAGATATAATGAAATACTATAATATATAAGTGTAACTATACTAGATATAATGAAATACTATAGTATATAAGTGTAACTATACTAGATATAATGAAATACTATAGTACATAAGTCTAAGTGTACTAGATATAATGAAATACTATAGTATATAAGTGTAACTATACTAGATATAATGAAATACTATAGTATATAAGTGTAACTATACTAGATATAATGAAATACTATAGTATATAAGTGTAACTATACTAGATATAATGAAATACTATAGTACATAAGTCTAAGTGTACTAGATATAATGAAATACTATAGTATATAAGTGTAACTATACTAGATATAATGAAATACTATAGTACATAAGTGTAACTATACTAGATATAATGAAATACTATAGTATATAAGTGTAACTATACTAGATATAATGAAATACTATAGTATATAAGTGTAACTATACTAGATATAATGAAATACTATAGTATATAAGTGTAACTATAATATATCATCACACGCTTAAGCTAAGCTTGTTCATCACACGCTTAAGCTAAGCTTGTTCATCACACGCTTAAGCTAAGCTTGTGACTACACGCTTAAGCTATGCGTCTAGGAACACGCTTAGCTTAAGCGTGTTATTATGCATGGTGATTCATGGGACTGCCATGCATTCCCCATGCAGGTACGTTGTCCTTCTATTTTATGGTTCGATAACGTTATGTTGCTCTCTCGTACACGTAGGTAAGCATCAAACCACATAATAAACATGAACAAACATAGTAAACCAAATAAGATAAATACATAACTTTTACATAAATACTATGTACATATGAATCCTGTCTAATCCTAAACATAAAAAACTATTGTGGCTGCGAGCCACTACCTTCGCCAGGTTCCGTGACAGAATCACGAAACATCTGGGACTGGCGAGGTGGGGGTGGGGCCATGGGGGGAGGCTGCCCAGTCAGCATATGCAGCCATAACGCCGCGTGTTGCTCGAACGTCCGTGTCGCCGCCTCAGGTGTGTGTAAATAAGTGCGGATATCACCGGCAACCACCTGAATGCGCTGTATAGAAAGCAAGTAATATTTGTCAAAATATTGCAAAATATAAAATTATAGATAAATCATTCAAATAATTCGACAAAAGTTAGCGTACCGCGACTGCGTCAACGCCTGGAGGGACGTGGATAAGGCCGACCGGACGATCACGTCTGACTGAACCGGGATCGACCAATGGATGAGAACACTCGTCATACCAATCTAAATAATCGGCAGACATGTCCCACCCATGTGTCGCAACCGATCCCTGGAGGTCAATCAGGGGTCTCGGGTCTGCATCCCAAGCCAGTAGAAGCTCATCCGCAAAACTCACCTCGTATCCCTTGATTTCCGCTTTCCTGACGACCTTGGCCGGCTGAATGGGCAGAACTGGGATAGGCTGCATCATCCCAAACTGCCTGAGGACTCTGTCCGGGTGGTACGGCTCCTGAACATCTACAATGCGCAGTATACCGCGAAACCTGGCAGGAGCTACCTCAGGAGCCTGAAAGTCCAACCCCACCCAGGGGGTCCAGGTAATCTGTAAAGTCAAAAAGGCAAAGTGAATACATATATACTAAAATAAATTAAAGACTAAGATATCGAAAATTACGTGTACTATTCTACCTCCTCGTATCTCATGCGGTCCAACATGCGGCGTATGGCGATCAAACGACCGGTGTCTCTACTGTTCGGCACCTTCGCGGCACCACAAACAGCTCCTCCAAAGGCATGAGGGTTCGTGACATATTGTTCCCGAAAATGTGGAAAATATGCCCAAACCCAGCACTGTAAATGAATAACTAAGGACATTAATGACCAAAATATTAAAACGTAACTTAATATTTGACTAATCTATCTAATATCTTACCCTGATCAGAATCCCGCACGATGCAATGCCATGTGCTCCACGCCTAGACGCCTGTCCCAAGTTGCGGTAGACGTATGCTAGAATCCCAGCTCCCCATGCAGTGTCGCATGTGACGTCGTGGTCAAACAAAAGTGCCAACCACTTCTGCTTCGCGGCGTTAGTGGACTTGTCCACCAGTACAGTCGAGCCGAGAAGCAAGAAGAGGTAGTACGTAGCAATAACGCCCTCGTCACGAACCTCACTCCTCATCCAGGCCTCCAGTAATGTAGTCTCTAAATGCCCCAAAGGAATACCACCAGCTGTGTGCCATCTCCTCACCTCCTCCTCAGCAACGCCCAGATCAGCACATATGCGCTGTCTCACTGTCGGCTCATCGAGGTCTGAAGTGCAGCTCCTCCCACGTATGGGAACCTGTAAGATCTGGTGAATATCAGCAAGGGTGATGGTCATCTCTCCGAAGGGCATATGAAATGTGTTCGTCTCGGGATGCCATCTCTCCACAAATGCCGAAATCAACGCCGCATCCATGCTGCATGCTATGCCTAGTGTGCGTAGACCGGTAAGCCCGCTCCGCTCCACCAGCCTAAACCACGTATGTGGCTCAGGGCTAATGTAATGCTCGTGTGTAGAACAATGGGCTGTGCGGAAATGGATCCTCAGAATCTTACGACTCTGAATTAACGGTATTTAAAATTAGTATACAATTTCGAATAAAAAACATTTATAGGTAAAACACATAAACTAAAAAACCTAAAACATACCAGGTCCTGCTCCGCCTGACGACGGGCTACCCCGCTACGACGAGGCTCCGCCTGCTCGGCAATCTGAGGAACAGGAGCATCCTCAACAACTGTAACGTCTCCTCTACGTCTCCGTCTCCTCTGCTATACATGAGGCGGCATCTGCGGAAGTGCCTCAGGAGCGGGCTGAGGTATAGGACGGTCAAATATGGCCCGAGCAATGTGTGTCTCGTAGCTAGAGAGAAGAATCAGACACCTTGGGCCTCCAGACATCCAAGGATGGTAAGTATGTACAACAAATGGACCGGCAGGAGGTGGAGAAGAAGGACCAACATGAGGTGGAGAAGAAGGACCAGCATGAGGTGGAGAAGAAGGACCGGCAGAAAATGGAGAAGAAATATCGGCAGAAGGTGTAGAAGAAGGATCAGCATGGGATGGAGAGGGGACAGGAGTAGGTATCGACCCAAAAAAAGGCGGGGAATGAAAAAATGGAATGTCGTCCGTACTCAACTCCTGCGTCGGTAATGTAGGCTCCACAGACTCAACAAAGTCATACCTTGTCCCATGACGCGACTGCTCCTCAACAGCCTCATCATCAACCGTCATCGGCTCAGCTACCAAGTCCTCGGCGTCCTCCAAATAGTCATCATCATCGGTGCCGGTCATAGGCGGCTGCAAAGATACCGCACTAGACGACAATATATCAGTACTCACAGTACCGGCGCGGCGACGAATAGACTCCGATATACCAACACGCCGGGTGCGGTTAGCAACAACAGGTGTCGGCTCCGTCCGCCCAGTAGGGGTGATGACCGCCAATATACTCTAATTTTTTAGATACTATTTTAATTAGGGACTAATTAATACATTTAGGAACTTAAATGATTAATTTTAGAATTTATTATACTTGTTATTTTCTAAATATACTATACGAGCCAATAATTCTAATCTATAACTACATAATTTACAAAAAATAGGGACTAATTATTTACTAAATTTTTCTATTTCAAATTAACAACATTATTTACTAAATTAATTTTAGAATTTACTAAATTATTTAATAAATTATTTGCTAAATTAGAGACTAATTATTTACAAAAACAATTACGATAATAATGATCAATTTAAAATTTAAAATTTAAAATAATACCGCTCGTAGACCGATTTGACTCGATCCAGGCGTCATCGGAGTTGTATCCGCTAGGTCCCTAGCTCGACCTCCCCTTCCACCACGGGTCCGAGCTCCGCCGGAAACCACCAAGCCCTCCTCCTCCTCCTCCTCCTCCTCCTCCTCTACCGCCATCCACGCAGACATTCCGCCGGAGCTCGCACCACCGGCGCCGGAAGCGCCTCCTCCAGCAGCCTCCGCGTCTCTC
The DNA here is from genome assembly GCA_027886185.1 of Rheum nobile. Classification (NCBI taxonomy): domain Eukaryota; kingdom Viridiplantae; phylum Streptophyta; class Magnoliopsida; order Caryophyllales; family Polygonaceae; genus Rheum; species Rheum nobile. The sequence continues at coordinate 1,316,463 of WOAB01000309.1, forward strand.
GGCGTCGCGCCCCCGGTCGCCCCTTGCTCCAGATTTCCGGCTGCCGCTCCGCCGCCGCTTTTGGACCTCTCTCCGCCGCCAATGAACTCGCCCAAACCATCCCAATCACAATCCATGCCTAATTTCAAACAATCGAAGCAAATGGAGGAGAGATTTCGTCGAAATCGTTTTCGAATTTTTTAGGTTTGAAAGCGTCTGGAGGAAGAAGACGAAGTGAAAACTTAAGCGTCTAAAACAAGACGCCTAACTTAGGCGTCTGGTTTTACTGGGGAATGGGCCGGCCCAATAACCCATATAACCACACGCCTAGATTAGGCGTCTGGACAGACGCCTAAGTTAGGCGTCTGGGTTTACTGGGGAATGGGCAAAGGCTATTGGGCCGGCCCAATAACCTATATAACCAGACGCCTAATCTAGGCGTGTGGTTAAACGCCTAAGCTAAGCGTGTGGTTCATACATGTTTTCGAAAATGGCAAGAATACCCCTCCACGCTTAGATTAGGCGTGTAAAATCAGACGCTTACCTTAAGCGTGTAGAATAGCGTCCATTTAGACAATTTTCCGCGTGTATTTAGCATGTTCGTTTATAAATAGGTTTATTAAATGTCTTCATGTGTGTGATTACAAGAGACGCATCCAAGAGGACATAAACTCTTTTCTTGTTTAGCTTAGTATTTGTCGGTAAACCGTCATGGTTAATTTTTTAAAGAATTTTTTTGACTTTTGGATATATGCCAAGTTTTTATATCCAAGACGTATCACCTCTTAATGTTTGTCTTTGGTAAATAAGAAGTTGGATGGATGAGTTTGTTGAGAACCACTCATTTTTGCTATAACTCCATTACAATATGTCTTGTATTGGATTGTTTGAGATTCGTATATCAAGTATTGTAATACCACGAACTAAATTGGTTTATAAGGATTAAAGTGTCACTCATGTCAACAAGAGCTTTATTTCTTTTCAGGTTAAGCGTGTAAGGACAAATTGTAATACCCCTCATTTTTTTAGTAAGGATATTTGGATATTTTTTCCAACCTTCGTTCAATAATTATTTCGCTTTCAGAGGAGTTCGGATTTTCTGTAACATCCTTGATCTCCGAAATAATTCCTTGAGTGGTATAAAATACATTCGATGTATTTTTGGGACTTAGAATATTCGTTCGGGTATGAATATATTTAACCCGGGGTTAAAATCCTTACCCATAATTCTTCCCGGACAAAAGAGGACAAAAAGGCACAGAATTGGCCTTGACCGCACCCGCGGTCAGTCCACCGCACCCCGCGGTGCCATGATGATTTTCTACTCCGCCGGACTTCAGTCGCTGCAACGCCGTGCTCTTCGCCCCTGCAGCAGTCCCATCCGGTCGTTGTAGGCGCCTACCATGACGCTCCTCCTTGCTTGACCTCCTTGCTTGGGCTATAAAAGGAAAGGAGCTGGAGTAGAGTTGAATCACAGCTCTCAAACTCTCTCCCTCTCAAATCTCTCATTTCCATTGTTACCGGAAAGCTCAAGCTTTCGCCGGAGTGTCGTCGGAGCTACCATAGGAGGAGAAGGTACTCTCCAAGTGGTGTTTGGAAGTGCAAGGAGTTGGGAAGTCAAAGCCCATCCTAATCGAATCCAAACGCGTCGATCACGGTGAGTTTTCGTCATCGTCGTGTCGCCGATGTAGCTTGATCACACCCACGGCAGGAACCGCCGCACCCGCGGCAGGGCCACCGCACCCGCGGTGTGTCTGGGCTCGTGGTGTGGCTTTGGGCTTTGTGGTTTCGATCGAGGCTTCGTTCCTTCGATTTAGTTCGTCTTTCTTTAGATTCGTATATTTAGTTATCGAATCTAACTTAGGGTTTCGATATGGGTCGTTTCGTAGGAATCCATAATCTGAGATCTGTCCCCGTTCCGGACCCAGAAACCATCGTCGTTCGAACGTTCGTCTGATCTAAGGCAAGTGGCGGTTCGCTCTTGCTTATCATTCCATATTTCTATTAATTATCAATTGTTTAATTGTTAATTAAATTGGGATGAATTATTGTTTTCGTTTGGGAACAGATTTGATAAATGATACGATTAAAACTATGATATTATAATAGGTTGTATATACTGCTAGAAACAACGCTATTATATATATATATGATCAAAATACTGATATTATAATAGGTTGTATATATTGCTAGAAACAACGCTATTATATCTGTTATTTGCCAGAATGGCCTTGATGTGGATTATTGATGTGGATTTTATATGAACTTGAAATATAGTTAGAACGAGTATTCATAGGAACGTTATGTACCTTGCGAGGTATAGTTGTTTCTTTATAACTGGTGCTAGGAGGATTTTTCCCTAGTACCATTCGGTCATGACCTTACCCTTACTCAGGGTTTTGTGCACACAACTGGTGCCGCCATTCAGGATTTATTCCCTCTGATATCTCTTGCGAGGAGATCTTAAAAGCTTATAACGTAAATGTACGTTTTGGAATTAAACAAGATAAGTGCCGCTGTGCACATAATTAAAGAACATTGGGCGAGAAGTACAACGTGGAAACTCGTCTGGGCTTCGATTAGAGTAAGTCCACCTTCCTAATATGAATTCGCATTACGCGGTGAGATTGGTCGTGGACTCAAATAGTCAAGTCGCTTTTAAACTCTTGTATGAAACTATAACGTTCCCGAACACTTGTCATACTTTTCGATAAGACTCAATCTCTTGGAGTCTTCTCTTTGTATATTTCCCTTAAGACTCAATTCTTTTTGGAGTCTTCTCTTCAATGCATGCCTAAATTCTAAGCATTCCGTGAAAGTTCCGGGTTATATATCGTTTCTTCGGTTATTATTCGAAGGACAATGATAGTAAACGGTTATGATCACTAGAACCATTCTGCTTTCACCCTTGCATAGTCTTTCATTAGACTAACCAACCGGTTAATTTCCACTGCATGGTTGGATGGTGTCATCCGTCCTATACGACACATCAGTGATTGGTTCCCGGAGTTCAGAAGTAACCATTGAAGAAGAGACTTGCAGTTGAAGATTCAAGTATTTTAGAAAGGTTGTCCATTATCACTTTTATGTGTAATTTTATAAGTTTCTGATGTGATGTTTAGTGATGACTGAGTTTTTTTATTCCCAAACATTTTTTGTCATTTGTAATGCTAAATTGAGATAGTTGACTAACTATCATGATATTGCACAATAGTTTCTATCATGTTTTTAACAGTTTGGCAAATGTGGTTGGTTAGCTTTTGTAAAAATTATAATATCACCCGCAAATGCAATATAGGGGATGTTGGTGCCTTGTCTAGGGGTTTTGAATTCAAATTTATTTGTTGTTATTATTACTTTCAGTTTGTAGTTTTATTGAAGAATCTTTGCACGAAGGATGAATATATGGAGATATCGAATTCTCTTGACGAAGACCCCGTTCTGATATGAATACATGTGCAGATCTGTTGTTTACAAGTACTGAAAAGGACATCGTTTCAATACATTCTTCATATACGGCCTATTAATCGATTTGATAATCCAATTTGTTTAGAACTTGTAAAATGAAGTTTCATTCAATTCTATCATATGTCTTTTCCATGTCAAATTTTATGGCTAGCCAACCTTCCTTACATTTTTTTGCCGGAAGGAGTGAAAGATTTCATGGACGATTAATATATTATCTTGTATAGCTTTGTTGGATACAAAAGGTCCTCGAAATGGGTGGGTTAGTTTCTCAATTATAGTTTTTATCCTATCTGTGAGGACTTTTAAAATGGTTTCTATATATGGTTGAACAAAGACTAATTAATCTATAGTGGTTTGTAGAATTGAGATTATCAACTTTTGGTATGAGAGTGATGAATGTATGGTTGATTTTTTTAACATTTTACCCGAGTGAAAGAATCCTTTGATAGTTTCATGAATGTGGGGCCGACAATTTGCCAATATTTTTGGTAAATACGCACATTTATAACACCCAATCGTAGAGATTTATCACTCCCAATATTGAATATTACCTTTTTGATTTCATCATTCATGACTTGCTTGGTCAGTTCTATATTATCATTATTGGTGTCTTCTTTATCAATGTTAGTAGGTTGATATTTTCCTTTTTTAATATTTTTCCAAAGTCAGTTTTTATCTCCTTTGGATGTTTTGAAGGCCAATAATTATCGTGCCTTATTGGATTTCTTTTACGAATTTTCTCCTTTGTTTTCCTCTTGTAATTCTATGAAAGTAGTTAGAGTTCTCTATCAATGAATTTGATATGGTTAATTTTTGTCCTTTGGTTGAAATACTTTTTATGGAATGTGAGGATGGACGGAGCAATGTAATCTCTTATGTTGTTGTCGAGTAGAGTGAGTAAGACATTTTTCGTGGACATAATCTCGTTAGATTAAATTGCAGTTTTTTTTTACTTGAATGATCGGTGCAAATCTGCTGATAGGATGTAACACCCCCAAATTCATAACCCCTTTGGAAAGGCATTACCGCCACTGATCCCGGATTTCACCTCCGAAACCACCCAAGGCTAAACCGGATTATTCGAATCATAAATAGCATTTATATAATCCACAAACCATCCATTAAAACATAAGTCAGGGGATTACAACCCAATCCCCGTAGGTTAAAACATTGTTTTCAGAGTAAATAACATAGCGGAAGTCTTTTAAGGATAAAGCAAGTCTTGACCATGGCGATCAACGCCAAGGATCTCAATCTGGATAAACTTGTCAAAAACACTTCCCGTCATAGTCGTTCTTTAGCCTTCACTGGGTGGCAACTTATCTGATATGCCGAATCGAACGGATGACACCAGCCCACATGCAGAGAACAATGTTCGTGGGTTAGTCTAATGAAAGACTAGCAAGGGTACAAAGCAGAAGGTTCGAGTAGTCGTATTAGGTTTAAACTTATCGTTTCTCGAATAAAAGCCGATAACAATAGTCAACCTTCATACTTCTACTGGAATGATAATTATCAAAAGATATGATCAAGAGAAGACTCCAAATGAACTGAGTCTCATAGGAAAATCCAAGAGAAGACTCCAAAGGAACGAGTCTTAATGGAAGCATGACAATGTCTGGAACATTTATAGTTTCATATGTATATACATAACGTTAAAAACTGACTGAGATGCTTCGGTTCACGACCAACCTCACCGTATAATGCGAATCACCGCATGATACGACTCCAGATTGGAAAGAGAACGTACTACATTCAAGTCAGGGCGAGTTTCCTAACTGCACTATAACTTAGCTGCACTACTCGCCAAAGATATATTAATTATGTGCACTCGGGCACTTATCTTATATAATTCCAAAACGATCATTCACGTTTCAAGCTTTTAGAATCTCATCCTCGGCGGATATTGAGATATAGAGAGTTGGGACTAAATCCCAGAGATTGGTACCAGCTGTTGTGCACATCCCCTATACTCGGATAAGAGAATGTCATGACCAAAGAAAAGTGTTGGGGCCTGGACATCCCATCCACTTGGTTATAAAGAAACGACTAGTACTCATTGAGAGATACCGAGTAGCGTTCCTACGAATACTCGTTCTAACTAAGCAGTTGAGAACAGTCAATCATAATAAAGCCGTTAAGGCCAACATCCTAGATATATTTCAATCTAGATCATATATATATAATAGCGTTGTTCTAACAGATATACAACCTATTATAATGTTCATTTTATCTTCCAAAAGTAATTTCATAAAACTGTTCCAGACATGAACGATAATCAATCCAAATTAATTAACAATTAAGCAATTGATAATTAATGGAAATATGGAATGATGAGCAAGAGTGAACCGCCACTTGCCTTAGATCCGACGAAAGCTTCGCACGCTTAGAATTAAAGGGTTTCCGAGTCTAGAACGAGAACAGATCCTGGATAATAAATCCATATGGAACGACCCATAACAAGGCCCTAAATTAGATTCAATATCTACATATACGAATCTAATGGAATACGAAACGAATCAAGGAACGAGGCTTCGATCCATGCCCAACACCACAACACACACTCGGCATGGCTACCGCTGGGGGCGGCAGGCACATGGCCGCTGGGTGCGGTGCACAGGCAGGGGCGAAAGACAGCAGTGGCGACGAAGAGAACTCACCCAAATCGACCCCTTTAGGCTTAGATTATTCTTGGTTCGAGTCTACCACCTTCTTAAGCTATCAACAAGCTCTAAGAACCTCCTGAAAACGGATCGAAACAAGGCCGGAACGACCACGCAAATCGAGTTCAAAGTTTAGCAAAAATCATGAATTTCAGAGGTTGAAATCAGTGAGCTTCAAGGGTTTTCTTACCAACTTTCGATCGACTTCTAATTCGAATCGAGTTTGTCTGATCTTCTCACCCTCTTAAGCTACATACAACCTCCAAGATTCAACTCCTACTTGATCGAACGAATGATAGGATCATTCACAAACGGAGCTCGAAGTTCAGCACAGGATGTTGATTTCTGGTTTTTGACAGAAGAGAGGAGGAAGAAGATGGTGAGAAGCTGAGTTCTGGCCTCTCCCACGACTTCTCCTCTTCTTAAATAGGCAAACCACGAAGGCCATCCTGAAGACACATACCCCATGAGGTGTACCAGCTAGGCCAAGTAGCCCCGGTGAGTCATCACAGCCAGTTGCTGACGTTGTGCGCTGGTGGCGACCGCGGGGGGGGGGGGGGGGTAAAGGCATTGACCGACTCCCTCGTCTTTTGTCGTCTTTTACCTTAAGTGGTAAATTTTACTTAAGCCCGGGTTAAATATATTTGTACACGAACGATCTTTTAACCCAAAAATACTTTAACTGTATTTTATATTGCTCAGAAAAATATTACAGAGGTCAAATATTACACCGAATGTTCATACGTCCCTGAATTTAATCTGACTTGCAATACGGGCTTAAGAAAATTCAAAATTTATTCGTACAAATACACGGGATATTACATCACTCCCCCCTTAAAAGAAGTTTCGACCCCGAAACTTAGGTCGCAAACATCTCGGGAAAGCGTCTACTCATATCCACTTCCGTTTCCCAAGTCTCCCAGGTAACCTCCTCGGTTCCTGACTTGGACCACAGAATTCGTATCAACGGTACGACCTTGTTGCGCAACTGCTTCACACGATGCTCCAGAATGCGCACGGGTGTCTCTTCATATGTACCATCTGTCTGAATCTCAATATCTTCATAGCTCAGCACATGAGATTCATCTGGCACATATTTTCTCAACAGAGAGATGTGAAACACATTATGCACAGGATGTGCTGATGGTTGCAACGCTAAACGATATGCTAGCGATCCCACTCTGTCAAGAATCTCAAATGGTCCCACATAGCGAGGGTTAAGCTTCCCACGCTTACCAAATCTAAAAACTCCTCTGGATGGTGATACCCTGACAAATACCTTGTCGCCAACCTCAAACTCGACATTCCTATGCTTCGGGTCCACGTAAGACTTCTGTCGGCTCTGAGCTGTCAACATTCTCTGTCTGATCAATGCAATGTATGCATCAGTCCTCTTGACCAACTCTGATCCGAGCAGAATCTTGTCGGCGTTCTCATCCCAACAAATTGGCGATCTACACTTTTGACCATACAAGGCTTCAAATGGAGTCATCTTGATTGTAGAATGCCAACTATTGTTGTATGTAAACTCGATTAGACTTAGGTTATCCTCCCAGCTAGTCGGACGATCGAGTACACACGCTCTCAACATATCCTCTAAGGTCTGGATAGTCCACTCAGACTGTCCATCCATTTGAGGATGAAAGGCAGTGCTAAATCTTAACTCGGTTCCCATGGCTTTGTGAAGTTCCTTCCAAAATCTGGACGTGAAACGACCATCACGATCCGAGACAATGGTTTTGGGAATACCATGTAACTGAACAATCTCATGCAAAAACACTTCGGCTAACTTCTGAACTCCCCATGTTGATTTGATAGCCATGAAGTGTGCACTCTTCGTGAGTCTGTCAATAATTACCCATATAGCATCCTTCTGGGTTCTAGTCTTGGGTAATCCAGTGACGAAGTCCATAGCAATATCTTCCCACTTCCACTCTGGCACTGGAAGAGGTAGCAATTCACCGCCTGGCCTACGGTGTTCTATCTTGACTTTCTGACAAGTCAAGCATTTTGCTACAAATTCTGCTACATCCCATTTCATGTTTGGCCACCAAAATTTCTTCCGGAGGTCCTTGTACATTTTGCTAGAGCCAGGATGTACAGAGTAAGCTGATGAATGGGCTTCCCTCATCACCAATTGGCGAAGACCATCAACGTCAGGCACACAAATGCGATCTTGAAACCAAAGTGATCCATCCTCTTGAATCACAAAATCGGGAGCTTTCCCGCTCAACACTTCGTTGCTTAGCTTTACCAGGATGATATCATCGATCTGCTTTTCTCGTATTTGATCAAGTAGCGTAGCCTGAATTTCCAACATACTCAGGTATCCTTTACGTTGATCATACAAGATTTCAGCCTCACATATCAATTGGTTCAGCTTGACTTGAGAAGTGAGAAGTGCTACAACTATCTCATGTGGTGTCTTTCGACTCAATGCATCGGCTACAACATTAGCCTTGCCTGGATGATATAGCAATTCAATGTCATAGTCCTTGAGTAATTCTAACCAGCGTCTTTGTCTCATATTCAACTCCTTCTGAGTGAATACATACTTGAGACTCTTATGGTCCGTGAAGATTTGAAATCTTACACCATATAGATAGTGTCTCCAAATCTTCAACGCAAACACTACTGCTGCTAATTCCAGATCATGGGTCGGATAGTTTTCTTCATAAGTTTTTAGTTGTCGAGATGCATAAGCAATCACTCTACCTTTCTACATCAACACACAACCCAAACCACTCTTAGAAGCATCACTATAGACCACATACCCATCCTTTCCTTCTAGCAGTGCTAGAACTGGTGCAGAGGTCAAACATTGTTTCAACTTCTGAAAACTGGCCTCGCACTTGTCACTCCAGACAAACTTCTTATGGACTTTGCGGAGTAAACCGGTCATAGGTAGAGCGATCTTAGAAAATCCCTCCACGAACCGTCTATAGTATCCAGCAAGTCAAAGGAAACTGTGCACCTCTTTCACATTCTGAGGACGCTTCCAGTTTGCTACAGCTTCAATCTTCTGGGGATCGACTATCACCCCATTCTCATTGATCACGTGGCCTAAGAAAGCCACTTCTCTGATCCAAAAGTCACACTTAGACAACTTCGCATAAAGCTCATTTTGTCTAAGGATTGACAAGACAATCCGCAGATGTTCCTCGTGAGCTTCTTCACTCGGAGAGTAGATCATAATGTTATCGATGAAAACCACCACGAACTTATCCAAGTACTGGTGAAAACATCGGTTCATCAAATCCATGAAGACGGCAGGAGCGTTGGTAAGTCCAAATGGCATAACTACAAACTCGTAGTGACCATATCTCGTCCGGAATGCTGTCCTCGGAATATCTTCCTCACGAATCCTGAGTTGGTGGTAACCGGGTTTCAGATCAATCTTGGAAAATACTTTTGCTTCCTGCAATTGATCTAACAAATCATCAATCCTAGGCAAAGGATACTTGTTCTTGATCGTGACTTTGTTCAACTCACGATAGTCGATGCAAAGTCTAAACGATCCATCTTTCTTCTTAACAAACAAAACCGGAGCACCCCAAGGTGATGCATTCGGTCTTATATATCTTTTGTCAAGAAGATCCTCCAGCTGCTTCTTCAGCTCTTGCATCTCGGCAGGAGCCATCCGATACGGTGCTTTAGAAATTGGTGCAGTACCAGGCTCAAGATCAATCGTAAACTCTACGATGCGATGCGGGGGTAATCCAGGAATTTCCTCCGGGAAAACATCCGGGAATTCCCTAACAACTGGAATATCAAGTACTGATGGTTCATCTTTCTTGGGCTCATCCAGGTAACAGAGATACCCGGCACAACCTTGTCGAAGTAGCTTAAACGCAGCCATCGCATTGATGAGCTTGCCGTTATCAGCTTCATTTCGACCCTTAAACTTACATATACGCTGGCCCTCTGATGAAACCGTCACAGTTCTCGAATTAAAGTCGATTACCGCTCCATGACGCGTCAGCCAATCCATACCAAGGATAATGTCATAAGGAGCCATATCAATGCAGATCAAACTAATTGGTTTCCAGACGTTTGGTTCCCACTAATTGGTTTCCATTAGGAAGACTCACAACAAAAGGCTCACAAGCTTCGTTGCAAACTAATCCTAACTTGCTAACACAGCTCTCAGAGATAAAAGAATGGGTAGCACCCGAATCAAACAAAATGCATACTGGAGTAGAATAGAGGTATAGGGTACCTTGAGCAATCGGAGTGTTGGGTCCATCCGCCTTACGCATCTCGTACAAGCGTTGACCTTGCCCTCCGGGCACAACTGGGGCTTTCCCCTTGTTCTGAGCAGTAGTCTGAGTCGACGGACTGGGACTCTCTGCTGGCTTGAATCTAGACCGGTTGCTCTGGTTCATAGACCCCTGCTGCGATTCGGCACCCATCTGTCTGTTTCGCGGACAGAATGTCTGCAAATGCCCTTCCTTGCCACAAGCAAAACAAGTCTTCTTCTCTCTTGGACACACATTGCTCTTGTGCCCATGCACACCACAATTGAAACACTGAATCGGCTTCTTACTCTGGCCAGACTGTTGTGTAGACCCACTCTGAGTCATCTCAGTCTTAGCCCTGCCAGATTTAGCAAAATTCGACGGCGGCACGGGACGTTTAAAACCACTTGTCTGAGATTGATTCTGCATCGATCTCTGGCGGTTACGTCTCTTAGATGAATCCTCTAGAGTCACTTCCAGCTTATAGGCTGCATCCACATATTGCTCCAAAGTAGAGCAAGTATGGTGCACCATTAATGGCTTGATATCAGTACTCATCCATTCATGAAAATACATGATCTTTTGCTCTTCACTGGATACCTCCGATCCAGCATATTGCAGTAAGTGATTAAACTTGGCGGCTAACTCCGTCACCTTTAATCCATCGATCCTTGGGTACAAAAATTCCTTACGTTTCTCTTCTCTCATGGCCCGAGAAAAGAAACGATCGGTCATTTTTGTCTTGAACATCGCCCAGTTCAGATCAGGGCTGTCTGTAAGTCCACTATTCTTCCACCACTCGCTGGCATCTTCTTTCAGTTGGAGAGACGCTATATGCACCTTTTCAGCTTTAGTGCATTCTACATTGCGAAACAATCTCTCCATATGGGAAAACCAGTGAGTCACACGGACTGGCTCACCTTTCCCGTTGTAACAATCAGGTCTCATAGAGGTTATGGTCTTCAGAGCTCGACCATAATTGCTTATATTCCCGACTGCATTCTCTGGAATCACTGGTTCCTGAACTTCTGGTTCTCCAACCCTGGGAACTGGTGGAGGAATTGGCACTCCTTGTGCCTGAGGTGCATTTGGTCGTAGAGCGTCAGCCATTGCTTGCATCATAATCCCTCGGATTGCTGCAACTGCTGCCTCATCGAACACCATAGGAGCATTGGCCGGAGCTTGGCCATTGCCCTCAGGGTTAGCATTGGATGCAGAGTCATGCACCTCCTCAAGGTTTGCAGCATCCCTTCCAGCTAGTCTGTGATGACCACTAGGTCCAGCACCGTTACGGTTGTTTCTCGTGTTCACCATCTGTTTACCGATCAAATTCCAAGGATTCGTTATATTAATATATTTTCAGCATATTGAATGTAATAAAATCAACTCAGAATAGATCAACTTGGTAATATATATATATATATATATATATATATATATATATATGATGAACTTCTTAACATCGCCGCAGGGTTCAACAAAATTAATTCTTTAGAGCTTTTGACAAAATTGCTCTAATAATTTAGTACTATATCATATAATATCCGACTATTATACATAAGTACTACTATTTGTTATACTGGTCCTTTCTTCACAGTCCCCTAAAACGCTTCCTGTATGGAATGCTACTCATGCAAGGCTTATTTGGACGAGGCTCCTCGTCAGAATCAGGTGATTGATCTCTTGCCCGACTCGGCCCTGGGGCACACGATTCTTTAGCTTTCGGTGTCCGAGGCCTTATGCGAGAATCCTGACCATTCTGATTTGCCTCTCCAGCCCTTGCCCATCTCTGAGCGCGTTCCATCTCCTCAATCTCACGTTGTCCTTCTTGCCTTCTCTGTTGGCTCTGACGAAGGATCCCACGTAGCTCGAGACTTGACCTTCGCCTTCTTCGAGCACGAAGAGGCGGAGCATCTTCCGAATCATAGCATGAGCTGTTGTCCTCTCTGAGGTCATATTCGACGTAGAGTGCTTCCCACTCTGCGTCAGTCAAAGGCGGGTACTCTGGCTCAACTGGTGGATCGGGATAAATGGCTTGCATTCCAGGGTCTTTCTGGTCCACCAGTAACTGCCTCATCTCTTCAAGCTCTTGATCTTGTCCTTCTTGGTTCTCCTCATGACTTTCCTCTTCCTGGGGATCCTCTTCTCGGGAACTTCCTCAGGATCTTCCTCAGAATCCATCCCGGGGACTGACTCAATTTCTGCATCTTCATCAAGATATTCTCTGGTGTACTCTGATGTATCACCGTCAATGTCTACCTCCATAGTCTCTTCATCCTCCTCTCTTTCTTCTTCTGCTTCTTCCTCATTCTCTTCCAGAATAGTGTCAATCGTGTAATCATTGTTGTAGAAACCTTGGGCATACCTCGATGGCTCAACCCTTGGTGGTACAGCAGGTTCCATGATTGGAATCATAGCATGGTCGGATCTCAGTACCACAGATTCGAAAAGGACGTGCTTCACATCCTCCTTATCTTCTGGGGACTTACTAGAGCTTCCGTCTTCAAAACACCGTTGGGGAAAAGGAAGATCGAATCTGTCGGGAGATGGGGGAGCCATCTCAATCTCCTCTAAGTCCCATCGAAAGGATAAGCACGCGCACATATCCTACAGGCGACGAGAAGGAAATTAGTCTTTCTAAATATAGAAGTTTGTTTTCCATATTAGACCAAAGAAGAAGGCACGACTATGAACGATATTAAGATATGTCTTTTCAAATTCAAGTTATTTGAAAACTTTCCTCAGTATAAAACGAGTAAATGGTTTGTCAAGTACCCAACCCGTTTTAAAACTTGTGCTCTGATACCAAATCTGTAACACCCCCAAATTCATAACCCCTTTGGAAAGGCATTATCGCCAGTGATCCCGGATTTCACCTCCGAAACCACCCAAGGCTAAACCGGATTATTCAAATCATAAATAACATTTATATAATCCACAAATCATCCATTAAAACATAAGTCAGGGGATTACAACCCAATCCCCGTAGGTTAAAACATTGTTTTCAGAGTAAATAACATAGCGGAAGTCTTTTAAGGATAAAGCAAGTCTTGACCATGGCGATCAACGCCAAGGATCTCAATCTGGATAAACTTGTCAAAAACACTTCCCGTCATAGTCGTTCTTTAGCCTTCACTGGGTGGCAACTTATCTGATGTGCCGAATCGAATGGATGACACCAGCCCACATGCAGAGAACAATGTCCGTGGGTTAGTCTAATGAAAGACTAGCAAGGGTACAAAGCAGAAGGTTCGAGTAGTCGTATTAGGTTTAAACTTATAATTTCTCGAATAAAAGCCGATAACGATAGTCAACCTTCATACTTCTACTGGAATGATAATTATCAAAAGATATGATCAAGAGAAGACTCCAAATGAACTGAGTCTCATAGGAAAATCCAAGAGAAGACTCCAAAGGAACGAGTCTTAATGGAAGCATGACAATGTCTGGAATATTTATAGTTTCATATGTATATACATAACGTTAAAAACTGACTGAGATGCTTCGGTTCACGACCAACCTCACCGTATAATGCGAATCACCGCATGATACGACTCCAGATTGGAAAGAGAACGTACTACATTCAAGTCAGGGCGAGTTTCCTAACTGTACTATAACTTAGCTGCACTACTCGCCAAAAGGTATATTAATTATGTGCACTCGGGCACTTATCTTATATAATTCCAAAACGATCATTCACGTTTCAAGCTTTTAGAATCTCATCCTCGGCGGATATTGAGATATAGAGAGTTGGGACTAAATCCCAGAGATTGGCACCAGCTGTTGTGCACATCCCCTATACTCGGATAGGAGAAGGTCATGACCAAAGAAAAGTGTTGGGGCCTGGACATCCCATCCACTTGGTTATAAAGAAACGACTAGTACTCATTGAGAGATACCGAGTAGCGTTCCTACGAATACTCGTTCTAACTAAGTAGTTCAGAACAGTCAATCATAATAAAGCCGTTAAGGCCAACATCCTAGATATATTTCAATCTAGATCATATATATATATATATATATATATAATAGCGTTGTTCTAACAGATATACAACCTATTATAATGTTCATTTTATCTTCCAAAAGTAATTTCATAAAACTGTTCCAAACATGAACGATAATCAATCCAAATTAATTAACAATTAAGCAATTGATAATTAATGGAAATATGGAATGATGAGCAAGAGCGAACCGCCACTTGCCTTAGATCCGACGAAAGCTTTGCACGCTTAGAATTAAAGGGTTTCCGAGTCTGGAACGAGAACAGATCCTGGATAATAAATCCATATGGAACGACCCATAACAAGGCCCTAAATTAGATTCAATATCTACATATACGAATCTAATGGAATACGAAACGAATCAAGGAACGAGGCTTCGATCCATGCCCAACACCATAACACACACTCGGCATGGCTACCGCTGGGGGCGGCATGCACATGGCCGCTGGGTGCGGTGCACAGGCAGGGGCGAAAGACAGCGGTGGCGACGAGGAGAACTCACCTAAATCGACCCCTTTAGGCTTCGATTCTTCTTGGTTCGAGTCTACCACCTTCTTAAGCTATCAACAAGCTCTAAGAACCTCATGAAAACGGATCGAAACAAGGCCGGAACGACCATGCAAATCGAGTTCAAAGTTCAGCAAAAATCATGAATTTCAGAGGTTGAAATCAGTGAGCTTCAAGGGTTTTCTTACCAACTTTCGATCGACTTCTAATTCGAATCGAGTTTGTCTGATCTTCTCACCCTCTTAAGCTACATACATCCTCCAAGATTCAACTCCTACTTGATCGAACAAATGATAGGATCGTTCACAAACGGAGCTCGAAGTTCAGCACAGGATGCTGATTTCTGGTTTTTGACAGAAGAGAGGAGGAAGAAGATGGTGAGAAGCTGAGTTCTGGCCTCTCCCACGACTTCTCCTCTTCTTAAATAGGCAAATCACGAAGGCCATCCTGAAGACACGTACCCCATGAGGTGTACCAGCTAGGCCAAGTAGCCCCGGTGAGTCATCACAGCCAGTTGCCAGCCACGCCAACTTGCTTGCAAGTTGCTGACGCTGCGCGCTGGTGGCGACCAAGGGGGGGGGGGGGGCGGTAAAGGCATTGACCGACTCCCTCGTCTTTTGTCGTCTTTTACCTTAAGTGGTAAATTTTACTTAACCCCGGGTTAAATATATTTGTACACGAACGATCTTTTAACCCAAAAATACTTTAACTGTATTTTATATTGCTCAGAAAAATATTACACAGGGTCAAACATTACACCGAATGTTCATACGTCCCTGAATTTAATCTGACTTGCAATACGGGCTTAAGAAAATTCGAAATTTATTCGTACAAATATACGGGATATTACATAGGAAACGACAACAATTCCTTACTATTTAAAGACAAAAAGCAGAAAATAAATAATATATAAACAAATATCAACAATTTTTCCAACTCATATAACATGCACCAAAAAGCTAAAACAAGCCTTTAGAGGTTGGATTACGGGACAACGGGTGTTCATGTGCGAAATTACTAAAGATGCACAAATAAATATAGTATTTATATTTAGGCTAAAGTTATTTCATTTATTTAGGGTCGTTTGTACAAAGTGATGGAGGATTAAACGCTGACATTAAATGTCGTATACAGATGGGCTGACAAAAATGGAGGAGACTTTTGGAGTTTTGTGTGATAAAAAGGTGTCCCTCAAATTCAAGGGTAAATTCTATAGGATGGTAGTTAGGTCAACTTTGTTGTACAACAGAGTGTTGGTCGATCACCAGGGCACAAGAGTAGAGAATGATGGTGACAGAGATGAGGATGCTTCGTTAGATGTGTGGGCATACAAGGTTGGATAAGATCAAGAATGAAGTGATATGGGACAAGGTTGTAGTAGCCAATATTAGGAAAAAGTTGCGGGAATCCAGACTCGTTGATTTGGGCATGTGTAGAGAAGGCCACCAAAGGCCCTAGTACAACGATGTGAATGGCTAGATTTTGGCGAGCTGCACCGAGGCAGAGATAGACCCAAGAAGAGTTTGAAAGAAGTGATTAAGAAGGATCTCAATTCTCAACCTCTTGTCACTCACAACGGATATGGCTTAGAATATGACTCTTTGAAAGAAGAAGATAATGGTAGAGTATGCGTAGATAGTAGGTTGTGTCATTGTGTGTTTCGTGGTGATTTTTTTTGTAGTGGTTTTTTATGTGTAGCTTACATGTCTTGCTTTACGTTTTTTCCTTTTTGCACGTAGTTGTTACTCTACTCTTTTCTGGGTCTCACGTTCCGCTCAACTTAGTTGGAGACTAGGTGCGTACATCTTGACCCCTATGCATTTTGTAAATAAATAATTGTTCTCACAAGACTTATACATGATTATAATATAGTTTTTTATATAAAGTTAAAACTAAATACAAATGCATTATGTTTAGACTTGTTTTCCCTCGCATGTACATGCCTACTGCCTAGTTGCCACCAATTCCTCGATTGTCAGACAGAAAAATACAAAAACCAAAAAGAAAAGAAGCGAAGTTCTGATATTTCCCATTTTGCCCCTCCGTTCTCGTCTTCTCCCCTTCTCTGCTTTCGCCCCTGTCCCACCCCCACTCTGCACACAAATACACAATCAGAGGAAAGCAGAGAGAGAGAGAAAGACGCACAACCGCGTGCTGGTGAAAGCAGGAGCGTCAAAGACTGTGCAGTGAGCACGAAGCCCTAAAAGAGGATTTTTACAGAGAGAGAGAGAGAGAGGAAGAAACCTATCGTCTTCCATGGAAGGATACACTCGCCATTCTCGCTCTCACTTCAGAGCAGCTCCACCGCCTCCCTCCGCCGCCGCCGCCGCCGGGACCGCCTATTACAATAAAGGATTCGGTAATGGCGCCGCCGTCGCCGGAGGCAACGGTTTCATGGCCTACGACGACGTTTTCGGCGGTCCGCCGAAGTTCGGCGCCACGCCGTACGCGCCGCGCGCCGAGGATTACTCGGAGATCTTCGGGAGTTTTCGCTCCAGTAGGTCGTCGTCCATCCCGATGCTCGATCTCCCGCCGGTCGACGACTCCGTTGCCGCGTTTGAGGTCCTCGGATGTAGCGGGGTGGAGTACTCTGACATCTTCGGAGGCTTTGATTTCGGCGACTTCGCTGCGTCGTACGATGAGCTTTTCAGGCGATCGGACGGCAGCGACGAGTCTTCTGATGATGCTTGGTACTTTTCTTTTCTTTTTTTCTGGTCTCTCTTGGTTTTGACTTATATTTTGTTTTCTTCCCTTCTATCTCGTGAGCGTGTTTTGCTGTCACTTTGTCTTGGTTGATCATCTGTTCATTGGTAAAAAAATGGAGATATTGCGTCCTTGCAATTTATGTATTGAAGTGTACTGCACATGATCCCCTCTATTATATTTGTGCTTGTGGTGTTCTGCTGATGATCTGGTCAAAGATGGAAGAAATATTTGGATTAATTGGGTGATCAATGGACCCTAAATACTGTCCTATTATGTCCTTTGTTGCCGCTTCTTCGTTTATATGTATATTTAATCTTTTGGAATAGATGGGATTTCCAATTAGAAGGGTTTCTTTTTTGATAGATGAGATTGTAGTTTTGCAGACTGGTTGCTAATTCCTTAGGAGAGTGACAATTTGACAGGAAGAGTGTGCTTATTCTATTGAACTTTCACACTGAAAGAGGTGATGAGTGAGAGACATAGATGAATGGAACATATCCTGGTCATATCATTTGGTTTTACAAATAGTGGTTCAAGTGAAGAACTGCTGGAGATCTTGGTCATAAGACCCATAACCACAGAAAAGAAAACTGAATACTGCCTTTTAACATAAAACAATAACCTTTTACTGCCATTTGAAAGGGTGGTTATTGATATTTCCTATGTGCAGGACCCTATGTGTAATTGTCATGTTTAGTAAGTTATTTGATAGTGTAAACTCGCACTGTGTTATCAAAACAGCTCATATATATTTTTTAAATTGTAATAGGACTCCAGTTGGAACTGAGTCTCCATCGGGTGAATCTGATCCATATGCTTCTTCAGGAAGAAATAAGTATTTCCTGAATGGGGACTTTCATGAGACACTTGAGGACAAAGTGTTCGATCTTTCCTATCACAATTTTAATCTGGGCACCGCAGAAGATTTAGAGCTGACCCATGAAGTCCAACTTTGTTCTGTTTCTGGATATACATATGAAGTTGAAGGTTCTGATATGAGGAAAGAAAACGAAGAAAGATACAGTTCTGGAGTTGCTGATGATATCATTCTCTGTGAGGATTCTTCTGGAAATATATCTGTTGAAAAGCCGTGGAAAACAGGCTCTATTCAGTCTCATAGTTCTGTGGTGAAGGAGTCTAAAGAATATGGTGAGAAAGCTGGAGGAACACATGGAATCAGCCTTAGCCCGGGATTTGTATCTTTCTCTGATGTCAGCCTTAGGACAGAATCATCTCATTTTCCACCAGTATCTGGATTACCGCCTACTATTGTTGACAGGAAGAAAGATCCTGCTAGTTCAACGTCAGACTATGAGCAGAGTAAAAGCAATACTATCGAAACCATATTTGGAGGTGGTTCCTTTGATTTCTTTGATGTGGAGTTGAATGCAGGTTCCTCTTCCATCGCCCCAGCAGCAGCTATAAAAGAAGCAATGGACAGAGCTAAAGTAAAAATTAATAGTGCCAAGGAGTTGAGGAAGAGAAAAAAGGATGGTGTTAAGGACATGCCTTTCACGAATAATGATTTATATAGTGATGGGAAGGTGACAATGGTCTTGGATGAAACAATCTCGAGAGATGATGAGCTGCATTTAACAAATGAAAGAGAATCTAATGTAGTAAAAACTTCTGGGGACAACATGCAATTTTCTTCTGAAGCTTCACAGGTATTGCCAGATCCTTTGCAACCTGAAGATGCTATTGATACAGCTGCAGAACCTGCTCAGAGAAAGATTGCAAAGAATCATAGTTCATCTCTGGATCCTGTTTTAACTGAAGGAGATGGTGAATGGAAAGCGACAACAGAATGTTTTGAATTAGTAAATAATGGCAACTCAAAAGCTGAAACTAGTCTACTAGATAACATTAAGAAACCTGCGCAGGAGATGAATAACTGTCACTTTGACAATGCGAATGGAAAGACAATGCATGTTAAGAAGCTGGAGCAGAATGTGGTGGGAATAGATGCTTTTATAAAGGACCGTGAAGATTCAGAATCTGCTGATGAAGCATGCAATACAAGGGAAAACAGGCGGAGATTGAGAACAAGTAAAGCAGCATCCAGGAATGCATTTCATGAAAAAATGATCAAGCTGGCTCAGGATGTTCATGAGAAAGTAATCAGTGGTCATGTGGAAACAGTGAAGAGCGGGAAAGAAGGTTTTGAAGGATATGGAGCTAACCAGATCCCTGAAATGCAGCTTGTGGAGGAAAAGAATGAGAGAAGATTTGACGAAGCTGCTGATCAGGTATATTATGACAGAAAGCACGAGGATTTTTACCTTGCTGGAAGTGAGGTTAGTTCAGAAGAGGATCTTGTACAGGAAGATTGTGATAAGAAAGGAAAAGAGACTTTCAGGTCGAAAGAGAGTGAAAGAAGAGGGATAGAGGTGGCTGCTGGGGGAGAAACTCTGAAGAGGGTGGAAGATTTTGCAAAGAGGGAAGATAACAGGAGGGAACTTAATAATGCTCATCAAGATGAAGAAAAGGAAGAACCTTGTGTGCGAAAAGGTGCAGAGGCAATGAAAAGGGCATTGTCTCCAAGAGATGAGAATTTGAGTGTGTTAAATGAGGCTCTTGAGCAGAAAGTGGGCAAAGGGAAATCTGGAAGGAATGAGAAGCAAGAGAGCGATGTAAGGTTGAAGAAAGCACGTGAGGAAATCAGTGAGAGAGAAAGTAAAATATGTGAAAATGGGGCCTGTAAAACAGACCAATGGGAGGAAAATGCAGCTATGTCAGATAGCTATGAGAAGAAACTGAAAGAATCTGTTGACCCACAGAACTCTGAGAAACATGACTTGGCTACAGAGACTACAAGTGAGGAAACCATTAATGCAGCTAACTACCATTCGACGATGAGTAAGAGATTGGGAAAGTTCGATGGCACATGCAACAAAGAGGATGAAGTTGATGTCTATGAGGAGGAAATGGAGGAGCCTGTGCAGACTAATGAATTTGAAAATGTTCAAAAGATGTATGAATGCGCCCTCAATGAAGAGAAGAAGGTGAAAAACAAAGATGATTTGCAAGCTGAGTTAAAGATTACTGATGAAGATATTAACCAGGAAAGAAAGGTGAACATAGAAACAGAGTATTTCATATCTGTTGGGCCATCTACTCTGGATGAGGCAGTACCTGAAATGGCTCATGAATATGAGGAACTTGAATCCTCTAATTTGTCATCTAGTCCTGATGAGGAGGATATTAAATCATCTGATTTGGCCTGTGAATGTGAAGAGAAGATCGGAAACCATGCAGCTGAAGACATGCCTATCAATGAAGAGAAAGCTGATTTCAGATACGGAACTTTGTATGGTGAAATGGAGTCAAAGGTGGCTGATATGGCAGATGTTTGCAAGTCGACTAAGTATACACAAAAGACTGAAGCAAACCAGCCTATGATGTTTGAAAGGAAAGAGAGTGTTGAGAAACAATATATGTCTTCTCATGTAAACCAAGGAGTTGGAAAAGAAGCAAAAGCTGTCAACGGAGATCTTGCTGCAGAAGACAGGGAAATGGCTGAGAAGTTAAAGAGAAAAGAAGAATCTGACAGGGAGCGTCTTAGAGAACTTCAGCTGGAGAAGGAGAGGGAAAGAGAGAGAGAATTGGAGGCGAAACGACTTAAAAAACTGGAGGAAGAGAGGGAGATTGAATTAGAGAAATTGCGGCTTAGAAGACTAGAGGAACTGAGGGAGAGAGAAAGAGAGAAGGAATTGGAGAAGGATCATCTTAGAAAGCTTGAAGAAGAGAGGCAGAGAGAAAGAGAAAAAGATTTGGAGAAGGAGCGTCTCAGGAAACTCGAGGAAGAATGGGAAAGGGAGAGGGAAAGAGAGAAAGATAGAATGGGTGTAGAACTAAAAATGTCTGCAGCCCGTGAAAGAGCATCTGTGGACGCTCGTGAGAGGGCAGAACGGGCTGCTGTGGAAAGAGCAACTGCCGAAGCACGACAGAGGGCTATGGCTGAGGCTCGAGAAAGATTAGAGAAGGCATGTGCAGAGGCCAGGGAGAAGTCAGTGGGAAAGGCATCTAAGGAATCCCAGTTGAGGGCAGAACGTGCTGCTGTAGAACGAGCTAATGCAGAAGCTAGGGAGCGGGCCATTGAGAAAGCAATGGCTGAGAGGGCCATCTTTGAGACACGGGAACGGGTAGAAAGATCTGTTTCTGAGAAATTTTCTTCATCATTTAGAGATGTAGGGCTGAGACACTGTTCATCCTCCAGTGTGAGTAATTTTTTTTTTGTCATTTCTGCCTTCTATCATGCAACTACACCTTTGAATGTTTACCAATGGCTTCATGTAGGATTTGTGGAATTCTGACAAGTTTGATGGAGTTGAGGGCGAATCAGCCCAGAGACGTAGAGCTAGATTGGAGAGGCATCGCAGGACGGTTGATCGTGTGGTATGTTTTAACTTTTTTGGGGGTCTACCGAGGTTTCCCAATCTCCGTATCTATTTTGACTTTGTTGGATTGATTTGCAGGCAAAGGCTCTTGCAGAAAAAAATATGCGTGATCTTATTGCTCAAAGGGAGCAAGCTGAGAGGAATGTATGATTCTTCTTTTCTGAGAACTCATATCGTGATGTTGTTTATTTATTAGATTCCCGGATTACATGGCATATGATTGTGTTTGCAGAGATTCGCTGAAACTCTGGATGCTGATATCAAGAGGTGGTCTAATGGAAAAGAAGGAAACTTGCGTGCATTGCTTTCAACATTGCAATATGTACGTCACATTTTCTTGTAAACTTCTAATTCGTGTCATTTTTCTGCCGTTATAACACCAAATGACTTGCATATGGAGGCAGCATACAGTGCGGTGGAAGGAAATGATTTATACAGATGGATTCTCTTTGCACTTACATATATTGATCCATCTAGAATATGTCAATGTATGGTTTAACTTTATGCTGCTGTGAGCTGAGTAGCATCTAGGAATTTCTCTCTATAATTTAATTGTGTTGGATTTCTTCATGCCTAACCATTTGATACCTAAGCCTGGGTTTTGACATGTGAGTCTTTGTTTTTACTCTCGACACTGGTACACATTTGTCATGATTATCTCTAGTTTGGTGGAGAAAAGGCTGAAATTTTGTGCTGCAGAATGGCTTTGTGAAGTAAGTTTCTTTGATGACAGATCCTTGGGCACGACAGTGGGTGGCAATCGATTCCATTAACAGACGTTATAACTTCTGCTGCTGTAAAGAAAGCATATCGGAAGGCTACTCTTTGTGTGCATCCTGACAAACTACAACAACGAGGTGCAACCATTCAAAAAAAGTATATTTGTGAAAAAGTTTTTGATCTTTTGAAGGTATGTTACAAACATAGCCCTCTTTTAATCACACTAGTTCTTTTGTTATATTGTCATATTTTGACTGTTAAGCATTGCCAACTCTTCATACTGTCATTTTTTCCCCTTTGTAGTTCTCCTTGTAGATTATGTTAATATTTCCTTTGTCCTTTAGATTCATAAAGGGCGCTACTTGGCTCCATTGCTACAGTGGCAATGTTTCACACTTGCTTTGCTCATTGTTTGAAGTGATGACATTGCAATTCTCATATACTGGTATCTCAACTGCAGGATGCTTGGAACAGATTTAACTCAGAGGAGAGGTGACCTAATAAGACTATCAAGAGGGCATAGTCGCCGTGTTCATTCTTGTAAGTATATTGCGAACCACAGCAGCGCGTCTTCTGAGGGTAAGAAAGTCATGTGAATGGGTGCATAAGATCAAAATGTAAATTGCTCAAAACAGCATTTCATCTAGCTTATGTCTCAATCTTGGCAAGCCAAAAGGAGAAAGCATTAGGAATTGTCAGCAGGGATTTTTATTCCTTTAGTTTGTGCACCTAGCTGTTTTTTTTTTTGGGGGGTAAAGTAACTAGAATCACAAGCCATGTGGAACTGCTGCTGTATTAATGCAACCATCAGTTAATGTTTGAAGGCAATTAAACTTGTCTATTCAATTGGCATTGGCTAGAATGATATTTCCTTCTCTCTTGTATAATTTTTTTTGTTAGTAGAAGAAAGCAAAGATTAGAGACTGTCAAATCTATTCATTTGCATACCTTCTGCCTGCCGTTCAAATCACAAATGACAATTTGACCAATTCGGCACTAAGTTAATTCCAATATATAACCTTGATTTCCACTTGAAAGCTCTTTCTCTTGTGTGAAGAAAATTCCAAATTTTGCTGTAGTCATAAGATTGGGTTCTAATCATAAACTAATAACATCTTATGACCAAAACCCTACAAAGTCATTATCGCAATTACTGTTTTCTTAGTTTGGACATCATATGCAGCTCCTAGTCTTCCAAAATCCTTCACCAATCTAGAAAAGTCGTAAAAAATGAGTGATATCAAAGTATATTAAACGATATCAGGATATATTAAAGACATATATGTACATTCTTCATGTGTTATCACTTGCTAGTTTTGTGGCAAAGAAAGTCAAAAATATAACCCTGGACAGTTTAACTTTATTCTTGAGTACAAAATTTCTCACCCAAATGGCCAAATGTGACTATATACCCCACATTAAAAAAAACTAAGTCAAATTGCCCACGCTGACAACTACGAAAATGCACATTAAAAAATTGCTCTCAGCATTCCAAATTTGACCAATCTACTCAAAATTATTGATTGAGTGCAAGAAGATTGCATCCATATTAATTGCCCTCCTCTCTCCTTCACCATTCCATTGCATAACTAAACTTAGAAATCTCAATCAAGAGGCACCTTTTCTAGCTCCACCCCACTAACAAAAACATCCTTTCAGCTTCAGCTTCAGCTATGTTCAGAGCTTTGAGTACAAGGAGGGCTAGCTACGGGTACGACAAGCTAGGAGACGAGTCATGTTCGGGTGAAGGCGGTTCACTACTAGAGCCACAGTTGACAAGAGCGAGAAGCGTTCCGGCTAAGCTATTCGGGTTCCCAAAGAAAACACCTCAGCAACCATGCTTGCCACCGACGAACCCGCCTCCAAAGAGCTCTAAAAAGAGCAAGAGCCACCCTGTGTTTAGCCTCTTCGATTGTCGGTGGAGGAAGAAGATGACGGCTAAGCCGGAGTTTGCAAGGTACATGGAGTACGTGAAGGAAGGAGGAAGATGGGATAAGGATAACAACAAGCCTATCATCTACTACAAGAAATGAATGGTCAATATTATGTTTCTTGTGTTTGGTGGCTACTCCTGAATAGTGCATGATAGTGGGGAGTAGGAATGATTTGTATGGTTGAAGTTTGTCCAATGTTCTTGTTGGTAAAAGTAATAAATTCTGTATTTATTGTGGTTGCTTTGAAGCAGCAAAACTAAGACTGATCCACATATCAGATTACATTGGTTTTTGTCCAACAGTTTAGCAGGAATTTGTGGTGATCATTCTTTGGTAATTTCTTTAACTCATCATCTATATTCTATCAAATCTAATGCCCCGTTTGGTACTATACCTTGGGTATTAGGAATCGGTTTCAAAACCATTCAAACCCATTCATGCGTTTGGTAAGAATTTTGTTATGGAAATGAGCCCATTTCAACATTTACACACACTCATACCCACATCGAAGTACGAGTCATTCCTAAAGTCATTCAAACTCATTCCATATCCTAACCCGATTCCCTATTTCATCATGATTTCATATATGGTACCAAACGAGCCCTAAATCGGATTTGATGTTTTATAATTTATGATTGATCATAAGTTAGTTCAACATCAATTTGGTGGAGTTAGTGTTTTTGGTTGATGGATACCCAGGTGGTTCTCAGAAAAAGCAGGAGTTTTGCAAGGATTGGGGAATTGGATGGTGACAAAGGAAGCAATCAATTACATAGAGGTGCCTTTGAGGTGACCTAAGAATCTTCTTTTGTATTCCAGAAGAAAGCTATTCACATTCAAAATAGCTTCCTCCACCCAATCTCTACCTACATAAATCTTCCTCTAATCACACCGGCCTTCTTGTGTATCATATCACCCACGGCCACCCCATTCATGTGAATGAGTTTTTATCATTAAATAAATAAAATAAATTATACACGCTTGTTTGTCACCTCACTTGTAATAAATTTGATTTGACAATCACAAATGTATTTTTCTTCAAGAGTGAATTATAAAAATGATTAGTGAAAAATTGTGGTGTATTAATAATTTAATATACTAAAAATACCAAATTCTTGTGGCAGACTCTCACTGACAAGTGACAAAATGTTCACCAGGGGAACTGTATGGTAGAAGAAGCTTATTACGTGACTAAAGTATCAATTAGAGCAGGGTAACTAAATTATCTGATTCACTTAGAATAATCACGCGTCACTAAGACCACCCTATAATTATAATTTTGGTGTAGTTTTATGGTTTTTATGTTACTGAAATCTAAAACTATATTATGCAATTTTCAGATATAAAATTAAGGAAAATTTATGTTGGTGCTTTTAAGGTGAGGGTAATTCCTGTTGGTGTTCCATGAATATGATTAATATTTTTTTGGTTGGTATTCCTAAAGTTTTATATTTGTTTGCTTCAAAATCAAGTTTTTTAACATTCGTATTTTTCCGGTTCGAGTTGACCAAATCCAAGTACATCATTGTGCTCATCGTCCTCAAAATAATAGAATTAGACACCTAAAACACTCAAATCTATATCCGAACTATCTCGATTTGAAATCCTAAGGTCGAAATGAGTTGTTTTGGAATTCAAATCGAGATGGTTCGGATATAGATTTGGGTGTTTTAGAAATCAATTTCTGTTAATTTGAGGGTGAGGAACACAATGGTGGACCTATATTATATTTGATCAATTCGAACCAGAAAAGTACGAATATGAAGAAAAAAATGGTTATAAGGCAAATAAATACAAAACCTTAGGCTCACCAATCAAAAACAAATTAATTATATAATACCAACAAAAATAATACTAAACTCAAAAATACCAACTTAAATTTCCCTAAAATTAAAGTTAGCTAGCTTCTCTATTATATAACTAGTGTAATTCTCGTGCCAAGCACGGGTTTTTATGTCATATATATTAAATCAAAAATATTAATAATAATTAAAAAATAGATCTAGATGATATTGATATTAAAATCAATTTCGGATCAGTAATTTCGTATCTCAATCATCCATATAAATGGAAAATTTTGGATTTGTATATAATTAGAAAATTTTGGATTTGTATAAAATTAGGAAATTTGGGATTTGTATATAATTAGGAAATTTGGGATTTGTATATGATTAGGAAATTTTGGATTTGTAATATTTGTGATTAACTTGTAATCTTTGTGCTTGAATTGTATTTAAATTAGGAAAAAATGAGTGAAAAGTTTATGATAATAATCTTTAATTTATAATTAGATTTATTTTAAAAAAATTGAAAAAATAAAAAAATAACATGTTGCGGTTTTAATGAGAGAGTGCCATGTGGCGGTTTTAATGAGGGGATGTCATGTGGTATAATTAGGTTCTAGTTTAGTAGATATATAGTAGATTAGGAAATTTTGGATTTGTATATAATTAGGAAATTTTGGATTTGTAATCTCTGTGATTAACTTGTAATCTTTGTACTTGTTTTGTATTTAAATTATGAAAAATGAGTGATAAGTTTAGGATAATAATCTTTGATTTATAATTAGATTTATTTAAAAATAAAATAAAAAAGCAGAAAATGACATGTGACGGTTTTAATGATGGAATGTCATGTGGCGGTTTTAATGAGTGAGTGTCATGTGACGTAATTAGATTCTAATTTAGTAGATATTTTGTAGATTGTCTCAAATACGTAGATTACTTAAATATATCATAACCGGATAACAAATACTCGATCAAGAATATCAATAAATAAAAGTAATTGTTACTTTGTTTAGAGAATTGGATATCACCATATCCAAGCCTAGTGATCCAACTACTTTGTTTAGAGAATATCAAAAAAATAAAATTAGTTGTTACGATTTAGTCCACCTCTTTATCAAGAATCTAATTTTATTTTAAAAGTAAATAAGCTCAAAGCAAACTTGAACAAATATTTATTATTAAATAAAATTAAAATCACATAGAGTCACAATATTTTGATAATATAACTAATATATATTAATCAAGTTTTAAGATCATTTGTAATAAGAAATTTATTTATTACCCCAAATTAAACCGTTAAATTATATATGAAATAAATAGATTTTTATATGAAAAGACTAAATGCTAAAACTTAGAATATGATTCATGTCCAACAATATGATGAATTGAATATGGTGACGATACGTAGGCGAATTGAATGTGGAGACGTCACGTAAGATTTATGTCTTCCCTTTAGTATATATTTAGATATAGATAGATTTGTTTTTTCATTTACCGATAACATATATGATTATAACTACTCAACAAAAGAATCGGCCTAGTGATAACAATAAATATAGAGGTAGATATTATATATGTTTCATTTACAAAAAACGACTTATAATTTATATACATATCAGGCTTGCCTTGACACAAATTTTAAACATACATATAACTTTACTAATTTTAAACTACAATCAACGTGTATATATATATGTGTGAATGTTAATTGTATGTGCTTATATTGATATTAATACAAAGTTATAACAACCTTTTAAATATGAATATTTGTTTCAATGTGTATCGTCACCTTATTTATGTTAATCTCGTAATGGTTCATTAAAATATTTTGGATTTGCAAACAAAAAAAAAGATTTGATATTAAGATATGATGTATAACTAATAATTTTTTTAAGAAATGGGTTGATACAATTTAATGGGGTTGTATGTTGAATAAAATGGGTTGATACAATTTAAAAAAATCCATAATTAATAATTAATTATTTTATTATATGTTTGTTAGAGGTTGTTAAGATAATTTGTTTAGATATTTGGTGATAAATTAAAATTAGGTTAGCCAAATTATAGAAGCATAAAAAGATTAAAAAAAAATTATAATAAAATGACATGTAAGATTTATGGGGTCAGAATCGTTCTAAGAGCTCCAAAAAAGAGAGCTTTAATATATAGTAATAGATACTCTGTTTTACCTATAAATCAATGAGTAAGAGCGGTTCTATCCAAATCTTTCCGCATTTGACAATCTCAATCTCCGATCTCTCCAGGATAAATCGGTAATTGATGGTTCCAATTTTTTAAAAGCCTCCATTAACTGTCAAGTGTAAAGTGTATAGTTGTGTCACTACTAGACATGTTAAAATCGACTCGATTTGGAAATCTAATCCAATCCGTACTTTATAAGGTTGAAACCCGATCCGAATATCACTGAACTATGAAGGATTCGAACACGACGAACCTGAATCCAAACTCAAAAGACCCAAACTTGATTTGAACCCGAACTCGACCCGTACCCAATGAACCCGTTATTTCATATATATTAAATGTCATAATATATTTAATTAAATAATTAAATATTATATTATTAATTATTTTAATAAATTTTAGAAAAACTATAATAATCATAAAAACAGACACTTTTAACCCATTAGGTTAACCCTAAACCCGAGCCAAACATATTATGCCACCCCCGATCAACCCAAAAAGTTTAACGTCCACCAATTTGATTCGAACCAGGGACGAGCATACTCGAGGCCTTGCGGGGTTGTTGCCCCCACTGGACCCCACTGATTTTTTTTTTAAATATATAAAAAATAAAAATTAGAAAATCTAATAAATTAAGAATTGATAAAATGAAATATGGAGGTAGGTTTGTTATTGGGCATATTATTTCACTCAAAAGGTAATAAAAAAACACGCAATAATTATTTGAATCATAAATTATGACATATAAAATTAGAAATAAAAATTTTGTTTGAAATAAAACATGAATTTTTTTTCTAACTATTTTCAAAGACTTTATTTAATTTATAATGCACTACAAATAACTTGCTAAAAAGTTTTATACCATTATAGTTTAATTATTGTTCATCTTAATTGTCTATCTTTTGTGCATATTAGAACGCTCTAATCAAGTTGTTAGTGTAAAAAACTAAAGCGTATATTGAAAAAGATGTATAGCCATCTATTGAGATTGAAGATATTATTGAGAATTTCAGAACATGACACCTCAACAAATATTACTATACTAAAAATTATTATGATACTTAATTTTTCATATTTTACGTATATTGTAATCTATTACTATATATTAAAGCTCTCCCCTTTTGAGCTCTTAGAACGATTCTGGCCCCACAAATCTTAGGTGTCACTTTATGATAACTTTTTTTTAAAAATCTTTTATGCTTCTATAATTTAGCTAATTTAATTTTAATTTATCACCAAATATCTAAATAAATTATCTTAACAACCTATAACAAACATATAATAAAATAATCAATTATTAATTATGGATTTTTTTTAAAATTGTATCAACCCATTTTATTCAACATACAACCCCGATTAAATTGTATCAACCCATTTCTTAAAAATCTTATTAGTTATACATCAATATCTTAATATCAAATCTTTTTTTGTTTGCAAATCCAAAATATTTAAATGAACAATTACGAGATTAACATAAATAAGGTGACGATAAACATTAAAACAAATATTCATATTTAAGAGGTTGTTATAACTTTGTATTAATATCAATATAAGCACATACAATTAACATTCGCACATATATATATATATATACACGTTGATTGCAGTTTAGAATTAGTAAGTTAAATGTATGTTTAAAATTGGTGTCAAGGCAAGCCTAATATGTATATAAATTATAAGTCATTTTTCGTAAATGAAACATATATAATAATCTTAAAATTGACATATCCACATTCAATTCGCGTGTGTATCGTCACCATATTCAATTCTTCATATTGTTGGACATGAATCAGATTGTAAGTTTTAGCATTTAGTCTTTTCATATAAAAAATTATCTATTTCATATATAATTTAACGATTTAATTTGGGGGTAATAGATAATTTTTTTTTATGAATAATATTAAAACTTGATTAATATATATTAGTTATATTATCAAAATATTGTGAATCTATGTGATTTTAATTTTATTTATAAATAAGAATTTGTTCAAGTTCGCTTTCAACTTATTTTTACTTTAAAAAAAAATTAGATTATTGATAAAGAGGTGGACTAAATCGTAACAATTAATTTTATTGTTTCTATATTCTCTAAACAAAGTAGTTGGATCACTAAGCATGGATATGGTGATATCCAATTCTCTAAACATGTTATTGATTCGAAATTACACCACATGACACCCCTTTATTAAAATCACCACATGACACTCTCTCATTAAAGTCGTAACATGTTATTTTCTGATCTTTTTCAATTTTTTAAAAATAAATCTAATTATAAATTAAAGATTATTATCCTAAACTTTTCACTCATTTTTTCCTAATTTAAATACATTTCAAGCACAAAGATTACAAATCCAAAATTTTCTAATTATATACAAATTCCAAATTTTCTAATTATATATAAATTCCAAAATTTCTAATTTTATACAAATCCCAAATTTTCTAATTATATACAAATTCAAAAATTTTCAATTATATGGATGATTGAGATACAAAATTACTGATCCGAAATTGATTTTAATATCAATATCATCTAGATCTATTTTAAATAATTATTAATATTTTTGATTCAATATATATGACATAAAAACTCGTACTTAACACGAAAATTACACTAATACTAGTTTATTTCCCGCCTCCATTGATCTAAAATTCTATATCCATCCCTAATTCGAACCCGAATTCGATCCGTCCGACCCACTTAACTAATCCACCCACCATCATCACGATTCACAAGCAAGTTTCGCGTTCAATCTACCACCCACACAAAACTAGCACTACCCAAAGCGACGCCGTTGGTTCCGAACCCTATCTTTTTCTCCAAGCCACCTATCTGTGAAATCTCAACCCTTGATTGCTTCTTCATCAACAAGAAGCCTATGTCCACCGTCGGATCTAGTAGAGGAGTTCCACAAATGCTGAAAGCAGAGGCGCCTTTTATAAAGCACGAACGAATTGGTCGTTCAAAATTGCGTGGGAAAAGAGAAACGACTCGGTAAATATCAAAATTAAGAAGAAAAAGAAAATTAAGATTCCAGATTGGCAAAAAGGAATATTAAAAAAACTCTGCTGCCCCAAAACTTCTTCCAAGGGTGTTGGGAGAGAAAAATCGCCGAAACCGTAACTACGCCGTCTCGATTTCCCTTCTCCACCTCCTCCTCCTCGATCCATCACCGCCTTCTCTGATCATCTCTATTCGAAGGTATAATCCGGTTGATTTCATCCTGAATCGGACTTGTATGTATATTTGAATCGTTGTCTTGTTGCGGATTTCGATTGTGTTTTTTGCTGTTTCATTTGTTTTATGCCGGCGGTGATTTGCAGAGAGCCGGGACTGGATGATGCCAACCTTCACGGCAGTAGCTCTGGAGCGGTTTCTAGAGCCACGGGATTCGAAGTCGGATTCCGATTCGAAGCTAGAACGTAGCAACTCCACGCCGGGGAGGACAAACGGCGCCGCTGTCGAAGATTCGTGGCCGGTCCCTGTTCCACATCGGAAGCCTTCCGTTCCGTTGCCTCCGCCGCATCCTAATGCGGTGAGGCGGAACTCCTTATCGTCCAGGACGACGGCTGAGAAGGAGAAGGCTCCATGGCCGCAGATATCGCCTGCCTTGTACTCGACGCCGGAGTCTACGCCGTTACCTGATTCGCCGACGCTACTTTCTCCTTCTCCTTACCTAATCAACCACAAGCGCCGGGGTCCAAGGCTTCAGAAAAGCTCCTCGGAGGCCAATGTTTTGAAGAAGAAGGTGGTGGATGAGAGTGTGCCAAGTAGTAGCGATTTGAGCGGCAGCGAGGTTGAAACTAAATGCTCCTCTTCGGTGGACGACGCCGTCGCTGCATCAGCGCAGTCGAATTCTTCCGAGGAGAAAAAAGCGAATGGTCTTCACCAGGAGAATATTGAAAACGTTGTTGTTTTTGAAGTAAACGGTGAGGCGAAGGATCTGCCTGGCACGAGCTCGGTGGAGAAGGAAAGCGAGAGTGAAGATTTCTATGATCCGCAGGAGTCTATGAGTGTTACAAGCAATACTGATGGAGAGGATTTCGGTGCTGACCTATCTGCTAGGGCAAATACACCCGGAGGCGTGTTTTATGATGCTTGGGACGGTAATTTGAATTCTTCTTGCTGGATTATATCTTTATGCTCTGGATTTTGTTGCTTAGTTTGCTGCTTTTCTGTTGTTTTCCGTAACGTGTGCTCTAAGAAGTTCCCTATTACTTTTTTAGTGGTGATATAGCTGGTTGTTATCAATTGATAAGAAGCCACAAGTTGGTTATTGGTCCCTAAAATAAGTACTTCTCAACTCCTGAGGCTGTGAAGTTTTAGATAACCTGGAGTTTAGATCCTCTTGTAGCTAATTAAGTGAATTGACACTATTGTTTTGGACTGGGTGTAAATTAGTAATTACAGTGGCAACTTATCTTTGCCTCTGCAGTAGATATATCGCCTTTAGATGGGTGTCAAAGGACTCGGTTGATAGGCTAAGTAGTAAGTTTTTGAATTTGTGACTATGGCATAGGAGATTGGAGAACTGGTTAGCTGCTCAATTGCTAAATGTTTCCAGAGGTGTCATAATGTGTTCTGAATCAGTGGTTTATGTTTATTATATGTTTATAAGAATGCTTTTGTTTTTTCCAGAGGCTCTATAGGTGATTCTTGCTTCTTCTTTTTCATTTGAATTAGTGAAAGAATGAATTCTTTGACCATTACAAATGCTGTCCAGATGTCTCTCAAGGCTAATATAATATAGTAAGATCTCTTGGAAATTGGTTTTTTAGCTGGGAAGAGTTGGTACTAGATTATTGGCTCTTGACAACCTAACGTTACAGTTATTCCTGGTGCTTCTTTCTTGACTTGGTGCTGCTGATCATTTGAGCCTATGACGGTGTTATCTAATTACTTCTGGATTTGGGGGGTACTATTTGCATGACTCCCTACATATTAGAATCTATGTAGGACGATTGGGTTTTCTGAAATCTCATTTTGGTATTTCCAGAAGACAGTTAGTCATGCTGAAGTGTCGAACTGTGTATTCCCTCCATCTGTTTGCTACGCTCCATTCAGTTATTAATCATCTTCAGTAGCTAATAATTCAGCATATTCTCTCTGGTTGGTTAATGGTTATTAGATTTAAATTGCTTTCTGGACTTCTTTCAGATCTTTCTTCAGACAGTGGACGAATAATGCATCTTGAGACTGAGCTACGAGAGATGAGACTGAGTTTGTTGATGGAGGTTGAAAAGAGGAAGCAAGAAGAAGACACTTTGAACAGTATGCAAAGCCAGTGGCAGATACTGAGGGAAAAACTGAGGGAAGTTGGCCTGGTTCTTCCAACAGATCTTTCTACTATAGCTCAAGATGGTTCTGTGCATACTGATTTCGCAGAAGAAATTTGCCAGCAAATCCATGTCACCAGATTTGTGTCTGAATCAATCGGGAGGGCAGTTGCAAGAGCTGATTGTGAGGAGGAAATGCAGGCTCAGTTGGAGTTGAAGAATTTTGAGATAGCTCGTTTATGTGACCGGCTGCATTATTATGAAACTATGAACCGAGAAATGTCTCAGAGAAATCAAGAAGCAATAGGTATGGCCGACTAATGTTCATATTGCCAATATATCTCATGATTGTCAAACTTATATGTTCTTCAATTGGATTGATGAGCCAAATGTGTGACATGTATATGATACCCGCTTGCTTAAACTTCTATAATCTTCAATTGGTTGACGAGTCAAGTATCTTTTGTTATGTGACATTTTGCTCTTGCTTGTGTGATCTACCTCCCTGAATTAGAGAAGATTGAATTTTTGCCCACCCACCATGTAATCCACATATTAGGACAGTAGCTAGCTATTGGAATAAGTTGATAGAACTTGTTATTCTTGTCCAGTTCCGTCTGTATAGTAGAGCTTGCTTCAGCTGAATATCATTCTAGGTTTGAGGATAACAAGAAGTTTAGAGTAACGTGTAAGTCTTATGGAAAGATGAAAAAAGGGTATTGTCCTTCTACTATGTTATGGAAAAAACTTGCTGGGGGATGAGATCTGGTGAATGCATTAGACTTTGTATGTTGGCTAGGTTTGTCCTCATTGTACTATATAAGAAATTTGTCAAATGACATACATAGGCTTGTACTTAAGAAACAAGCTAGTTTTATACACATCTATATGTGCAGTTGGTGTACATTTTCTGTATTTTGCATATCTACTATGTTCTTTCAATCAACTTCTCCTTCTGACCTAACATTTTCCCATCTCCATGCTCAGAGTTGGCGAGGCGTGACAGACATAGGAGGAACAGAATGCAGAAGTGGCTTTGGGGCTCCATTGCTACTGCAGTCACACTTGGTAGTGTAGCCTTAGCGTGGTCCTACATTCCTAATGGTGGGGAAGCATCATATTCTTCTTCTCAACAGCTTCAAGCTTCTGAACTCGATACCTCTACCGAGTGACAAACTCTCAGCTAGCAAGTAGGTGACTCCGAAAGTTTGGAGGGGAAAAAACAAAAAACAGCCCACTCTCTCTTTCTAATTTTTGCTCTCAACTGGAATGTACAGCTTTTCGCCAAAATAAATTCAGCATTTGGAAGTCTGAATGCGAATGGGTTGTGTTGCAAGCAAGAAATCAGATGCATTTTTGTGCATATTTATTGATTTCTGTTTGTCATAAAATAACTTCTGTATGGTTGATGCTTTTCTGCCATTCCTGCATAGTCAAGCACTGATTTCAGTGCATCAGGCGTTTTTGTTACTGATTAAACTGCTGTATATATAGTAAGAGGATCATGACTCAAGAGTCCCTCGAGCACTGCTCATATTTGTTCATCTGATTCTGACCTGATTTTACAGGTAACTAACACACTTTTAGCCCATTTTTGCCTCCAGATTGTCACAGATGAAATGAATGTGTGAAAAACTACTATTATGTATAGTGCATTACTGCTTTGAATTCTATCCATTCACTCTTATGTCGGATTAAAGAAGGAAGTAAGTGTTGACAATTCCGTTCCCTCTTCACCGAGTGTGCATTTTAAATCGACATCAGAAATGGATGTTTTAATATGCATGTGCGATGTTTGGAGTGTTGGAGGCAGAGCAGGATACAGGAGGATTCGGACTACCCTAGCTAAGATCCAATCAAGAGCCCAATCTCAATAGTTAAACCACTAACTTTTCCCTCCGTCTTGGCTTTTCTTTCCCTTTTTCTTTTCTGGATTACACAGCATTCGCACAATTTTCAACTATTTGGAAAGTGCAAAATAAAAAATGATATTTTCACCATTTGTACATTTAAGGACCAAACTTGACTGAAGACCGAAAATGATATTTTCACTCGCCTGAAGCCCAGATCCGGATCCTGCCCGGACTCCTGGCGATTGCTCGTTTTATGCCGAGAAGGCTCGATTTGATCTCGATTACTTTATTTGTCTCTTTTGATTCAATCATTTCTGAGGTGGAGCTGCGTTCAGGTTTGATATGAGAGTGTTGTTTTGGGCTTGAGATCAAGATAGTGATAGTGTGGTCCCTCGTGGCTTCTAATTAGGGTTGAGCACCGGTCCAAACCCAGACCGGAATCCGAAACTCCAAAAATGATGGACCGGAGACCGGACCGGGTCTGGACCGGTCCGGTATAATTTGGACCGGTTTATATTCTTAAATATAATTTGGATTCTCAAATCTAAATATAATTTACTCTTAAATATAATTTATCCTAAACCTCAAATCTAAAAAAAAAACTCAAACCGGTTTATATCCTTAAATATAATTTAGGGTTTTTTAAAAAACCGGGCTAGACCGGACCGGTATTAGCCCGGACCGGACCCGGAATTCCGGAAATCTCAGGACTGGAGACCGGACCGGACCGATTCGGCCCGGTCCAAATTTCTGGTCTGACCCGATTTTTGCTCAACCCTACTTCTAACGACGAAGTGCCTCCAGACTGTGTTTTGTTTCTGCTTCTCGGCTGTATCAACGTCGTGTTGGTGTCTTCCAAACTATGTTTGAGCCTCTCTTGTCGATTATGCCTTTGCGATGTTCCCCTCCTCGGATGTGTTTGTTTCCCTGAACTTTTGTTGTTGTTTTTTGGTTTGTTTGTTGTTACTTGTCCTTGTCGATTATTTCGAAAACCGTTCTTTCGGCCTCTCAAGAATTCAGGTTTGTTTATTCATGGATTTTTGATTTCTTACTATGTAAAAAAAATAAAAAATACAAAAAAGGACCAAACTTGACTGACAGCAAGAAAGAAAATGTTGCTTCAATTTTTGGCGTTCCCTTTGGCTCGCCTAGTTCAATCGACCAATATCACTCTATGTTCGAATTGGGTAATTCATGGTTCCGTTTTAGAGGGAGACCCTCCCAATCAGGTTACTTCAATTAGTGGTTCGTTTAGGAGAATCTTGATAAAGACTTTTTCACAAATATATACTTATTTACCTCCCTCCACTTTTCCCCATATCTCTCAAATTTGAAAAATTACTTTACAACAAAAATACATTATATTAAAAATATCTTTATAAAATACACTTGTCAAATAAAGCCTACATGTATCACATGAAGTCCACATTTCACACATTTTCAGAGAGGTTAATCGAGTGACTGATATAGAATTGCTAAGCTCATCTTCTAACCTCAGGTGTTGATATTTGTTTCGATTCAGAACTTCGTGTTCTCATCCGCAAATGATGTTGTAGGCTGGACTACACATAGACACTTGATATAGTCTAATTCTTTCCTCTACATTTATTTTAAAAAAAATGCAACCTAGAGAAGGTGAGTAGGCCAACCACAAGAACGTTCCATTAATTTCCTTGACTTTGCCTTTGTTTAAAATAAATATGGCATGGATTGATCTACTTCTTTAACAATGGTGGAGGGAACGAAGGTGAAGCAGTGTAGCTGGAGATCCAAAGTGTACGGCATGTACGTTTGCTCTCGCTGGCATGGGGCCATCTTTAGGTGAATGAATCCCCACCCCAAGTGTTACGGATTGGTGAGAGGAGAGCCCTTGTAAATCGCAAAATGTGACTCAATAGTAAGAGAACAAAAGGCGTCAGTATCACTTTCACACAACACAAAAGAGTCTCGTTTCATGTTACTGCTAAGAATCCAACTCCAAATCTTGTGACAGTTTCATCTATCCCTTCAACCACTAAGCTCTTATGGCATGTTAATTGTCGTTTCACCATAGTAGAGTAAATACTCATCTGCCGACATCTTACACCGATTATCTTCGATCTGCAACGGGGTAACTTCATTGGGTCAAATACGACTATGGCTCTGTTCGGCGAGACTGATATGAGACTTATGGAGCTGAAATTAAAAAACAGCTCCTCCGTAAGGTCGTGAAACATTATTCGGCTGCAACAGCTATTGGAGACTTATGAAGCTTATATAAAACTTATAATATGGGTAAAAATAAGTTTGGGGGTGGAACTTACGAAACTGATCACCTAGCTGATGATTTTCACTCATGAAAATGCCCCTGGGGTTCCCATTGTTGCTCCTCACCTAACCTCGACGAATCACATATAATACGTATATTCTTCCTCTTCTCTTCTAACGATTTTTACGTGAGCTTGTGTCTCTTGTTGGTCACGTCAGGCGCCTCCACCATCATCCTCACAGTCCCTCCGCCGCTAGGTCTCATCGGCTCCATCACAACCACAGAATATACACGTCGAACATGAGACGTAGAGCAACAAAATCCAGCCAACGTTGGTCAATGACCGAAGACCAGATGAGTGCCGAAGACCGATACAATGGTATACAATTATACAAAAAATATACACCACCCTTTACGTAAAAAGTGCACCATATTACTATTATGCACCACATCACATAAAATTGTTCGCATAGTCCGAACGGAAACCACCTCTCCACATATGATCGCGTTCTATATATAAAATATTATTTACAGTGTTCACTAGTCCTTTTTTTTGGATAAAGGCAAACATTAGGACCCTTTCAAACAGGAGAGTTCAAACTGGTGAACTCATATCTACTGGTTAACTCATATCTACTATGAAGAAAATGACCCGTAGTAAGAGCTGAATTAAGTGGAGAAAGAAGACGCTGAAAAGCCTGAAGAGCAGGAAGGGAAATAGAGTGAGTAGCAAGAAAATCGGCAGCACGATTGGCCTCACGAAAGCAATGGTGTATCTGAAAAGAGACAAAAGAAGAAAGTAAAGCAGTAATATCACTAATAACGTTGTGAATTTCCCAAAGAACTTTTCAAGTGACCCTGATAGAATTAATCACTACAAGATTGTCGTCGTCAATGACTAACTGTTGAATCTGACGTTGAGCAACACGTTGAATACCAAATAGCGCAGCTAGAGCTTCTGCTTTAAGGGCGGTTGTAGATGCATGGGATATGTTCACGGTGAAAGGCTAGAACATTACTGTTGTGGTCACGAAGAAGGTAACCCAAATGAGATGACTCGTCTTGTTTTCTGAATCCATCAAAATTTAATTTGAAGTGTTCACTAGTCCTTGTAATTTATTACTTTATAAACATTGGAAGAATTGTGTATCATACTACATATTTTATTCCTCTTTTTGCCCCTCTTTTTTGATTTCTCCTCCTAACTATACTTTGTTTTAGCTATTCGTTGTTCGATCGATTACTTGACAGTAACAATGACCACCGAACGGGGCAAGAAAAGGGAAAGAAGCAAGCAAGAAAGAAAGTGAGATGACTCATATAATGTATTAAATTATTAATTTAATACAAGATAATACATTTTAATATATTCTAACCGGAATTCAAACGAGTGTTTCTATATAAAAAAAAGCTTATCTAAATTCTGTTTTGGAAGAAAAAAAAGAGTTAATGTGTTGTTTCAATTTAAATTCTTGTTTCAGCTTGTTGTGAGCTAGACAAGTTCTAATCATTTGAGCTGCAAGAATAGTGTTTTGAGTCATTGGTGTATTGACACATTTGTTTGTTGATTTAATTTCTTATTGATCTAGACTGAGTAAAAAGATATTTATATAAAATTAATGGTTATGGAGGATTATATGTGACGAAGATGAAAGAATCAAAGAAGTATGTTGTATGGACGACTAAATTGTTTTATTTATTTATTTTTATAAGGAAACAATTCAAAGTTA
Source organism: Rheum nobile (assembly GCA_027886185.1). Taxonomy (NCBI): domain Eukaryota; kingdom Viridiplantae; phylum Streptophyta; class Magnoliopsida; order Caryophyllales; family Polygonaceae; genus Rheum; species Rheum nobile. Next base: position 1,356,173 of record WOAB01000309.1, read on the forward strand.
CAAACTTGAGGCCGAAAAAATGGCTGTCAGGAAGACCGGTGAGACAACAAACAACCAACAACAAACAGAAAAAAAGAGAAACACATAGGAAAAAAAAAGCAGAAATCCAGAGAAGAGGTGAGTAAAACACAGATGAAATCTGCACCGCCGGAAGGATGAACATCCCTGTCTTAGCCCAGAACAACAACTCGATTCACCGCCTAGGAAGCTCCCTTCACCAAGAATGCATCTCAAGAAGACAAGAACAAACGGAAAACACACAGACAAAAGATATGATTGACAAAGGCACAAAAACCAGATCCGAAAACAAATGAAGCAAACAAAAGAAAAAGCAGAGAGATAGCATAAGCCAACACCGGCGCCACCACCCTCCAGCGCCAAACTTCACCGGCGGCGTCGACGAGGGTCGGTCGGAGCGGACACTCTGAGCAGAACCGGGGCTCGGTCGGAGCAGGTGTGAGGAACGGACCAAGGCTGGATCTGGGCAAGGAGCAGAAAACAGATCACCCTTGAAATTTGTGAGATACTACAATGTTGAAAAATTACTTTTGCCAAATAAAGTGTTTATAAACACTTTGATCAAACAAGTCCTTATTCAAAATATATTCGTTATAATGATTCAACGATAAAAAAAACACCAGAGAAAATTCGGACATCACTAATTGTAGTTTTTTTCGTGACGTATATCGCGAATTTATTTTCGGGAATGTGAGTAATCCGCCAATACACGTGACTGAATCCACTTCATTTCACCGTCAGATTTAAATAAGGGTCTTTTTATACAAGCTCTAAGCGCGGCCAGACGGAATTAGAAAAGCGCTTGAATAGTCCTAAACACCACGTTAAACCAAACTTATGTCGAGATATATTTGATGAAATGCATATAGCTAGTGAGTAGTGATGGAGAAATGCGAGATTTGTGGGAATGAATCCATAATCCATGCATCGTACTTGGAACGTACACTTTGGTACTGAAACGGCAGAATTAAAGAAGGTGGGGGCTTTTAGCATAAAAAGAGAGAAAGGTGGGGCGGATGGTGTAATAAATTCTTCACATGCATCTGTTTACGTCTTTTCTTGTCCCTCTGCCACGCTTCCTCTTTTCATTCTTTACAAGAAAACTCAAAATTAATTATTTGCTTCTTTAATTAGCTCAATGTTGTGGTAACTAGTATGAGTAGAGTAGCAAGTAATACTCCAGCGGTTTAAGTTTAGCTAACGAATTAATTATTACGGAGTACAGTATTACTACTTTTTATTATGACTAGATATTCATGCTCGTGTTACGCATGGGATCGACTTTTTTATATTGATATAATTTTTAATTTTTATTTTGTTTATTTTAAAATTTTAAGATTAATTTAAGAATTATTAAAGTTAATGTAGCATAGAAATAATTTTTGAAATTAATCCAAAATAGATAAGGAAAATGACGCTGAATTTTCAAATTCTGTATTAAAGAATGTTTGTTTTTGATATATATGAATTGAATATGAAAAAACTAAAATAGAGATTTATATCTAATATTATTTTTCCCTTTAAAAGTAATACAAAATTTTATAGCTTCAAGGATGTTGAGATGAAATTATGGAGATTTTTTTCGAAAGACGTCGTCACAAATAATTATTAGCAATCTTGTGTATATTTTGACAATATTAAAAATTATAATTTGTTTTTATTTCCATTTTTTGGTGTAATAGAGTTCCTTGAGTCCTTATAATGAAAGTACAATTAGTCTTTAGGACTACACTAATTAACAATTGATATTGGACACTATATCATTATTTACGTTCATAATAATTTTATTTTTGATTCTGTAAATGATCACAATTCACAATGCAACACAAATAGTAAGTTTGCACTTTCGAACATTATAAAACATGATCCTGCAAAACATATAAATAACTAAGTTCGGGTTAACTTTTAACATAAGCGTGAACATTAATTTTGCATTTTAGATAATTGACTGATGTAACTTCTCCATAAGTTTTAAACTTATTCCATTGTAATCTTTTAAACCTCTTATGTCTTTATTAGTTTTTTTATCATGACTTTTTTGTTTGAATTGAATGTTGGGTTATTAAATCTCTTTTTATATTCACATTTGTTATTATTTTTGCAATCTTTTTCCTTATTGACAAAAAAACTCAATACATAAATGATGTGGAATGACAAAATATGTCGGACAAAGTGGTTAAACATGCATGATCACTTACATTCAAATTTTAGAAATTAAGAAAATCAGGACCTAAATATTTTTAATGCAAAATAACTTTCTAAATCGGTGTATCTAATTTTCATTTCAACTAAATAACTAAAATTTATATAAAGTAATCTTAAAAAATTTATAGATTTGTCAAAAGTTAAAAATATTAATTGAAGCAACTTATACATCATAAAAAAAATTGAGCATGTAATATTATATATCGTAAATAGCCACTTTAACTATTGATTCTAAATCTTTAAAAAAGCTATTGATTATAAATAGGATAAAAGTAAAAAAAAAAATAAACATAGATTTTATATCTATATTTTTATACAACCTAACATTATTAATAGAAAATGGTATATCTATAGATAAAAATAGAATTTAAAAATGTTTTGAAAAAAGAATTTATTCCATATGTATATCAGTATATGTCTTAAGTTTTAAGACATAGATGGGGTCAAATCATCAAAGTAAATGATAATACGAAAAAAAAATAACATGATCCTATTTGACAATTCTTCTACAATGTTATTCTTATGTTCAAAAAAATAAAAAATAATAATAGTTATCTAGTATTTTATTTCAATTTTTAATTGTTTTTTCTTTTTGGTTTATGTTTACTAATTTTTAAATTTATATTTAATGATCTTTTTCTAATGAAACATGAATAAAAATATATGAGCTAAAAATCATTTTATTACTCTTATGTAAAACTTTACTATGTTCTGTACTATAAAGAATAGAATACTTTAATATACTTGAGTATTGAAATTGCAATCCGGTGTTATAATAAAATAAAGTTTATACCCATTTTATTCTACATTTAGTATTTCTAAATCATTTCCATTTTATTGTCAAATTTAGAGGTTTTAACATGGTGTGAATTCAATATTTATACATTCATGATATCTTTATTTATTTATTCGAATATTAACATAATTAAGCAGATAATTAGGCACTATATATACCAAAGTATTTATTAGTTACATGTTTGCACAATTAAGTAGCACATATATGCTAATTCAATGTTTTTCAGTTATTTTTCCATAATTTAATGTACGTTAGATTTTTTAACTTTATTAATAGGTTGACATGTTAATGTTATTTTTATATTCGATGAAATCAAAATAATTATAAAACATCCGATAATTTTATAATGTTATTGTGTACATACTCTCAATGTGTTTGTTAGTTTTGTTAAAAAATTAATAACTTTTTTATCATGTTTTTACGTTTATAGTATTGTTTTTTCTTTTACATTTCTAGTAACTACTAACTTTTATGAGTAAGACAATTGAGGTATTTGGAGTCTGCTTGGCCTTATGATTATTTATATCAATATAATAAGGACTTCGATGATACTTTCATAGAATTTGGACAATTTTTTCATATGTTCATAGTATCATAAAAGAATTGATTTTTAATTTTTCCTAAGAAAAAGGGAGAATGAAAGTTTCCAATGTTAAAATGATCAATGATCTTTTGGATAAAATGGGAATAAAGATGAACAAAAAAAACAATGGGTTATTTTAAAAAAAAATTATAGTCAATTTTACTATTTTATATTGTGATATTATAAGCTAAAATGTATTATATCAATCAAAAGCAATATTTTAAAATGTAAGTTTTAAAATATATACTTATAAAGAAAAAATAAAAGATTTTTTGTCAAAAGCAAATAAAAGAATATAAACATAGATTTTTTTGCATAGTAATGCGTATAATAATGTAAGAAAAACAGAGCAAAAAGTATAGATAAGGAGATTGAGGACATTAAAATTAAAATACCTCATATTGTGGTGATCTGTTGCTTGAAGTCAATGTCAAATTGGATTGTAATTTCACTTGGATACTAATTGATGATGATAATAATAATAGAAAGTTGATTGTGATTGCCATTTTTTCTGCTTGTGTTCTACCCCCTCCCATACAATACCAATTATATAGATAAATGTTATGTTCAGAATATTAATAAACATTTGATTTAGAATAGTTTTGGAATATGAATGGGTATGTATTGTGATTGAAATTAAAATATGACCGGCAAAATAAGTAACGTAAAAAATTAGTAACATAATTTGAGTATTAATTGGTAATCAAAATTGAGTTTAAACAAAATATATCTGGATTAAAGGCCAATCAATCAAGCATACAACCGTTTGAGATTAGATTGAAGCTTAAAAAAATGAGCATTGATTGTTCAAAAAGTCTTGTTTATATGTTTATAGATAGATATAGATTGATTGTGTACATTATAATTTGAAAGATTTAACAAATGGATTGTAATTGAGAAATTGTGTAATTTGAAGACTAAATAATGATTTTTTAATTGGACAATAACTTTTATACGACTAAGTTTTTTGATTGATCGTGTACATTAGAATTTGAAAGATTTAACAAATCAATTGTAATTGAAAATTTATTTTATTTAGAGGCTAAATTAATGAGTCATTAATTGGACAAAAACTGTATTTTATATGTAGAAGATAGATAGATAAATAGAAAGATATAAAGATTTGAGTAACTAATTAATATAAACAAAAAATAATGAAAGATAAAAGAGTAAAACAAAGTTGTTAAGAAGGGGGATTGAATCCTAGACCTTTTGTATTATGAGAGTGTCTTTAACCATTGAGCTATATTAGAAGACATAATTTGTAATGAAAGATTAACAAAAAAAAAGAAATAATTTTTCATATTTATCGGACATTAATTACACATTTAGTCTACTTTATATATTTATAGATTGATATAGTTAATTTATAATTAAGTGCAGTTGGGTGATATAATTAAATTGGGGAAAATTAGACATGAAATGAATGATACTTGGGAGATAGGGAAGCACCCAAATAAGAATATATCATTATCCATTCCTTTAATATAAACATCCTGCTCTGCCCTTCACAAAAAAAACCCACTTATATCTTCATCGAACAATGTTATAAAATGGATAAATTACACGTACACAAACTACCTCACAAATCAAATTCATAAATTCCGTAAATTAAGACAAAAAGCAGTGTTTATTTATTCTTGTGGAAAAAAACCTGCTCTTGCCATGCCAACCTCTTTCTTTGGCCACAAATCACGGACACATAGTATGAGAGCGGATCACATGTGTACGTTTAATGCGATATAATTCACTGGTAGAAGTTTGTGGGGAGATGTATGAGGTCTAGTGCAGTGTACCTCTTTTTTTTTGCATTTATTCTTTTTAAATTAATTATCGAAATATACATAAATATTTAATAATTTTAATTGTCTAAAAAAAATTCCACCATTAATTTTTTATCCAAATTAATTACGGATTGATATTTAGGCCTATATTCTATGATATGAACCTTAGAAGATTATATATGAATTCTAATGTATTGCTATGAAATTAAGATGTGGTTTTTTTGAAGAATAAATATGAAGCTTATATGACTTTACATAAATATTGTATATGTAATATATGAACCTTATAGACTAATGAAAAATGTGACCAAACATAAACATGTTCAAAGTTGTATATATATATATATGAACTATATAAAATAAGGTTCATATTTAGTTACTCAAGGTTCATACTAAATATACTAAAGGTTCACATTTGACAACGTGCATACTAAACGTAAAAAGTGCATGGTTAATAAGTATAAAGTATGTTTGAAATTCATAGTTACTACACTAGAGACTCATCCTTAATATGCTAAAAGTTCATATTTAAGAGCGTGCATATTAGAACGGTGCATGGTTAATTACTATAAAGTATGTTTGATGTTCATAGTTAGTACAATAGTATAATAAATGTTCAGACTTAATATATTAAATATTTACATTTAGTAAATTTGGTTTAATAAAACCTAAGTATAAGTTTGCGAATCTTTAACATAAGTTTGTAAACATGAGTATAAACTTAGTTTGTAAACCTCTAATATTATAAAGTTTATGAGCCCAAATACATCAGCACATTACATTCACTGCTTTCATGAAGCAAATAGTATCGCGGATCTCCTTGTTGATCACAGTCTTCCTCTGTCTGCCATTCAAAGCTTCCAACGCATTCTTCTCTCTGCGTATAACCCCTCGTCCCAATCCCCACTACTCAACAACATATATAAGTTCATCAATCTTAACTCTGATTTTGATTTTTTTGGTTTAGGTATGTATCTGATTAGATGAGTACTAGAGTTTACTGTAATAAAAATAAAATAAAATTACCCGTTTAGGTAGGAAATAGGCCCACCACTAAATCCATCTTCTCTGCTAACTCCACAACGCCTTTTTAAACAAACCCACCTTCCAAATCGCTTCCTCCAGTTTCTCACAAAACCAAACACACAATCACCAAAAAGGCATGAAGATATCATCAGTATTGGTGTTTCTGCCATTGTTACTGCTCCAACTCACAGAATCAGAAGCAGCAGGAGGCAGAGGAGGAGGATTCATAAGAAGCAGAGGAGCCCAATTCATCCTCAACGGATCCCCATTTTACGCCCATGGATTCAACGCCTACTGGCTGATGTACGTGGCCTCTGATCCTTCGCAACGCCACTTGGTCTCCAACGCCTTCGCTGAAGCTTCCTCCCATGGCCTCTCTGTTGCAAGAACCTGGGCTTTCAGCGATGGCGGATACAGGCCTCTCCAGAACTCCCCTGGCTCCTACAATGAACAGACTTTCCAGGTCCCAAATTCAATTCCATTTTCTCCATCTATTTATTTTCCTCTGCATAAAGTTACTGCCTTTGCTGATTTCTTAATGTTGGGTGATGATTTTCTATTTTTCATCAAATTTGTGATATGACATTTTAATGAATTGGGTACTACTAAGGCTTCCTTGGGTATATTTATCAGATTAATTATTTATGAATAAATTAGTTGGTGTTCGTGATTACTAGCAAAAGGGAGAAAATGTTAAATTCAGCTTGTGGGTAGTATTAAATATTTTAAAATTAAGGGTTTGTTTGGATAGCTAGCATAATGCATTATTGCATTAAATCATCATATTTAATACAAATGCATTATCATGAGAATTCAAACGGAAAATTTTCAAGCCTCAAATTTGAAGTATTTAACTTTTAACTGATATGGGCTTCATTTTTTTGTGGTTCTTGTTAGGGTCTGGATTTTGTTGTGTCTGAAGCTAGGAAGTATGGGATAAAGCTGATTCTGAGCTTTGTGAACAACTATGAGAATTTTGGAGGGAAGAAGCAGTATGTGGAGTGGGGCAGAAGCCATGGCCAGTACCTTTCCTCTGAGGATGACTTCTTCACAAACCCTCTTGTTAAGGGCTTCTACAAGAACCATATCACTGTCAGTTTTCACCATTCTCATCCTCATACTCTTTTTTTTGGGCTCTTTTAAAACAACAATTTGGTTCAGGCTGTTGTCAACAGAAGAAACACCATAACCAGAGTAGCTTACAAAGATGACCCAACAATCATGGCTTGGGAGCTTATGAATGAGCCCAGGTGCCAATCAGACCCATCTGGTAGAACTATTCAGGTATCCAACTACTTATAAGGGTTTTTACAAGGCAAGAAAATGTTCAATTTCTCAACAAATTCCTTATGTAACAGGCTTGGATAACAGAAATGGCTGCACATGTGAAGTCAGTAGACTCCAATCACATGTTGGAGGCTGGTCTTGAAGGCTTCTATGGGAGCAGCTCCCCACATAGGACGAGCATCAATCCCGGTTTCAACGTCGGAACCGACTTCATTGCCAACAATCAGATCCGAGGAATCGATTTCGCAACGATTCACTCGTATCCCGACCTATGGTAATCAACCTATCAATTCAAACAAGCCTCAAAATCATTACTAATTGTTAGTACATTGATCATGTTAAGGGCCTCCTTGGTTTGAATTTGAATTTGAATTTGAATTGTGGAAACAGTAATGAAAATGAAACGAATCTAGTCCACTTTAATGTCATTATTCATTAATCAAAATGATAAAATCATTTTATTTCTCCATTCTCTTGGCCCTATGATGAAGGTATTAGGGTGAGTTTTAAAATGATGAATTCATTTACTTTCTCTGAGCCCGAGCCCCAAGCCAAGATGAAAATGTTGATCAATGTATCATGATGTTAAAATGGACTAGATTCGTTTTATTTCCGTAAATTCAAACCAAACGAGCTATATATGAGACAATCTAGCTCTAAAAGTTCCAAACTTGTATGTTAAACATGGCAGGCTAACGAATTCAGACGACCAGTCTCAGCTTTCGTTCGTAAACAACTGGCTCGACACCCACATTGAGGACGCGCAAAGCGTCTTGAAGAAGCCATTGCTCCTTGCCGAGTTTGGCAAGTCACAGAAAGACTCGGGATACTCCACCGTCAAAAGGGACCAACTCTTTAGCGCGGTGTACTACAAGATCTACGAGTCCGCGAAAAGAGGGGGGCCCGCTGCTGGCGGCTTGTTCTGGCAGCTCTTGACTGAAGGCACGGACTCCTTCCGAGACGGGTACGAGATAATCATGGGCGAAAGCTCGTCTACTACGAGCCTCATTGCCCAGCAATCTCACAAGCTGTATCAGATCAGGAAGTTGTTTGCTAGGATGAGAGATGTGGAGCTTTGGAAGAGGGCGAGGGCGATCAAACGGGCCGAGAAAAGCCATGGCAACTGATCATAGAGAGAGCTTGATTTGATTAACTATAGGTATAATGTTTGTATTTTGAGCTTGTGTAATGATAATAGAAGTTATGTGATGAATAGAGGTGTTCATTCAAAGGGGGTTTGGTGTGTTAATTGCACTGTTTTGTGTATGAGTTTGATCTAAGTAATGGGATGTGTTTAGTTTGGACTTGTCAGAATGAAAAGATGTATAAACCAATACAAGTTTTAATCTGATCTAATGTGTTGTATTGTGTAGAAGGGGATATGTATAACTATATAAGCAATGCTAAAATAAGTTGTTCATGTTTTAACAGGTGTTATTCTATTTAGATAGTAAAGTAATATCCAGTCAAGTGTCATTTTTTGCTTAGAAAAAACACTTTTACTGCTAAGATGCAAAAAACATCAAGAGTCTGTTAGTTATGTACTCCATTTTCTGTATAGTTGGTCTAAATAAAACAAGCTGAAATTTATTTATTTCCTCTTTGATTATAGCATAACCTCCAATTTGTAGTGGTAAATATCTTGTAGAAAAGTGTAACCAAGAGATTTACACATTGGGCTATAACCAAGAGGAATGATGCATAACATTCATATATTTCTATTTGTCTCTGTGCGCTTAATTCAAGTTTCTTCGAGAACTTGCACGTATATACCTGCATCAAAAATATAAATACAAACCAATACAAATAACCATTTCCAAATTAATGATTTACATACGTAATTGGTCCAAACATATCATCTTTATTTACAAAATCCAACTTCGTTTTAATTGCCTATTTTCAGCTCTACCAATCATCATTGTCGATATTTTCCCATTGTTCGAGAACCATCAACCTTCTCGTATGTCACTTCTGGTGCAAGTACTTATGTAAAAACATCGTTAAAAACTATCTCATTTCAATTCCTTTCGAACTGGATTCTAACAAACATTTCATACTTGTCCCTTAATATCCACTCAAGTGTCAATTTTTGCTTAGAAAAACACTTTTACTGCTAAGATGCATTAAACATCAGCTTTTGATGAATTATCATTTTAAATTTTATAGTTATTTAGCATAGGTTATATCAAATATTTTAGACTTACTTGCTAGATATTCTGGCAGATACTACATTAGTAAGAAATGATCACTGACGAGTGATCACTGAATTTAAAATGTGAAATAAAGAGTATGTTAGTTATGTATTCCATTTCTGTCTAGTCGGTCTAAATAAAAGAAGCTGAAATTTATTTCTTTCCTCTTTGATTATAGCATAACTTAAATAATCCAAGTGTGAGTGGTACAAATCTTGTAGAAAAGTATAACCAAGAGATTTACACATTGGGCTTGAAGTTGTTGATAGCCCATATACAAACGGGCCTCAGATTCAAAGTGCTCAAAAGCCCATGTGTAAAATATACGGAATACTACATAAGGACCAATATGAATGACAACTCTTTGTGTTTTCTGACGAGATTAATGTCAGTTGTTACAACAGAGACTCAACTTTACAGATAACCTTATAAAACATACATCTAAAAAAAATAGTACAATACTATGCTCGTGTCAACACGAGATTTGATTTAAATATTTTTACAATTATGACATTAAAATTTAGGTGATTAAATGTATTTCATGGTACTTACTACTTAGAGATTATTAATTTTTATATTAAACCATTTACAATGGTAGTTTCATACCATTATTATATAATAGGTTTTATAGAGAAATTGATTTTTGAGATGAAACATGAAAAAGAGTTTCATAGGATGAAACCCAAATTTGTGCTTATGAAACTGATGTTTTCTTTATTGGCAGACTTTTTAGCCAATTTAATCTAACTTAATATAAATAAATAAATAAAAGTGAAAAAATGGTTATAAAACCCAGACTAAGAACTACCATTGTGAATGACCTTAGTGCTCATAGAAAATATCACACTACAAAAAAGACAACATTAATTCAAAATGCCACCTTAGTGGTTCAAATCAAAGTTGGATGTCAAATAGATATCATATTTTGTTATCTTAAGAAAAAAAATTGAATAATGACTTTTTTTCTATGATATTTTTCTTGAAATCTTTATAGATATGTATGTTAAGTGGAACTACTTCTACTAAGTAATATATACATATATCGATAATTATATATCATACTATTAATATACAATAATTTTATCCCACCTTACATTATAAATCATTTTAGATAGGTATGATTCAAATTTCACTAAAATTATTGTCATGACCCAACTAGGATCTAGACATTTAAGGGAAGGATTTATAGAAATAGAGAAGCAAAGAAGAAGAAGAACTGGGGAAGATGAAGGATTTTTTTTTTTCCAAACTAGGCATATTTTACAAACTTATTCTTAAAATAGGCACGAAAGTAAACTTATGCTGAAAATAGGCTGTCATTTTAGCTTTGGGAAAAGTCGTTGTTCTACGCAACGACTTATCAAAAATGAGTTGTCCACCAAATCATCGACTTTCATCGAAGCGAAGATGATTTAAAAAAAAAAAGAAGCATAAGTCGCTGTGGGTGACAACGACTCATACCTTTTTAATATTATTTTATTTAAAATTAAACCGGTTAAAAAATAAATAAAAGTTATGAGTCGATGTACGGTATAACGACTCGACTTTTATTTATTTTTTAATTACCAATTCAGCTTCGGCCTAAGTCGCTGTTTTTTCGTACGATTTTTTTCAAATGAGTCGCTACCCATAACATCGATTTACCCGGAACCTATAATACCCAGCCTATTTTCAGAATAAGTTTTGTTCTAAACCTAGTTTAAAAATAACTTTATATAAAGTGCCTAGTTTGGAAAAAAATTCAAGATGAAGAACAGAGGGAGCGTAGGTGAGGGGAGACAGATAAGATAGAGATTAGAAACAAGGGAAATGTATTTTCATTATTGTTCATTGATAATCCCCAATTACAATAACTTCCACTATTTATTAGATCATACACCACTAATCATATTATAATCCCATTCATTACAACTATTTCCTAAACTTTGTTTTTAGTATCATATATTAGTTTGTTTTACTATTATTTTATTTACTTATAATTTTTTTAAATAATAAATTTAGATTAATCAAATTTTACTACGTATAAATATTTGTTGAAAATATAAGAATAAAATTAGTAAGTTTATAAAATTTATAATTAATTTAATGAGGCTTATAACAAAAATATATGAACTTGATAAGATATAGTCGTTGGATGATATAAATTTTCTCTACTAACATAAGTGAAGTGACTAGTGAGTAGTGAGAGTACTTGAATTTGTAAGGGAGAGTGTACATGACTTTTCTGACCATAAAAAAACATAGTACATGACTTTTGGACTATAGACACAGCTTCGACACTATTTTATTGGTTTTGATTTTTGAAGTCCAAACAGTCGTTTATATTAATAGACAGATCGCTGCGATGTAGTACTTTCTTAACATGTAAAGTGCATGTCTGTATTTTAAGAGTTCATTCAATTTCTTTGCGGAAAAAAAATGAGAATTGACCAATTAATGTGGGGAACTTCAATTTTACTGAAGTTTGCGTGAATGAGGATACTTGGAATCATTGTTGGGTCAATTCCATGGGGAACTAACTACTCTAGCCAAGAAAGATAAAATAATCTAACGGATTTCGTTTTCTAAGCCAAAGTCACATTTATAGGTCGAAAGCAATTTTTATGCAAAAATTTGGATTTCATATTCGATTATGTTGTAAAAAAAATTTAGTGAGGGTATTTGATTATATATTGTCATGTTCTTAATGGTTTTGACATGACTAGAACAAGAATTACGGGGAAGGAGAGATTTGAGGGATGAGAAGAATTAGAGAGGGAGAGTTAGAGGAAGAAGGAAGAGAGTAAGGGAAAGAGGGGATTCGAAAAAGTTAATGAGAATAATGAGAAACAAAGATAAGAGATAGTATTTGATTATTATTTCCAAGATGATCCTAATCACCTTTAGGAATTTAGGATAGAGTATTTATACCCATAGATAACAATTAAGAGTCCGTTTCAGGTACAAACAGACACTACAATACAATATGCGAAACACTATGGGCCGTTGGATGAAGGGAGTGTGTGGCTGAGATTAGAAAAAAGCGGTTCAGTCAAAAAAATCACAAATAAGAGACCAGTTCATTTAGAGTGGCAATTTTGTAAATATTTCAAACATACATTACCCCTCTCTTCTCTCTCCTCTCCTCTCCTCTCCTCTCCTCTCCTCTCCGCTTCAACGCTCTTCACCTTATCTCTGGTTCGCCATGGAAGTTCACGAACACATCCGAATTTTCCAAAATCCCATTAAGCCATCTTACATCCATGGAATCTCTCGTTGATTTTTGACCTTCTTCGTCACAGTTCATAGAAGCTCCGCTGGATTTTCGACATTCTTCATCGCAAGTCCATGAAAGTTTCGCTCAATTTTTAGGTCGATGGAAGCCATTTTACCTAATTCAATTTGTGGTTTTCGCTCGACAACTAACAACGTCCAACAAAAGAAAGATTGGATCTATTTTGTTGCACAAATTTTAGGATTATTCCTTCAAATATTCTAGGGCTCAAACGTAGGTTTCTGATGTTGAATGGTTTAGGTTTAAAAATCACGTCTGAATGTTCATAGAAAAGACTAGGGTTCATATTTTGTATGTGAATGTTCATATATAATCCTCTACAATTCATATTTAGTCTTCCGGGGAAAAATCATATTCCTCTTCCATGGTCTTGCACATTGAAAAGATTGGGATTAAATGATAGAGCAATGTGTTGGTACACATGGATGTGAGTTCAAATCCTTCATAGGTCACACATAGTGCTTTTGGAAACTCTTAATTCAAGTCAGGTTCACGTGTATCATTTTCAAGTTCATATATATTGCCTTAAGGTTCATATGTATTTTCATGAACATAACTGTGCATATTTTTCATACTTTGTGTAGCATATGTTGTAACACCCCCAAAACTTAACCCTTTTGGAAAGTTATTACCGCCAGTGACCCCAGTGTTCCTTACCGAGATCACCCAAGGCTTTACCGTTTAAATACAAATCATGAAATACGATGATACAAAATGATAACCTTATTCATATAAATCACGAGTCCCGGGATTACATCCCAATCCCGAATAGGACAAACACAGAGTTTAAATAAATTACAACGGAAATCTTAAACAAGGTACAACAGAAGACTTTTAAAAGATATTACAAAAAGGGTTGTGATCGTAATGATCACCTGCCCAAGGATCTCAACCTGATTAAAAGAGATTATTAAAAATGTCGGAAAACCACCGTCGACTCCATAGTCCTTCTAGTCTTCTCATCTATACTCTATCTGATTTGCCGAATCGAACGGATGACACCAGCCCACATGCGGAGAACAAAGTTCGTGGGTTAGTCTACTTAAATAGACTAGCAAGGGTAAAAAGCAGAGTGGTTCGAGTGATCGAAACCGTTTACTATCATTGTCCCTCGAATAATAACCGAAGGGACGATACATAACCCGACACTTTCACGGAATAACAACAAGAGGTATGCATGAGAGAAGATTCTGGAAGACTGAATCTTCACAGAAATCAACTCGAAAAGAGACTCCAAGAGATTGAGTCTTTAAGGAAAAATGACAAAACTGGAATGTTTAAAGAATCATACAACAATGATTTAAAAGTTGACTGAGATGCTTCGGTTCACGACCAACCTCATTGCATACAGCGAATCCAGATTGGAAAGAGAACGTACTATGATCAAAGTCGAGACGAGATTTCCTAGCTGCACTATATACTTAGCTGCACTACTCGCAAAAGGTTTATTAATCATGTGCACTCGGGCACATATCTTATTTAATTACAAAACACACATTACTGAAACACGTTAATGTTATTAAGAGCGGCACACAGCTTAAATCTCAGGGTGACAATCATGTCGACCCAAATTAAAACACATACAACCCACACGCGGGACTTAACATTATTATGCTGAGTAACAACGACGTTATATTACACCGGGTGACCTTACGTTCACCATGATTGCACTATTACAGTGCTTACACTTTAATTATGTGCTTAACTGCACTTATCTTATTAAATTACAACACACACATACACACACATACACACACACACACACACACACACACACACACACACACACACACACACACACACACACACACACACACACACACACACACACACACACACACACACACACACACACACACACACACACACACACACACTGTTGAGGCTTTTAATATTATTCCGAGAACACGGAAGTTATTAAGACACCGGGTGACCTTACGTTCACCCTGATTGCACTGCCACAGCGCTTACAGTTTAATTTACAGGGTGACAGTTACGTCCACCCCAATGCACTAGCTAAGTG
Source organism: Rheum nobile (assembly GCA_027886185.1). NCBI lineage: Eukaryota > Viridiplantae > Streptophyta > Magnoliopsida > Caryophyllales > Polygonaceae > Rheum > Rheum nobile. The sequence continues at coordinate 1,371,361 of WOAB01000309.1, forward strand.
CTTAATACACAGGACTGCAATTAAGCTCATCCAATGGCGCTTGCAAGGCGCTTAAAACACTTCAGATCCTTACATGTGGATAAGAAGCATAGGTCATGACCCTTAAATTATTCGGAATAATCCGAGGAATAATATGATTTAAAGAAACGACAAATCCTTACTTGGATTAGCGTTCCCACGAATATTAAATTATAAAGAAACGACTAATCCTTACTTGGATTAGCGTTCCTATGCACACTCGTGTTAACTAAACAGTCTAACACAGCAATTATTCACATTAAAGTCATCCAAGCAATTAACTTAAACATAGAGATAATAGAAACAACTAATCCTTACTTGGATTAGTTTTCCTATTAACCCACATGCTATTCTAGCATTAAGATTAATTCCACAACAATACCATCACGGTAATTATCACATAGGATAGCGTTGTTCTAACAGATATACAACCTATGATAATGTCATTATTACAGTTTCCAAGACAATTTATAAAACCATTTCCAGATAAACACAGTAATCATTCCAAATTAATTACTCAGATAAACAGCTGATAATTAATGTAAATATGGAACGATGAGCAAAGCGAACCGCCACTTGCCTTAGTCCGCAGAAAAGCCTAACGACGACGGGATTCCGGGCTCGACACGCGTATAGCTCCACTAGCATAAACACCTTCGAGTCGACCCAAAAAGGAACCCTAGGTTAGATTCGACAAACAATAGTACGAATATACGAAAGGACGAAAGGAATCGAAGGATACGAGACCCGATCGAAGGTCTCGGAAGCCAACACAACAACTACCGGGCAATAACCCTTCATGGCCGGCCACCAAACAATTGCGGCGGGCGCCGCCTTAAATGCGGCGGGCGCCGCCACCATCACGGCGGGCGCCGCCTCAAGCACGGCGGTCGCCGCTCATCGGCTTCCTCCACGGCGGCTGGCCACACACCACGGCGGCACCAAGATCTTCACGGCGGTCGCCGACCCCAACACGGCGGTCACCGTTCTCATCACGGCGGGCGCCGTCTCCCTGGCGGCGGTCGCCGTTCCTGGCGGCGGTCGCTGTCGCTGAACAGAAACTTAAAAACGGGCGAGAAATCTTACCCGCGACGCTCGCTTTGGTTCGCCTTTCGCCTTGCTTGGCTTCTAGGCTTCTAAGGGCCTTCCAAGTCTCCTTTGGCCACCGAGAACGACACCAAATGAGCCTCCAACGATCCACGAGAGCTTTCCGAGAGAGATAGCGTTTTTCTTTGGGAGCATTTTTGAGAGACGAGAAATGGACAGCGTAATGGCATTTTTCACACCCTTTCTAGCTTCACCCATGCCCTCTATTTATAGGCAAAGATTTGGGTTGTTGGGAGCCAAAAAGCTTTCCAATTGTGCCCTTGGGTATTAACCCATGGTTAGTCCATTTGCACCTCTTGGGCAATAACCAAGTGGGTAGAGATTTGGTATTAATCTTAACTCGCGATAACAAAAGTCGTACACGAACGAGTATAGACTTCCAACAGGCCTTAACTGTATAATTCTTCACTGAGAAAAATATTACAGATACAGAGCACATTACAGAATGTCTCCGACTTTCTGAATTAAATCCGACGTACTAAACGGGTGTTCGGGAAAATTCCAAAAATTTCCAAAATAATCCTTATAGAATTACGGAGTATCACATCACCTCCCCCTTAAAATAAGTTTCGACCCCGAAACTTGCATTAAGCCAATGAGGATACTGCCTCAACACCAATCTTACCACCTGGATCCAACATCCTTAATCACTTCCTCCTTGAAATGGATCACAAGAGATATTACTCTTAATTCCTTAGGATATCATTCTGAAAATGATTCATCCGTCTCAAAGTTTATGGCACAAACTCACGCATGAGAGATAGCTCCTGATCTCTCTGAACAAAACTCTACAAGTTCATTCCCTTTCCTTAAGAAATCTCGAAAGAACTCAGCGTATGAGATAACGTTTACCACAGTACTCCTTAGGTGTATATAGACAATTCTCCTTACTGAATCTTTAATACATCGGGATCATCAACATATCCTTAACTGCAACCTTTCCTCTCAACATGACTGCTTCACCATTTAATCTTCCTCAAAGAGCTGCATCCGATCTTATAGATGACATACTCTATGTATGAAGAAGAATCTTAGGAGTGGACTTAGATTTAAACAACAAAGTCGACCCTGGGATTAACCACAAGGGACGAACATCTAAGTTGTCCACAAAACTTCACCACCATAAGTCCGACAGTCCTTGTCCTTACTTGGCATAAGCTGTTCTCGACACTTACGAGGTTTCGTATGAATAACTAATTCGCAATGATAACACATTCAGAAATTTTCCAAAACACGGAAATACTTCAATAACATTCAAACATTACATGAATTGACAGAAGTCGATCAGGCAGATCTTAACACCACGGAGATTACCGACACACATCGTTACTCCTTAATCTTAAAGAAAGTCTTAACACAAATACAACTTAATGGATCAGGGTTCTTCTCCGTTGGCTTGACTCATTATGAAGAGTCGTTGCCCTTGGCCTGAAGACCCCATAGGCGCTTTGCCTTTATTACGAGCCATAGACTGCTCAGGAGTGGATACCACTGGCCTTGGGTTCTGTCCACCTCCAACATTTGACGCCTGATAAGACTGCATTGGTCCCTGACCCTTCAGTCTGCAGTATGTTTTTATGTGGCCTTCTCTTCCACAATTATGACACATCCTCTTGTCCTTTTGGCAAACAAAACTTTTATGCCCCATTTCACCACAATTGTGGCACTGAATTGCTCTGCCGCTCCAACCTGAGCCTCTGGCAGAGTCTGACTGAGTTGTCTCGGTCTTAGCACGACCAGACCTTTCAAACTTGGTAGGCGATGCCGGTCGTTTGAATGAACCAACCTGGCGATCATGTTGCCCACCCTTTCCCTTAACTTGCTTCTCCCTCTTAAGGGCAGACTCCTCCAATGTGACTTCCGTCTTGTAAGCTGCATCCACATATTGCTCTAACGTAGTACAGCCATGACGCAACATTAGAGGCTTGATCTCTGGATTCATCCATCCATGGAAGTACCAGATCTTTTGCTCCTCGGTTGACACCTCAGGTCCAGCGTATTGCATCAAGTGATTGAACTTAGCTGCGAGCTCAGTCACCTTTAACCCATCAGTCTGCGGGTACAGAAATTCCTTATGCTTCTTCTCCCTCATAGCTCGGGAAAAGAAACGATCAGTCATCTTTGTTTTAAACATGCTCCAATTCAGCTTGGGATGATCTGCCAGACCGGTGCTCTCCCACCATTCGTTAGCCACATCCTTGAGTTGAAGAGAGGCGATGTGCACTTTCCCAGCCTCAGTGCAATTAATGTTCCGGAGCAACCGTTCCATATGCGAGAACCAATATGTCACCCTGACTGGTTCTCCAATACCGTCATAGCTGTCAGGCCTTATTGAACTCACGGCTTTTAACGCTTGCCCGTAAGTTCCTCTGTTTCTGACAACATTGATCTGAGGTACTTGCTCCACTGACTCCTCGACTTCAGGAATAGCCTGAGGAACTGGACCACCTTGTACTTGTGGTGCAACTGGTCGCATAACATATGTGATTGCCTGCATGACAATTCCTCGAATTGCCTCCACTGCTACAACATCAAACAACATCGGAGCGTTGGCCTGAGCTTGGCCATTGCCTCCCTGGTTATTGTTAAAGACAGACTCACGCTCTCCTGTTGGGTCTGCAACATTCCTTGCATTTGGTCTAGGGTCATTACTCGGCCCAGCACCAACACGGATAACGTTCCTTGTGTTCACCATCTGTTTACCGATCAAATTCCAAGGATTTTATCACATTAGTATCTTCTGATATACTTATTGTAATAAAAACAACTTAGAATAGATCAACTTGGTAATTTCTATTGATGAACTCAAACCGAGTTACTAGGTTCTACAACCTTAACTCAAAATGAGAGAACTGGGAATTCAAGCCTTATTGGGTATAGCGAAACCACCTTGGCTTCTCCCGATTCCTCTGAAGAGAATAGAATGCACTCATATCATACGGGGCAACGGGGAATGTATTAGTCTTTCTAGATATAGAAGCAAACTTATTATATCAGACCATATAGAAGACAAGACTATGAACGGTGTTTTCAAACTCTTTTCACTTTGAAAAAAATTCAGAGCCCTTCTTAAAGCATTTTCAAAAACGGATAAATGATTTATAAAAATCCAAACCCGTTTTAAAACAACCTTTGGCTCTGATACCACAACTGTAACATCCCCAAAACTTAACCCTTTTGGAAATGTATTACCGCCAGTGACCCCAGTGTTCCTTACCGAGATCACCCAAGGCTTTACCGTTTAAATACAAATCATGAAATACGATGATACAAAATGATAACCTTATTCATATAAATCACGAGTCCCGGGATTATATCCCAATCCCGAATAGGACAAACACAGAGTTTAAATAAATTACAACGGAAATCTTAAACAAGGTACAGCGAAAGACTTTTAAAAGATATTACAAAAAGGGTTGTGATCGTAATGATCACCTGCCCAAGGATCTCAACCTGATTAAAAGAGATTATTAAAAACGTCGGAAAACCACCGTCGACTCCATAGTCCTTCTAGTCTTCTCATCTATACTCTATCTGATTTGCCGAATCGAACGGATGACACCAGCCCACATGCGGAGAACAAAGTTCGTGGGTTAGTCTACTTAAATAGACTAGCAAGGGTAAAAAGCAGAGTGGTTTGAGTGATCGAAACCATTTACTATCATTGTCCCTCGAATAATAACCGATGGGACGATACATAACCCGGCACTTTCATGGAATAACAACAAGAGGTATGCATGAGAGAAGATTCTGGAAGACTGAATCTTCACAGAAATCAACTCGAAAAGAGACTCCAAGAGATTGAGTCTTTAAGGAAAAATGACAAAACTGGAATGTTTAAAGAATCATACAACAATGATTTAAAAGTTGACTGAGATGCTTCGGTTCACGACCAACCTCATCGCATACAGCGAATCCAGATTGGAAAGAGAACGTACTATGGTCAAAGTCGAGACGAGATTTCCTAGCTGCACTACTCGCCAAAGGTTTATTAATCATGTGCACTCGGGCACATATCTTATTTAATTACAAAACACACATTACTGAAACACGTTAATGTTATTAAGAGCGGCACACAGCTTAAATCTCAGGGTGACAATCATGTCGACCCAAATTAAAACACACACAACCCACACGCGGGACTTAACATTATTATGCCGAGTAACAACGGCGTTATATTACACCGGGTGACCTTACGTTCAACCTTATTGCACTATTACAGTGCTTACACTTTAATTATGTGCTTAACTGCACTTATCTTATTAAATTACAACACACACACACACTGTTGAGGCTTTTAATATTATTCCGAGAACACAGAAGTTATTAAGACACCGGGTGACCTTACGTTCACCCTGATTGCACTGCCACAACGCTTACAGTTTAATTTACAGGGTGACAGTTACGTCCACCCCAATGCACTAACTAAGTGCTTAATACACATGACTACAATTAAGCTCATCCAATGGCGCTTGCAAGGCACTTAAAACACTTCAGATCCTTACATGTGGATAAGAAGCATAGGTCATGACCCTTAAATTATTCGGAATAATCCGAGGAATAATATGATTTAAAGAAACGACAAATCCATACTTGGATTAGCGTTCCCACGAATATTAAATTATAAAGAAACGACTAATCCTTACTTGGATTAGCGTTCCTACGCACACTCGTGTTAACTAAACAGTCTAACACAACAATTATTCACATTAAAGCCATCCAGACAATTAACTTAAACATAGAGATAATAGAAACAGCTAATCCTTACTTGGATTAGTTTTTCTATTGACCCACATGCTATTCTAGCATTAAGATTAATTCCACAACAATACCATCACGGTAATTATCACATAGGATAGCGTTGTTCTAACAGATATACAACCTATGATAATGTCATTATTACAGTTTCCAAGACAGTTTATAAGACCATTTCCAGATAAACACAGTAATCATTCCAAATTAATTACTCAGATAAACAACTGATAATTAATGTAAATATGGAACGATGAGCAAGAGCGAACCGCCACTTGCCTTAGTCCGCAGAAAAGCCTAACGACGACGGGATTCCGGGCTCGACACGCGTATAGCTCCACTAGCATAAACACCTTCGAGTCGACCCAAAAAGGAACCCTAGGTTAGATTCGACAAACAATAGTATGAATATACGAAAGGACGAAAGGAATCGAAGGTTACGAGACCCGATCGAAGGTCTCGGAAGCCAACGCAACAACTCCCGGGCAACAACCCTTCACGGCCGGCCACCAAACAATTGCGGCGGGCACCGCCTTAAATGCCGCAGGCGCCGCCTCAAGCACGGCGGTCGCCGCTCATCGGCTTCCTCCATGGCGGCTGGCCACACACCACGGCGGCACCAAAATCTTCACGGCGATCGCCGCCCCCAACACGGCGGTCGCCGTTCTCATCACGGCGGTCGCCATTCTAATCACGGCGGGCGCTGGGATCTTCACGACGGTCGCCGTTCCTGGTGGCGGGCGCCGTCTCCCTGGCGGCGGTCGCCGTTCCTGGCGGCGGTCGCCGTTCCTGGCGGCGGTCGCCGTCGCTGAACAGAAACTTAAAAACGGGCGAGAAATCTTACCCGCGACACTCGCTTTGATTCGCCTTTCGCCTTGCTTGGCTTCTAGGCTTCTAAGGGCCTTCCAAGTCTCCTTTGGCCACCGAGAACGGCACCAAACGAGCCTCCAACGATCCACGAGAGCTTTCCGAGAGAGAGAGCGTTTTTCTTTGGGAGCGTTTTTGAGAGACGAGAAATGGACAGCGTAATGGCGTTTTTCACACCCTTTCTAGCTTCACCCATGCCCTCTATTTATAGGCAAAGATTTGGGTTGTTGGGAGCCAAAAAGCTTTCCAATTGTGCCCTTGGGTATTAACCCATGGTTAGTCCATTTGCACCTCTTGGGCAATAACCAAGTGGGTAGGGATTTGGTATTAATCTTAACTCGTGATAACAAAAGTCGTACACGAACGAGTATAGACTTCCAACAGGCCTTAACTGTATAATTCTTCACTAAGAAAAATATTACAGATACAGAGCACATTACAGAATGTCTCCGACTTTCTGAATTAAATCCGACGTACTAAACGGGTGTTTGGGAAAATTCCAAAAATTCCCAAAATAATCCTTACAGAATTACGGGGTATCACATATGTTCATCTATTTCGTGTAAATGTTCACACGTAGTCATGTAATGTTCATATATACAAATTTGAGCATGTTCGTGTTTAAGATTTATTTTTGTTGTTAGAACATTAGAGGTTCATATGATACCTGTCAATATTCGTATATAACTATCTAAGGTTCACACTTATTTTGCTAGAAAAGTTCATTTCGTTTTCCACACTTAATGATCATATAATTGTTAGGGTTCATATATTACATGTCAATGTTCATATATAATTATCGGACATTCATACGTATACTTTGAAAATTATACTTGTTTTCCAAATTTGTGCACAGATAAACTAAGGTTCATATGTTATGTGTTAATGTTCATATTTAGTCATCTAAAGTTCATATATAATAGATGTCAGGGTTCATGATATATATGGTTTCATGATCCAAATCGAAATTATTTAGGTATGGAATTGAGTGTTGTAGGAGCCGAATCATACTAATTTGAGGCAGATGAACACAATGGTGCGCTTGGATTTGGCCAATTCAAAATGGAACATGTATAAATGTATCTCTGATGTATGTGCATCTGTCTTTGACATTTCATCGAACACCTTGTGTGCATCTTTCAGATCACCAACCAATATCAAGCCCAATCAATCCAGAAATGAATCATATACACCATGAATTATTTACTTGATTGAAGCTACCTCAAATCAAAGCTTATAAACTTACAACAACAACAACAAATTCAAATAAAAAAACACAAATGAGGAAAAAAATTCTAGTGTTCAAATCGAAACAAACACAAATCGAGTTTTGACTACCGCAAATCCATCTCTGATGAGAAAACGAAAGTGAATCACAACAGCATAAATCACAATGGAGAATGAGCAAGAAACCCCCTATATGTTGCGTGGAGAAGGCCTCAACCATGGCGAAAAATCAAAGTGGCGGACGAGAGCCATGTAAAAGGCTCGTGGAGGAAGAAGATCTCAAATGCCAAAATGACTATAATGGCCCTCCACTTTTTTGATATACAAAAAGCAAGGAATCATATGAGCCGTAGGATGGAAGAAGATATACGCTCCAGATGAATTCGCACTTCTCACGATAAAGGTGCTTCGCACCTGATCCTTCATCAAACAATCAATACATGACATATATATAATTAGATTATCTAGAGGATAAATAAATAATAAAGGCGTAATTTATTATTTGAATATATTTGTAAAGCGTTGATGATGTAACATTATCTAGAGTCAGATTCATAAGATAAGTGATGTGAGATCAACATTTAGGTAAAAAGTTTATTCTTTAATATATATATATACAGAGAAACGCTCCGATAAAACGTGAGTTATGGTAAAATGGAAGTATTAATCTGGAGCGTTGGATGAATGATAATTGATGGATGGATGATTGAGTCTTACAATAGATATGGTATGGGTGTAACCACCAAATCTACTCAAATAAGGCAATTAATTATTTTTTTAAATTAATAAAATATAATTAAGGAGGTTGTTAGATGAGAGAGAAACGCAATATTCTTCTCTTTCCTAAACCGCTCCTCCATTCACGGTCTTCTACTTGAAATTTCCGAAACCTTCGAATATCGAACACAACTTTATGAATATCGTGTCTTTATGAATATCGTTCATGCGTTTATGAATGACGATGGATGTAAATATCTCCACTTAAAACATGAATATCACCACTTGATTTTTTCAGCGTCCTAATGCTTTGCAAATTCGTAGATTTGTAAACTTATCCACGTTGCTTTTATCCTTGTTTCTTGAATATCGTTCATGTTTGTATGAATATTTTTGTTTAATATGTGAATATCACTAATTAAAGACATGAATATCACAACTTAAAATATAAATATCACCACTTAATAATATATGAATAACATAATCAATTACACGAATATCATAATCAAATACATGAATATCACACTCAAGTACATACTCAAGTACATAAATAAAATAACTCAATTCATGAATATCGATCACTACCAATTACATTAATGGTACCACCCAATTACATGAATATTAACACATTACATGAACATCACCCCCGATATTGTGAATATTACATGAATATCACAATTCAATTCATGAATATCGATCACTACCCAATTATTAATATTACCACCCAATTAAATGAATATGAACACATATTATACGAATATCACCCCTAATATCGTGAATATTTCATGAATATCACCTATCAAATTATGAATATTGATCACTACCCAATGGACCATACGTGATTAACGTGAATATCAATGATCAACAACTCATACAATACCATCATCAAGCAGAATCTGAATCCACATGAATATCAATATTATTATAATGAATAACACCATAGAGAAATTGAATATCAAATATAAAATATCCGAAACATAAATATCAAAACACACAAATTGTAATATTGTGAATAACAATACTGTTAACATGAATATCATAACGCGAAATATGAACATCAACATTAAAGTAAAAACCAAAAAAAATTAGGGATTTTTTAAATTAGGGATCTCTAATGGCGGTCACCAGAGCCACTCGCCACCGCCTCGTTCTTCGTTCGAAACCTCCTGCACACACAACCACTGAATCCACCCACAAATCTTCACTTGCACCGCACCTACAAAAACAAAAACAAACCCATATGATAAAAAAGAAATCAAACATACAACCGATCAAATCACCAAGCAATCAACACGAAATTACAATTTCACATGATCATAAATTTAATCACAAACACACTTCCTTGTACAAAATGAAAAATTGGGGGTTGTGAATGGATTAAGATCGTACCAGAAGAAGACAAATTTAAACCAATAGAGTTGAATTTATTAACAGCGGGTTTGGGCGGTGTACAGGGCCGCGAACGGGTGGCCGGTGGTGGTTCGCGGGGGCATGACCGAGAGTTGTGGGCAGCAGTGGCGGCCATAGAGTTTGGCGGCGGATCTGGGCACGAGGAAGGATCGGCAGGGGACTCGCGACGGTGTATGGCTCCAATCCGTGGCGGGGGTGGTGTTGGTTTTGGTGGTCGCCGGTGGGATTAGAGTGGTGAGGTCGGTGGGGCGGGCTCGGATCTGGGCATTGGTGTGGCCGCCGGTGGTTTGGGTAAGAGGAGAGAGAGACGGCGAGGTTGTGGTGTGGGTCGCCGGCGAGTTCGGCTGGGCGCGCCGGAGGTTGGGGTCTCTCGGATCTGGGCAGCAGTGTGGCTGCGCGATGTAGCGGCGGGACTAGGCTCGGTGGAGAACAGAAACAGGGGCGGCGGTGTGGTGGTTCGTGGTGGTGGGTCCAACAGTGGCGTGGTGAGTAGGTGGGTGTGATTCGGTGGTCAGGCAGAGGAGAGAGATGGAGATGAGAGGAGAAGGTGAGGAGTGAAATGGAGTTCGATGCTTACATGTTGTTGTCGGCGGAATAAGTTGGTACGACGATGGCGAAGACACTGAAGAGGACGGAGATTACGACTGTGTTGAATACTGTCGGCGGCGAGACGATGAAGGAGACAAGCTTCACACGAACATGACACCATGGGAGACGACGTCGGAGGTTGAAGACGTCTTGGACTGGAATGAGAAAGAGAGAGAGAGAGAGTAACCGTGAGAGATCATGTGAATGTAAAAAAGGAATGTGAATCATCTCCGAAAATCGGGTAAAAAATCCCTGAAATCACGTTTCCATAAATGAATCAGCTATGCATGATGTCACCGTATCAATTTGCACCCATTTTGCTTCAATCTAGGCCGTTCCATCTTTCCTAATCCAATGGCCCTTGATTGTACTTTCGTTTTATCCTAAAAGGCCATTTTACCAGATCCGAGTTCTCTATATATATGAGTGGGGACAAGTGGTAATGACATATATATATATTAAATTGATTAATTTCTATAAATTTATGTGATTATGATATATTAGGATTGGATGGTCTTTTTTGTTATGATTATAGAAAGTTGTGCATTTTCAAAAACTATTGAGCTAGATATGCTTTAATTTATTTGCATTTTTCGCGTGTTGATAAACAGATCATATTTCATTTGAGTTCCACGATGTTATTTTATGTTAATAATTGTATAACATATAGCTTATTTTACTTATTGTTTATAGTTTAATTTTATATGGTTAGAACATTATTCACCATTAATATATATATTATTACTATATAGTTTTTTTTAGCAGATTTACTATATAGCTAATCTTTAGACTAAACGTGATGACCTGTATTTTTTTAATCATTTTTTTCTAACTCCTAACAATGTAAGTATAAATTAAACATAAACGATACATATTATGGATTGCACATGCATAATTAGATGGCACCGGAAAAATGAAAACTGAAACTAGAACCGAATTAATCTAAAACCGGAGGTTTTGGTTCCGTCTGGTTCCGGTTTCAGTTCCAGAACCGAAAAAAAATACACTTTTTTATATATAAGAAAAAAATTAACATTTTTTTTGTAAAAAAATATAAAAGACATACTTTTTAAAATAATGATAAAGTGAACGTTTCTTTAAACTAAAAAGATTTATATTTTAAGACTTAAACTTAAAATTTGACTTAATTTGACTTATAAAACAAATTGGCAGAAAAATAAAAATAGAAAATATATATATAACTTGAGAATCGGAGGTTTACCTTGTTTGGAATCAGAGGTTTATCCGGTTCGAACCTCCGGTTTCGAACCTCCGGTTTCGAACCTCCGGTTCCGAACCGGGTAAACCTTCGATTCTCCGGTTTTGGGTTTTGCCAAACCGGAACCGAAACCGGATATAGGAGGTTTATCCGATTTCTGTTCGAGTCGGTTTCGGTTTCGGTTTTGGTTTTTCCCGGTTTGTTTCAGAACCTCTCCGGTTCTCCGGTTACACCTACATACAATACATTATGCCATAATGTATTGTATGCAGGTGTAGGTAGCCCTTGCATATTGCTTTTCTTTGATGAGGAATTTTTTTTTTTGATTAGGTAAAAATTAGACTGGAAAACCACAGAAGAGTCGATTTCTCAGTCTATAGCATCCTTTCGGATGAGAATTACAAATTCTAGATTAGCTCGAATATCTTCCAAGGAACTCAGTTGGACCTTCTTTGCAATGAAGTCGGCCACCACGTTTGTTTCTCGGAAGACATGAAAAATCTGCACTGAGGAGAAAAGTTGTAAAACACACAAGATATCAGAAATTAACATTTCAATATCCCATGGACAGTGCTAGATTTGATTCAGAACATTCACAATGGTAAGGTTATCGCATTCAAGTTGAATGTCGGTAATGCCTAATTCATAGGCCTTTACTAGGGCATTTCTTACTGCAAGCGTTTCCGTTTTTAGAGGGGATGAGATACCACATTTTTCCCCACCGAGGAAGATTGGTGTACCCGTATTGTTCCTGAAAATGTAGCCAAAGCTAGATTCTCCATTAGTTTTAGTGGATCCATCTGTATTGATTTTAATAATATTATCAAGTGGTTTTTTTCATTTCTTTGTTGGTTGTCTAACAATGTTTGTTCTATGAATTTTTTGTTTGTCTTCTGCTAAACAGTCAAGGTTCCAACTCTTCGTCTTATTCCAGTTCTCAATTTATTTCTTAATATAAATTGGTACATCCTTTATGGAATCGACATCATCGTTTGTTCTTCAAAAACTTTGTTGGTTTCTATAAAACCAAATTATCCACCAAGAAACCATTAATTCTATAAATTGTGATCTATCAATTTTTTGTCGAATTTCTTCAATGATTTCATTGATTTTGTTGTTTCCTATGTTTAGGGATCTAATGATGCCATAGGTATCATAATTCATTTTCTCGATTGTTTTTATGGTATGGTTACATTGGAATAGAAGATGATTCAAATCCTCTAACTGAGCATTACAACTGATACAACCCGGTGGGATTGCTACACCTTTTTCTGCTAATCTAGCTTTTGTTGGGAGTCCGTTTTTCATTATTTTCCAGACAAAGTTTTTAACTTTGGGGTATGTGTCCATCTTCCATATCCATGAAGAATCATAGGCAGTATATCTTTGTTTCTGTTAATTAGTTCCATGACAGAATTCGTAGAAAATCAACCATTTTTGTTAGTTTCCCAGTACATTCTATCATGAATATCATTTAAGGGTATAGGATCGAGGTTATTTTTTTGGTTAAATCATATGGCAAACATTGTTCTAATAAATCCTTATTCTAGGTTTTATTTGGCAACATAAAATCAGCTACCAGGGCATCCTTATTCAAGATTGATTGTGTGTTTATGATATTACATAAAGGGGTGTTCAAGACCCAATTATCCATCCAGAATTTGATTATTTTGCCTTTACCAACTTGTCAAATTAGTCCATATTTGAACTCATCCAAGAGTTCAATCATTTTGGACCATTGCCAAGAGCAATTTCCTTTTTTCTCGTAATGAAATATGTGGATTATTTTCAAGTATTTTTCAGTAACAACTCTAACCCAATAATTATTCAGTTCTGCTAGTAATTTGAATTGTAGGGCTTTATTCATGTCTTTTGTTTTTCTCAATCCAAGACCTCCTTGAGTGTTAGTTTACATATTTTATCCCAGCCTATAAGAGGTTTATAGGAGCTGTCTTTGTTCCAAAAAAGGATCTATTTAACTTGTCAAGTTCATTGTGTGTGTGTAGGTAACTGATATGCGATATATTATAGAGCGCATCTAACAGTTATTAGCATGATTTAGATGATGTTTGGATATGATTTGATGTTAATTCTGTAATCTGGAAGAGAAGACTAGAAGTGAAGAAATCATGGGATTTACAGAGGTTTGAGGTGCATTGAAGAGTAGAAGAACAATATGCTGAATTCAATTGGTTCGTTCTCTTTACTCAGATGTCCAAATGGAGTGATTCCAATTCGAGGAGTTCTATCTTGAAGTATACGGCAAGTACTCAAAATATGAGCGCAATCCGAGTTGGGAATCAAAAGTTATGGCGTTTTTACGGAAGTGTCGCAGAGGCTGGAGGCGCCACCGCACCCGCGGTGAGCAAGCAGAAGTTGGCATCTAAATCTCTGGAGGCCCACCGCACCCGCGGTGGGGGTTGCCGCACCCGCGGTGACCTGTATGCGGAAGACTGTTTCCGAGATTTTTATTTCCTTTTATTTTAATTCTGAAACTTTGTGTTCCAAGTTTGATATTTTCTTTTCTTTATTTCTGAATTATTTGCCCTAGTATTTAAGGTTATTTCTAAGACTTTGTTTAGAAAACCCCTAGTTTCCATCGTTCTTAGTTTTACTCTCACAAACCCTATGAAGAACTAAGCTTCCATTGTTGCACTTGACGTTTTGAAGCCTTCAATTGATTGGTTGTGAGTTTTCTACTCTTGTTCGATTTCCTATCTAGTTGTATTAATTCTCTTGCGCTTGAACGTTTATTGAATCTTATTGATTTATCTAGACTGATCACCTAGGTTTATTGATATTTTCCATATAGCTAGGAATTGTCAATTCCGGGTTCGGGTTGCATATCTAATAGCAAACCCGATTTACATAAGTGGGTTGCGAGTGTTCATCGTGAGAGAGAGTTAATTGCATGTTATAGTAACGGGTTGTTTCTATTGCATGTATCTTGTTGAATCCTTGGTTGAATGCTATTGCTTTGTTGAGTCTTGAAGGTTTTCAGATTTGACTTAGTAATAAGTACTATTAGGGCTGGTAGAACTAATAGTTACCTATGATCGGGATAAGAACAACTAAAGAAAAGATAAGAACTTGAGATTGATAGAATTCAGTGATCAACCATATCTCTTGTTGTGTAGATCTTTGTCAGGTATGACGCTTTTCCCCATCATATTCACAACCTTTGCATGCGAATCTGTTTACTTGCTTTGTTTTAATTACTTGGTTCAAAAAAACCGATACAACCCCCCCCCCCCTCCCCCCCCCCCCCCCAATTCCTAGTTGGTGACTTAAAAAACACAAGAATTGATAACCTGATTCCCTTGAGTTCGACCCTGACTTGCTTGCTATACTCTTTAGTAGGTACTTTAGGATTTCTTTGATTAGGCATACGACTTTAGCCCTGTCAGTAACGTAAAACTTTGCATAAGATAGTTTGGTCTTGATGCCAGATTGGTTTTTATTAGTGTTGTTCTTCCTGCTTGGGAAAGAGAGTTTGCTTTCCATTTAGATAATTGATTTTGGGTGCTAATTAAGAGGTCATCAAAGGTATTCGAGTTGACTCTACCATTAATGATAGGGCAACCAATATATTTTTCGAGGGATATCATATTTGTGATTGTGAGAGTACCTTGTATTGCTAGTTTCTTTTGGTTGGTAACCTTTTTTGTAACTTGAAAAGCCGATTTATGAAAATTTACTTTTTGTCCTGAGATTTTGCAATACTCATCAATAATATCCTTGATTTCTTTGCAGTTTTCCTGTTTAGCTTTTGAGAAGATCACAATATCATCCGTAAATGCCAGAAACGGAATTCATGTTCCTTGTTGAGTGATTTGAAATCCTAAAGGATTTCGAGGTCTTTCTGAAGCTTTTTGGAGTTTTCTAGCAAAGATTTCAGATCCTAAAATAAACAAGAAAGGAGAAAGGGGTCACCCTGTCGAAGTCCTCTTGATGGTTTAAATATTTTTGTGGGTCCGTTGTTAACAAGCACCGAGAAAGATACCGTTGTAATGCATTCTCTTATCCAGTTGATAAATTTTTCATGGAATCCAAACTTTTCCATAATTTTAATAGTGAAGTTTCATTCGATTCTATCATAAGCTTTTTCCATATCTAGTTTTAGGACAATAAAGCCTTCAGTTCCTTTTTTCGATTTAAATGAGTGAAAGATTTCATGGACAATCAAGATATTATCTTGAATGGCTCTGTTAGCAACAAAGGCACCCTGAAGGGGGTGGATTAGTTTTTTCATGGTTTCTTTAAGTCTTGTTGTTAAGATCTTCGAGATAATCTTATAAATTGTAGAGCACAGACTTATGGGTCTATAGTGATTCGTAGAGTTCGGATTGCCACATTTTGGGATCAAAGAGATAAATGTGTGATTTATTTGTTTGAGTAGTTTCCCACAAAGAAAAAAGCTTTTAACTGCTTGAATAACAGAAGGACCTACAATGTCTCAATATTTTTGGTAGAATTATGCTGTCATACCATCAGGCCCCGGTGATTTATCCGAGCCAATGTTAAAGACATCCTTCTTAATTTCTTCATTAGATACATTTCTTATTAATTCTAAATTGTCCTCTGTAGAGATTTCAGACTGAATTAGTTCAAGATTTTCTTGGAATAGTCTCTGGTTCATATCCTCACTTCTGAATCTTTTAATGAAATCATTTCCGATTTCATTTCTAATGTTTTCTTCTCCAGTGACACTTGTTCCTTCTTGTGTTTTGATTTCTTTTATAATTTTTCTATTTCTTCTTCCACTTGTTATTTTGTGAAAATAGCTGGCATTCGTGTCATTATATTTGATGTATTTTACTTTAGCTCTTTGGTTCCAGTACATTTTCTGGAAACATAAAAGTTTTTTTTCTATGATTCTTATTTGTTTTTTAATGAGATCATTTGTAGGGTGAGTACAGATCTCAGTTTGGATTTCAGAAAGCTGTTTTTCTATGGTTTGTAACTGTGTGAAAACATTTCCAAAGGTACTTTTGTTCCAGATCTTGGCATGTTTCTTGAGTAATTTTGTTTTGGATACAAGATTATACAATCTAGATCCATGATAGTTAGTTCTCCAAGCTTGTTTGACAACGTTTCTGAAATCCTTTCTGGTCATCCATATTTTTTCAAATTTAAACGGCTGATTTTTAAAAGGTATTACTGAGTCAAGCTCGATAGAGATGAGACAATGATCGGAGTTGGTAAAAGCAAAGTGTTTAGTGCAGATATCAGGGTACCATTGGAGGATCTGTGAATGAATAAGTATCCTATCCAGTTTTTCGTATATGTTGTCTATTTCTGTTATGTTATTTCGCCAGATATAGATGTTTCCTTGAATAGGGGTCTCCAGTAGTTCACATTCATTTTTAAACTGTCGTAGTCTTGCAAATTTTGTCAAGGTTGGTATTAAGCCACCTAATTTTTCAGATGGGTCTTGTATTTCATTTAGATCTCCCATAACAATGCACGGAAGGGAGCAATTTTTAATAAAGGAAATGAGTCCATTCCAGAACTCATTCTTTGAAGATTCATTTGGAGGGGCATAGGTTAGGATTAACATAAGTGTTCTGTTCGTGAGCAGGTTTGTATACTTGATACTAATAAATCTTGCTTCAATTTGGTCAATTTCTAGGATTTCATTTATAAGTTGGTAGGTTTTCCACATTACACAAATTCCACCCGAGAAACCCGTAGCTGGGACACAGTAGAATTGATCAAAACCCGTATTTTTCCACACTTTTTCACTTGGTACTTTGTTTGTTCTTGTTTCAAAAAGTGCAATTAATTGAATTCGTTCAATTTTGCAGAAGGATTCAACATCCATTTAAAAAGTTTTCTTCCCGATTTCGCGGCAATTCCAGGTTGTGATCTTCATAAAAACTCATTTGTATTTTTGCCCCATATCCTAAGACATTTAGGGGACTTGTGATTGTTCAGGTAGAGATTGTTCTTGGAGTGATAGCTCCATAATGATTTGTTCATGGAATGAAATTTCATTTCTGGTAAACTTTGCCTTTGGCTCCTCAAAACAATGGTGAGAAGAGAATCAAGGTGTTCATTAATATTTATTCTGTAATTTGTCATATAGTCAAACGATTTAGCAATACTATCTAGGATAAATCTCCAGATAGCAAGTAAACCAAAAACATGAATGATAAACAGGACAGTAATCTGTCTGATCCACATACAAGGAGCATTTGTCACAATTTGTTCATACGTACTGGTACATAATTCCATATGCCTATAAAAATACATGAAAGAACAACTTGATCTAGAATAGATGAAATTCAGAGTGAGAGGTGGCAGGTTATGCCAAGAACCCAATTTCTCGAAATTAGGGTTCCAGTGAAGATTGTTCAGGGGGTTATGTATCATATAGTGAATATTTTCATCGCTCCATTTTTCATAGCAAGAATTGGTCTTGATTTCCTTATTGGGGATCTTTGATTTATTTGTAGTCCAGTCATCCTGTACCTGGGAGCACCACCAACAAGCAAAAAAGCAATAAGGAAGAGCAGCATGTATGAAATTGCAGAAGATAAGATAGCTTACCTTGGGGTAATTACAGTTCAGATTGTAAGGATCAAGAGTTGAAATATGAATCTCACCAAAGAAGAATCTAGTATTAAACTTAAAGCAAAAACACCAGATCCAAACGATGTTCTCACGATCATCAACACAGACCATAAAACAAAGAGAGTCAGATAGTTCACCACAGCTATAGACCAGCTGAAAGTCAGGATTCAACATCACAAAGATCCAAGGTTTCAAGTGTAGCTCACACCAAGAGAAAGCCACAAAAATCAAAATAAAGCTAGACAAGATCAGATTAGAATTAAAGTAAAGATTGTTCAGACATAAAGGGTTCAAAATGTTGCTATCGTCCTCCCTGCAGGAAAGAGCTGCGAAAAGGTGAGGCACTCCTTTCCTAGAAGAGAGGCACCAGAAATGATTGTTCAAGGAAGAAGGGTTAGGGTTAACAACCGAGTTCAAGGTGCAGTTCAGAAGCAAGATAAAGCAAATAAGGTTAAGATTGAGATAAAACATACATAAGATGTCCACACCCAAGACAAACATAACCTCAAACCTACCACAATAATCGGTGCAGCAATCCAAAAAATAGTTTGAAGGCCAGAAGAAAGGGTTCATAATGTTCATAGTTCGAATACCCAGAAACAAGCAGTAAAGGGTACCAGAGACCAAATTCAGCCAGTCAAGGATACCAAACATCAAGTAGACATCATAATAATCAACGAGTAAAGCGAAAGGAAAAAGGGGAAAGGATAGAAAACACATGGAAAACAGGATCCAAGATCTCACATGAGACAAGGGGTGGATTTGTTTATTGAGATCCGAGATTAGAGCAACAAGGGCCGAATCACAGTAGCCTCCAGAGCACACCATCTCGCCTCTCCGGGGACCACACACAGGCCAGACACTTCCAGCCTCACTGAATCACTGCCAGCACCCCCTTGGCAGAGAGACGGGAAGAAGGAACCGGCCATCAAGGGAGCACCTCCACCCAATCGCCCAAGTCCAAGGAGTGGTCGTTGTCGTGTCGTTTGCAAAGGTAGCGTATTTGTTATCGGTTCACTTTCCATCAGAGAGCTCAAACCAGGGAAAGATCCGCCTCCACTGAAATTTGGCATCAAAGAACCGAAAATTGATATGATTTCTAGTAGTAAGGGTATAAGGTCTCAAGAGAGACGGAAGATTTGGGTGAGTAGGATGGAGACCGAGATTGAACTTAGAGGAATCGATGTTGAGATAGTGGTGATTGTTACGGGGTGGAGGCGGTGGTCAAAAAATTTCTAGGGTTTTCAGATTTTTCTTGAGAGCGTTTTCTCTCTCCATTTCTTCCCTTTGTTCCATTGTGTAGAAGTTGTGGCTTTGAAATGAGAGAACATTTTGATGAGGCATTTTGGATATTGAATCATTGATTGTTGTTGCCAATTTACTAGAGTCTAGAGATTGAGAGTTGTATGTATGATAATAGGGATTCTTGACTTGAATTGCCATGTTGGCGTAAGACGCAGTGTACCAAAAAAGGGACCATGTTTCGTCCGCTTGTGATCGCGCCACGTGTCGCATGGATGAATACGTAACTGCGGGGTCCACAAGATCAGTCAAAATCTACTCTGGTTTTGTCCGTACTGTCGGGCACACAGACGATATGGTTCTCTAGCTGCTCCTCTTACATACCTGCCAATTGCTAACTCTCTAATTACACTATTTATGAAAAAATGAATCAGAATTCAGAATTGTACAACATACTGTAGAAGATTAATAAATTCAATTGAAACGACATAATCTAAATAAAAAATATGTCGGTACACGCATGGAGGATGGTGAGACGAGTTTGATTTTGTCTTTATAATTTGTGCAGAGTACGTGTGAATGATCATGAAATGAGTAGGTTGCATGAAAACGTACAAACTTTAGTTTATATATTCAATTTCTGGAAATTTATTGATTCCTTTTCTTTCTTTTTGTCAAAATTATTGATTTCTCATAATACTCCATAGTAAACTACTTTCTTACCCACCATGTGCATGATTTCTACATAACATGTTATACTAAGGCAATGGCTAAATACACGCGAAAATAAGTCTAAATGGACGCGAAACTACACGCTTAAGCTAAGCGTTCGGTTTTACACGCTTAGCTTAAGCGTGTAGGGTATTGTTGGTATTTTTAAAAAACAGCCTACGGTTCTTACACGCTTAAGCTAAGCGTGTGCCCATACGCTTAGCTTAAGCGTGTAGTTTTTTTTTTTTTTTTTTGCAAGTTTAAAAGCACACGCTTACCTTAGGCGTACAGTATAAAAAAAAATCCCAAAATTGCATTTTTTTCCATAATCGTGTAGAGAATTTCAATATGAGTCCGTACATATAAAATTCGTCCAAAACGGACATCGTTTGCCACTCCAAAAACCCAAAAAACGAAGTCTTCAACCCGTGCGCATAGCTTCTTCGAGCAGCTCATCCGTAAGCTTTTATAAGCTTCAATGGAGCATTTGGCAAATTTCTTGGATCCGATTAAAGCCATTAACTATTGGGCATTTAAGAGGACCTTATCATACACGTAATTCCACATTTAATCGGATTGAATGTCGATTAAAATCATAGAATTTTATCCCCAAAGCCACCGTGTCGTCCAAGGGGCCGATTTGAACAAATCCAAAATTGGATCAAATCCTCTTCAATTGGAGGGCATGAACCATAGGGTCTTGTTGAGAGTGTCCTAAGATTCAAAATGCCTATAAAATCTCCTTCAATCGTTGCTCCAATGCATCCAATTTCGAAGTCAAAACTCATGAATCCTAAATCTCGTTACCGATTGTTCTTGACCGAAATTCGAGCACATGAAAGCTTTATTCTTGCAATTGTTGGTACTACTAACCTTGAAAATTGATCCTCTTTCAAAGCCCTCTCTTTACATCGCCGGAAAAGACTACTTTCATTCAATTTGGAGTTTTTTCCGACGAGGTGTCAAGAAGGTATTCCGGCGGAATTGAATTTGTGCCCATTTTGCGATTTTTGGGGTAATTTTCATTTGTTTTGTCTTAATCTTTGTTAAATTAATTAATCTAGATTAGTGAAAAATATTTTATGATCAATTTGGTGCCCGGCATATAATATGTAAGTAATAAGTTTATAATATTTAACCATAATGTTTAACTATAGTATATAAGTAATAAGTACGTAATACTTAATTATAATGCATAACTATACTTTATAACTAATATATGTTGTAATACTTAACTATAATACATAACTATAGTATATAAGTAATAAGTTCATAATACTTAACCATAATGTGTAACTATAGTATATAAGTAATAAGTTCGTAATACTTAATTATAATGAAATACTATAGTAAATAAGTGTAACTATATGAAATTTCATGAAGTACTATACTAAATAAGTCTAAGTATACTAGATTTAATGAAATATTATAGTACATAAGTGTAACTATATGACATTTAATGAAATACTATAGTATATAAGTCTAAGTATACTAGTTTAATGAAATACTATAGTATATAAGTGTAACTATATGAAATATAATAAAATACTATAATATATAAGTTTAAGTATACTAGATTTAATGAAGTACTATACTATATAAGTGTAACTATATGAAATATAATAAAATACTATAATATATAAGTTTAAGTATACTAGATTTAATGAAATACTATACTATATAAGTGTAACTATATGAAATGTAATTAAATACTATAGTACATAAGTGTAACTATATGAAATATAATGAAATAATATAGTATATACGTGTAACTATATGAAATATTATAATATATAAGTCTAAGTATACTAGATTTAATAAAATACTATAGTACATAAGTGTAACTATATGAAGGAAAATGAATTATAATAGTACATAAGTGTAACTATATGATATATAATGAAATACTATAGTATATAAGTGTAACTATATGAAATTTCATGAAATACTATAGTATATAAGTGTAACTATATAAAATATAATAAAATACTATAGTATATAAGTCTAAGTATACTAGATTTAATGAAATACTATAGTATATAAGTGTAACTATATGAAATATAATGAAATACTATAGTATATACGTGTAACTATATGAAATATAATGAAATACTATAGTATATACGTGTAACTATATGAAATATAATGAAATATTATAGTATATAAGTCTAAGTATACTAGATTTAATGAAATACTATAGTACATAAGTGTAACTATATGAAATATAATGAATTACAATAGTACATAAGTGTAACTATATGATATATAATGAAATACTATAGTATATAAGTGTAACTATATGAAATTTCATGAAATATTATAGTATATAAGTGTAACTATATGAAATATAATAAAATACTATAGTATATAAGTCTAAGTAAACTAGATTTAATGAAATACTATAGTATATAAGTTTAAGTATACTAGATTTAATGAAATACTATATACTATATAACTGTAACTATATGAAATTTAATAAAATACTATAATATATAAGTTTAAGTAAACTATATTTAATGAAATACTATACTATATAAGTGTAACTATATGAAATATAATGAAATACTATAGTACATAAGCGTAACTATATGAAATATAATGAAATACTATAGTATATACGTGTAACTATATGAAATACTACAGTATATAAGTCTAAGTATACTAGATTTAATGAAATTATAGTATTTTATATAGTTACACTTATGTACTATAGTATTTCATTACATTTCATATAGTTACACTTATATAGTATAGTATTTCATTAAATCTAGTATACTTAAACTTATATATTATAATATTTTATTATATTTCATATAATTACACTTATATACTATAGTATTTCATTAAATCCAGTATACTTAGACTTATATACTATAGTATTTCATTAAATCTAGTATACTTAGACTTATATACTATAGTATTTCATTAAATCTAGTATACTTAGACTTATATATTATAGTATTTCATTAAATCTAGTATACTTAGACTTATTTACTGTAGTACTTCATGAAATTTCATATAGTTATACTTATTTACTATAACATTTCATTAAATCTAGTATACTTAGACTTATTTACTATAGTACTTCATGATATTTCATATAGTTATACTTATTTACTATAGTATTTCATTATAATTAAGTATTACGAACTTATTACTTATATACTATAGTTACACATTGTGGTTAAGTATTATGAACTTATTACTTATATACTATAGTTATGTATTATAGTTAAGTATTACAAAATATATTAGTTATAAATTATAGTTATGCATTATAATTAAGTATTACGTACTTATTACTTATATACTATAGTTAAACATTGTGGTTAAATATTTATGAATTTATTACTTATATACTATGTATTATAGTTAAATATTTTATTTACATACTATAGTTACACATTATGGTTAAATATTATAAATTTATTACTTACATATTATATGTCGGGCACCAAATTGATCCTAAAATATTTTTCGCTAATCTAGATTAATTAACTTAACCAAGATTAAGACAAAACAAATGAAAAATACCCCAAAAATCGCAAAATGGGCACAAATTCAATCCCGCCGGAATACCTTCTTGACACCTCGTCGGAAAAACTCCAAATTGAATGGAAGTGGTATTTTTCCGGCGATGTAAAGAGAGGGCTTTGAAAGAGGACCAATTTTCAAGGCTAGTAGTACCAACAATTGCAAGAATAAAGCTTTCATGTGCTCGAATTTCGGTCAAGAACAACCGGTAACGGGATTTAGGATTCATGAGTTTTGACTTCGAAATTGGATGCATTGGGGCAACGATTGAAGGGGATTTTATAGGCATTTTGAATCTTAGGACACCCTCAACAAGGCCCTATGGTTCATGCCCTCCAATTGAAGATGATTTGGTCCAATTTTGGATTTGTTCAAATCGGCCCCTTGGACGACACGGTGGCTTTGGGGATAAAATTCTACGATTTTAATCGACATTCAATCCGATTAAATGTGGAATTACGTGTATGATAATGTCCTCTTAAATGCCCAATAGTTAATGGCTTCAATTGGATCCAAGAAATTTGTCAAATCCTCCATTGAAGCTTATAAAAGCTTACGGATGGACTGCTCGAAGAAGCTATGCACACGGGTTAAAGGCTTCGTTTTTTGGGCTTTTGGAGGGGCAAACGATGTCCGTTTTGGACGAATTTTATATGTACGGACTCGTATTGAAATTCTCTACATGATTATGGAAAAAATTGCAATTTTGGGGATTTTTTTTTACTGTACGCCTAAGGTAAGCGTGTGCTTTTAAACTTGCAAAAAAAAAAAAAAAAAACTACACACTTAAGCTAAGCGTGTGGGCACACGCTTAGCTTAAGCGTGTAAGAACCGTGGGCTATTTTTTTAAAATACCAATAATACCCCTACACGCTTAAACTAAGCGTGTAAAACCGTGTAGTTTCGCGTCCATTTAAACATATTTTCGCGTGTATTTAGCTTGTCCGTATACTAATCATCTCTTCATAGCCTATATACACTAACTAATTAAGACCACATGATCCCTACTTTATTTATTAATTTTTGAAATGTTTAATAAAGATGTATATACGTGAATGATGGCTAGCTCGAAAATTAAACGAGAGCACATTTGTATAGTCCTTTAATTTGACAGTACATTAATTTGCTATATGAAAACTTGGATTGACCTTTATAATATTAAATTTTCTAATCTATACCCTAAGATTCCATATGTAGGAAGATTTAATTATATGTAACTTTTTAGAGTTTTTTATTTATTAAAGTTTTCATCATATTTTCGTTATTTTCTTAATAAGAATTCTTAATTTTTTAATCTATATCCTTAGAACAGAAATTAGAGAAACCATTATAATATTAATAAACTAGCTTCCATTCGAAATTACTAATTTTAGTTTTGGATTTAGTTGCATCGGAGGGATGTAAAATATATACATATTAACCAAAAGATATACAGAATTGTTGAATATGTTTATAGCTATATAGATAGGTCTATGTTATAAGAATCTAATCTTATTTCGCATTGTGTGTTTGTCGCTAATCTAAGAAACAATTAATAATTAGGGCTCTTCAAAGTGGCCCGGATCGGAAAATCGGCTTGGACGGGACTGGAAAAGACCGTACCGGAGAAATTACGGTTCGGATATTTTTTTTAATCCGGTCCGGTCTAAATCCGAAAAAATCGATGTGGACCGGTTGGACCGTTTTTTTTTTTTTAAAATAAAAAATAATAAGTTAGGAGTTTTAACATTTTTTTAGATATTTTCCTTAAAATTAATAAGTGAGGAGTTTAAATGCTTTTTAGATATTAAATAGGAGTTTATTATTTTTTTTTAAAAAAATTCTGGTCTAATCCGGTCTTAGACCGGTCCGGTCTCCGGTCCACACTTTTGAAAAAATCCGGTTCATTGGACCGGATGAACACCCCTACAATTTATATAAGAAATAAATTAGATTAAGGACTTTTCATTAAATAATTCGTCGTCTATGTAAACGATGCGAGTCTTATACCACTAAACCAACTTATCGAGGCTCTGTTCGGTAAATCTAGCTGAAATGAAAGCTGTAGCTGAATGAGTAGTTGAAGCTGAGGCTGAATGAATAGCTGGAACTGAGTTTATTAGCTTAATTATTTAAAAAATATAGTTGGTGTTCGATATTACAAGTTGAATTGAGATAAATGTAAATTCCAGCTTGTTAATCTTCAACGATCTAGGGGGATCACATTAAAAAAATGAAAAAATTAAGTTACATTAATCTACTATAAGCTTTCTAAGCTAAATTGATATTTTTTTATCGAACACTCATTAACTAGATTAAAAAAAAAATCAAGCTCTGTTAATTTCAAAAAAGCTTTGTCGAACGAGCCTAAATCACATTCGAATAAAATATTTTGTTTCGATAATAAGTGTTATTTTAGATATTTAATTTTATTAAAATATTTACAGTTTTAAAATATTATATAATATTTTATTATTGAGTTACAAAATATTTTATTGGAAAATATATATACTAATACTTTTTATTTAATTTTTTATTAATTTAAAATGAGGTGAATAAGTACTTGATGATTACCCGTTCACGTGAAACAAACAGGTTGAATTGATTAAACAACTAGAAAAAGAAAAAGGAAAAAATGGGTAAGAGGCCACGTTTCCTAGGTGGTCTACGATTCTATGCGTAGGTGAAGGCCTAGTCCTGCGCCTACTGCTACACTGTTTTGGTTTATTACGACACCGTTTTACCCTCACGTAAAACCGAAAAAATAATGGGCAAGTACTTGTACTACATCGTACATAAAAGAGGGAATAATTTTTTTTAATTAACATTTTATGAAATTCTCATATGTGTATTATCACATCAAAATTTCTACCTAATTGTGCACTATTTCGTGTACTTTTAAGTTTTATTTGATTATTTTATATTTTAAATCTTAAATTATGATTAATAATTAAGATTTAGTGTTTATAGTTTAAGATTTAGGATTTATAGTTTAAAGTTCTAGAGTTTTAGGGTATATGGTTTTAGGGTTTATGGTTTAGGATATATGATTTATATTTTAGGATTTAGAGTTTATGTTTTAGGGTATAAAATAAACAAATTTAACCTATATGATACATAGAAAGGAACATAGAAGAGGTACAAAAGATTTAATATCGTGGTTTATCAGTCGATCGAAACCGAATATCTAGACCGAATCTTACTGAATAGCCGAATTAAAACTGAATCAAGTATATTCGATTCGGTCTTCAGTTCATATAAATAAAATATTCGATTTTTAGTTTGGTTCGATCCGGTTCGGTTAGAATCGATAATTTTATTTTTAAAAATAAACCTAGATTTGAATCTTTTCAAGGCAAAATAACTTAATTTATTTTTATTTGGTCCAGTCTAATAATACAATCGGTTCAGTTTAAGTAAAATGTCCTTATTTTATTTTTCGGATTGTTCGGCTTGGAACCAGAGCAAACCGAATAAAACCTAAACAGAACCGGATACTTAGGTTTGGTTTCCGGTTCACCTGAATTGGATATTCGATTTTCGGTTCGATTTGATTTGATTTTCGACCGGTGAACAAAACCTTATTTTCTCATGTGAGCTAAAGTTTGTAAGAAGTGCTAAAAATGATCGTTTTAAACTTTTAATATAACATAAAATTTCCAACATTTTAAAATATCCGAGAACTTGGGCATGTTTGGATTACATGCCATAATGCCTTATCTGATATTATAATGCCTTATTTGGTATTAAATCTCAAGATTTAATGTCAAATTTAACATTATAATGTCAGATAATGCATTATGAATTGTAATCCAAAGAGGCCCCTTGTCCTCTCGAGAGAGTTATTTTGACATGCTTTTCAGTAGCGCACCACTTAAAATTTCTCATGTCTTTTTGTTTGATTCTCTATTAGTTTGAGTATCTTATTTGTTATTTTATACCAATTTGTTTGATTATCGAATCGTTAGATTTCTTAATTTACAATTAGTTTGTTGTATCAAATGACTTTTCTTAATTATAAAAAGACCCGGTATTTATACATTTTTTATAGAAGTTGTAAATTGGTATAAATGAAGATAAGAATCTACAAGATGTACTAGAGTTCACATACACCCAAAAATATAATCTCATAATCATCGGCAACTAAAGTTTTCAAGAAACACCTACAAATAACAACAACGCTAGAATGCCTACACAATATTCTAACAAAAAAAAAAGAATACACAATATCAAGTGATTCCATGGCTGCGAAACTAAGAGGCAATCGAGGGAGATAATGTTGGAACTCGGACGGACGTATATAAACACCATGCATTTGATGGTTTGTTCTTGAGTATTGTTTCAGGTAACAACAAAAAATATGAGAGTTATCTGGAGAAGTTTTAGGAAACAATGGTTGTGACCAATGGGTCAGTCATCCTATGGAACAGTGGAAACAAGAGCATCATAGCTCAAGAAGAAGAGAGTAATGGAGATTCCAGGGAATAAGAAAAACAAAGCAAATAAAGTTGTCAATGTTCCAGCGAAGAGGCAAATCGTGAGATATTGCATCTAGGGTTTCGAATGTTTGCTTGGAGCACAATGAGACGTTCACACAAGGAAAGTGAAGATTTTGTTTTTGCAGATAATGGGTCAGAATTATCATGGAGAGATAAGATCAATTTATGGAAACAAGATGATATTGTTTGTGGTATTTTAGGATATTGTTTGATGGAAAGATATAGTGTTATTTATGGGATAATATATCAGGTTCGACCATAAATAAATTATATTTTCGTCATCATTTGGAGGCCTATAAATACAAGGCATTATCAACCTAGTTTGACATGCTTCCAAGAGAGAAAGAGGAGCATCCAAGAGAGAGACGACATTAGGAGCTTTAAAGGTTTCTAAGTAGCCTTTGGAGAGCAAGAACACAGCTTGAAGTTCAAGAGACGAGTTTCAAGGCTGTTGGCTCAAGGGAACGTCTGAACCGTTCCTACGTTAAGGAGAGTTGCGATCTTTAGGAGCTTCGTAGGGGAAGTTTCTGAGGTGAAGAAGGTAACTTTTCAGTGATTTTGAGTTTGTTGTGAGTTGATAATACGTGCTAAGGGTTGTTAAGCTTAAAGAGTATTCTAGTAGGGAAATCTAGTTTTCGTTGGATCTTTGTTTGACTTGTGTAGCTCGTGTTTATCAATAAAAGAAGTAGACTTTGAAATCCTGCTAGGGTAACACCTAGAGGTAGAGGTTTTTCCTTGTCAACAAGTTGGTTGATTTGGTTTTCCTCTCTACGTGATTGTGTTGCTATTTGTGATATTCCGCTGTGCAAAGGTACTGTTCCCTATATAGGAACAATACTTTACTTTGTTACTAGCTAACACTTGATTTCGAACCAACATAAACCAATAAAAAGAGCTTAAGTATCGGTTTGAATCGTGTGAGAGTACTTTTCGAAAATAGTAATTCGAATCTATCAAAATGTCTTCTTACATGAATTCAATATTGGAATAAGACAAACTTTCTCTTGGTTCTAGGCATACACTTAAAAATTTTCGATTTTGTTCAGATGCAATCAATCAAGAAAGATGAGATCTATCTCTTATTTTAAGACAACCAAAATCAGTCCCAACATGCCCTTATATAGAGTATGGATCAACCAATAGCTACCATGTCCGTTAAATCGCATTAACAACGTGCCAA
This sequence comes from Rheum nobile, assembly GCA_027886185.1. NCBI lineage: Eukaryota > Viridiplantae > Streptophyta > Magnoliopsida > Caryophyllales > Polygonaceae > Rheum > Rheum nobile. The sequence continues at coordinate 1,400,987 of WOAB01000309.1, forward strand.
AATAGGCAGCCGAGGGGACACACATACCGTGCATTAAAATGCATGGATTGTGCACTAAGGCTCTATTTGGTATATCTAACTGAAATAGGAGTTGGAGCTGAATGAGTAGTTGAATACGAAGCTGGAGCTGAATGATTACCTGTAGTTGGATCTATCAGCTAAATTAAGTTTGTTAAATTAAGTTTGTTAATCTTCAACAATCTTGGGGGTCACATTAAAAAAAATTGCAGAATTAAGCTACATGAATCTGCTACAAGCTCCTTAAGCTAGATTGATATTTTTTACCCACCCTCATTAAATAGATTAAAAAATGTTCAAGCTCAATTAATCTAAAAAAAGTTTTGCCGAACGGAGCCTAAACCTCACAAACAGTGCACTCATTCCCACCAACACGTGATTTCTGCTCAACAGAATCAAGCGTATGGTTCGTGCATTCCAAACACAAGGACCACAACGTATTACAGAGAGCACTACACCAAAAAGCACGAACCACAACATGTTACAAAACTAAACGCACGTCTGTGCGTTTTGCCATGTTCTCGCATTTTTCCGTGCTAGAAACCGCACAAACCATGCACTCATTCTATAATAGTTATTTATCATTACAGGAAGGGGCGTTGCCCCATTTCCCATTAGGGTTCTGCCCGCAAACCCGCAATAGGCACTGTCCCTTGATCTCACCCACTAATTGGCTAGGGGGACTGTCGTTTTAATACGCGAAGTGTGACATTGATAGTCAAGAGTTCGAATCCGACTGCTTATGCACCAAACCTCCAAGCCTACGTTGAGCTTACCGAACCCCATAGATTTTGAGTGAACCCCGATCATTTCAAATTACCAATGACACTTAAATCACCAGCAAATTAATAGATAAACTATTTGGTTTCTTGACAAAAAGGAGTGCATATACATAGTAAACGAAGGTGATAAGTTTACATTGAGCATATTACCAGTGCAAAAATAAATACTTCTGGTACAAAACCAATTCATCTATCTTTATGGAACGTAGCACCAATATATGTACGCTTTATTTAAAACTTTTTTCATGAAAAGATCATGAAGATATTTTCACATAACTCATATTTACTATGATCAATGGAACTTTTTTAATAACTCTAGAACTATGAAAGGACATAGGTTGACCTTCAATTTACACTTAAGACTCACTTAATTTATATCTATTTTGAAAAATAAAATTGATTAAAAATTATCGCGTTAATGATTTTCATGTATATAGGCTATTTATATTTTTGCCCTAATTTAGCTAGTATATATTGTATATTGTTACCTCCAATCAACGTGATAAAATTTTCCCCAATCGTGTCTCCTAAATTTGTCATGGTATCAGAGCAGACAATCATTTTTTTTCAAGCCCTAATATTGTTCATCGTCTTCATCGCCCCCTGCTCGCCGCTCAGATTTGGTGTTGTCGCTTACATTGTTTCATTTGGTCCCGACCTTCTTCTTTAGTCCCAACTTGGTTGGATATTCGCTTACGCTCAGATCTCGACAATTTTGTTTGGCTGAATTTGGAGTTGCACAGATCTTTTCATTGCTAAGATCTTTCCGTGTTATCCCCACTTTGCTATGATTCCGCTGCTCAAATCTTCGTCGGTGTTGTTCGGTTGAATTCGTTGGTATAGCCGCTCATGATCTTTTCACTCAAATTGAAGTTGTCCATATTTTTGTGTTGCTCAAATCTCGACTTTTCTCTTGATTTTGCCGCTCACCATTGATTCTTTTGCTACCGGTTTATTTCTCTTGTTTTTGGGTTTTCGAATCTTAATTTGGATCAACTTAGTTGATTATTTTTTGAGTTGATTTTCACATGAATTTGTTTGCTGCATTACTCACCGGTGGTTTGAGATATTATTTCATTGACTATGAGCAAGGGCTCCATTAAGAATAGGGGTCTCACATGTAATAATCGTTCAACTTTCACTCATGCCCTCACAAATGAGCAATGGTATGTGTTTTTGTAAACATGTATGACACGTATACACCATCTCATAAATCTTCTCCTCTATGGATATTAGATACTGGTGCTTCCTACCACATGACATGACATAAAGATTCCCTCACTAATCTTAGAGACACTCCTCCTCCTATTGTGATGCATGATGGATCACAAATTATTGCGGTCCAATTCGACATTGCTTTTATGGGCTCCAATATTTTTCCTAATGTGCTCTATGTGCCTCGTCTAGAATGAAACTTGATCTCTTTTGCTCATCTAATCAACGAGTTTTAGTGTCTTGTTACACTTAATGGTAAATTTTGTGTCTTACAAGGCCGCAGAACACAAACAATAATTGGAGCAGGTGAAGAAAGGGGCAGTGTATACTGGTTGTTTTCTATTATCGCTTCACCAACTGATCTTTTCAACATTGTTACTCTTTTGTCATTCAGTTATGGCATAAGAGGTTGGTTCATCCAACTTATAAGTTACTTGTCCTTTTGCCTATGCTCATTCTATCTCCAAGGTTGTTGACCCTTGTTGAGTTTGCACTAAAGCAAAACAGACACATGAAAGTTTTCCTATGAGCTATAGTAGAGCTAATGGATTGTTTGAGCTTATTAATAGCAAGGTTATCGGGATCAAGATTTTAGGATCTGATTACAGGAGACATTTTGGATCAGATCGTAATTGTATGATTTGTAAGCAAATAGAAACTAATCTCATAATAAAATATGAACATCGTATAACAAAAATACAAATAAATATTTGAAGTTATAAATATAAAACTTTAGACCATTTATTGAAGGGATGATGATTCACCGAATCCCAAGACATGTACACTAAAACGTTAAAACTAGTTGGATTTAGGACATTCGTAAATGAGACTTGAAGATTGAACATTTTCTATAAGAGTTGCTTTGGTTTTTTTATCACACGTGAGTTGAATTTTGGGATTTCGAGTGTGACTATATGAGAGTTGCATATAGGGAAACCGTAAATGTGAGAGAGGTGGAGATTTGGACAAATTGGACTTTCAAATGAGGTGTTAGATTTTTACATGAATAGATTTTAGTAATAGATCTGGATCAAACACCCTATCTTGGATCATAGGATCTCAGGAATTTAAGATTCGGGTCTAGATTTCAATAACCATGATTCATAGGTAAGATTTTTGTAGTTTCGTTTATATGAAATCATATATTTACACTTTCATTTTTGGTAGACAAAATCAAGCCAATATATTTTCTAAATTCATGTATCCCAACGTCGAAGTAATCTAAAACCGTATAAAAATGAAACACTTTATCGATTATATGCACCACCATCATCTAAGTAAAATAAAAAATTTAAAAGGGAAAAGGCCAGAACCCAAACTATTAGATAAAATGTAATGGATCAAAACAACATAATGGACACAGGACAATTGATTACATCATTAGAAAAAATCTAACTGAACCCATAACAATGGATAGTCAAATGTTGTGATACCCCGTATTTTTGTAAGGTTATTTTGGGAATTATGGAATTTTCCCGGGTACCCGTTGTGTACGTCAGATTTAATTCAGGTAGCTTGAGACATTCTGTAATGTGCTCTGTATCTGTAATATTTTTCTCAGTGAAATAATATGCAGACAAGGTGCCTTGGAGTTTAATTGTCGTTCGCGTACGATAATTTTTATCCCGGTTTATCGTCAAGCTCGTTCAAAGCCGAATGGGCGGGAAAAGGTGGAAACGGCGACCGCCGTTCAGAAACGGCGACCGCCGTTCAGAAACGGCGACCGCCGTTCAGAAACGGCGACCGCCGTGGTTGGGCCCGAGATGTCAGCGTGTCAGCTTCTAGCTGGCCGCGACAGGCCTAACGACGGCGACCGCCGCATTTACGGCGACCGCCGCGTGCCCGCCGCAGGCAAAAACGGCGACCGCCGTGATTGTCCAGTAGGCATTGTCCGTTGGTCACCGGCGGAAATCGAGGGCGCCGATCTTGATTTCGGCCGCGTCTCAGGGTTTGGTTGAACGCTTCAGACACTTTGGCTATAAAAGGAGGTGCTGGGGGAGAGGTTTTGAGCCATCCAAGCACCAAACCTCTGCCAAATTCGCCTCTCGCCGGAGTTGTGCCTTCGCCGGAATTTTCGAAGCTTTCGTCGGTGTTGTAGTGGTGTTTCCAGAGTGCCTTTGTGAAGCTTTTGGTTAGCCTTGGAGGTTAGAAGCCAAAGCAAGTCGAAGGAGGCCAAACCACTCGTGTTTTGGGGTGAGTTTTCTCTCGTTCTGTGTCGTCTGAGTTCTTCACGGCGACCGCCGTGATGAATACGGCGACCGCCGCCAAGAACAGCGACCGCCACCAGTGCCCAGAACGCCTTCGTGGCTTTGGCTTGGTCGGTTGTCGTCGTGGCGTCTTTCCTTTCGTGTTCTTTCGCCGTGTTTAGATTCGTACTGTTTATGTCAGATCTAACTTAGGGTTCCTTTTATGGGTCGACTCGAAGGTTGTTGTGCTGTCGGAACTATACCGTGTCGAGCCCAGAATCCAGTGACGTCTTTAGACTATTCTGCGGAGTAAGGCAAGTGGCGGTTCGCTCTTGCTCTTTCGTTCCATATTTACATTAATTATCAGTAGTTTATCTGAGTAATTAATTTGGAATGAATATTCTGTTTGTCTAGAAACGGTTTTGATAAACTGTTTTGAAAATCATATAATAGGTTGTATATCTGTTAGAACAACGCTATTATCTGTGATCGCCTTTCGGGCCTTTATGTGGATTTATCCTGTAAATGTTGTGGTGCTGTAACTGTTTAGTTAGCACTGTTAGATAGGAACGTTACTCGGACTATGTCCAGTCGTTTCTTTATAATCTGGTATCGGGATGGCTCGTCCCCATCTGGTACTATTCTATGATCATGATCGGTCTCTTACACATGTGTGTAGAGACAGGACACTTAGCTGGTGTCACAAACCTTTCGGTATACGTCACTCTCGACGAAACGTATACTAAGATGTGTCGTCCCATTGGTGGGGTACACATGTAAAAGTCTATAACGTGATGTGTGTTTTTGAAACATAAATCAGATAAGTGCTACCTTGACGCACATAATTAATACACCTTGGGCGAGTAGTGCAGCTAGGAAACTCGTCTTGACTTGAATGTAGTACGTTCTCTTTCCAATCTGGATTCGTTGTAGGCGATGAGGTTGGTCGTGAACCGAAGCATCTCAGTCAGTTTTAAATCATTGTTGAATGATTCTGTAACATTCTAGATTTGTCATTACTTCCTTAAAGACTCATTTCCGTTGGAGTCTTCTTTCGAGTCGATTTCTGTGAAGATTCAGTCTTCCAGAATCTTCTCTTGTGCATATCTCTTGTTTATTCCAGTAGGAATATGATGGTTGACTACTGTTATCGGTTATTATCCGAGAAGCGGTGAGTCTAACCTAATATGACTGCTTCGAACCAGTCTGCTTTTTACCCTTGCTAGTCTATTCATTTAGACTAACCAACCAATATTTTCCCTTGCATGGTTGGCTGGTGTCATCCGTTTGATTCGGCACATCAGTTAAGAAGTAGCTCAGAAGATTAGAAGGACTATGGAGTCGGCGGTGGTTTTTGAATGTTTTAATTATTTCTTTAATCAGGTTATGATCCTTTGGACAATAACTCCGATTGTAAAATACTTTCTTAGTCTTCCGCTGTGTTTGGTTTAAACTATGTTTTGACCTATTCGGGATTGGGTTGTAATCCCGTAACTCTTGTTTCCTCGACAATGTTATGTTTTGGAATTTAATGCTTGATCTTTATGTATCAATTGCATTTCATAAATTGTATTTATTTGGTAAAGCCTTGGGTGATCTCGGTAAGGAACACTGGGGTTACTGGCGGTAATACCTTTCCAAAAGGGTTAAGTTTTGGGGGTGTTACAAATGTGTGGTAAAAACTCTATCTTAATAACTGAAGTGCTGACATTTAGGAAAAAAAGTCTATCAAAAGCAAAACTTTAGGCATCAAGTTTCTTAAAATTGAAGGAGATAACATTTGTCTTATTGATGCACTTATAGGGTCGTGATTTGGACTTGCCTATGGGAGATTGAGATGATCTTTGTAGACCTTCTCGAACGTCCAAATTTGTCACATCTTTCATCAGGTGAATTATGTAACTGATAGACTGATTCATTTAAGCCACTTAGCCTCAACCAGAGGACTACAACAAGATTTGACCCTTAGAAATCTCATTTGCATGAATGTTTTAGGATGACTTTCTAATCGCCACTAATGTTACCCTAATTTTTCCTTATCAAAAGATTAACCTAAAACCGTATAGTCTTCAATTAAGCCAAGTCAGTCAATTATTCTTTGTTCGGTTTATCGAGCTAGAGATGAATGAGTAGCTGGAGCTGAAACTCGATATATCAATTTAAATCTCTGTAAAAAGCTAGTTAAATGTAGGATATTACGAGCTGACGTTAGATAGTTGTAAGATTACGAAAAAGGGTATATGAATAAAAAACATTTAGGCCCATATACAAATAAGGTTATATTTTAGGCCTACATCCACATGAGTACCTCTTAGCTTAAACCAATATTATATTAATTTGTCTACTTTTTTTTTGGTACGAAAGGAGGGTTATACTCATTTATTCATAAAAGTGACTTATAAATTTCCACTAATGAGTTTATCATCCTCAAGGAACATAATAAGACCCTCAGACGAGAGCACAAAACAAGTAAATTCTCCAACACACGAAGCACTAAACTTAGGTAACCAATTTGCTGCGCGCCTTATTACCAAGCCGAGGAACGTACTTGATAAAAATGCAATGCACCAAGAAGGATCGACAATGGAGAGTCAAAGACCCTCGCGTTCCGCCACCGGTTAAGCCACCGGATGCCAAACGCAAACACGGTCGGCCAGTCCCCAGCCATGTTAATGTTACGACCAACCTAGTCCTTCAAACACAAAGAGAAAAAGTCCGGACGGTGAGCAGAGACCATAAAACTTGAAGACCTAGAGACCATAAAACTCTTCATGGATGTCGCACACCAGTTGAGTATTTTTAGCGTACAATTTTAGTCGAATTTCGATTTTATGGATGTTGTTGGTAGATTTATTTTCGGTTTCGATCTACACTTGATTTTATTCTTTGTTAGCATGTTTGTGTAGAACTTGGTACTTTTGATATATCAATAAATTATCAGTCGTAAACAATACGATTATACGAAAGACTTTGGATAAATTATCTACAATTTGTTTTTGTAGGTCAAAATAAAATAAAGAGCACGGGATATGCCCGTCACATGAATAACAATGGAACTATTTATATAATTTCATGATACAACTATGTATATAATTTCATAATGATAAAAATTAGAAAAGACAAGCTATTTATGTCTTCATTTTATTTGATTATTTACTGTATAGTTTGTTGTTTGTGATATAAGTATAATAAGTTGTTATGTATGGTGCAATAGTGGAAAAAATTACGTTAAACTTGAAAAGCTTGTATAATCTATGGGGGTGACATTAAAAAACGCGTGCACTCGAAGTGCAGATTTGTGTGCATGTCAAATACACTGTTGTGTGCATATCAAATATACTACGGTGTGCACGTGAAATTCATTTTTGTGTGCATACATAAAACGCGTGCGTTCATATGGAATGAACAAAACGTGTGCACATGAAAACACGGTTGTGTGCATGTGAAGTATACTACCGTTTGCATGCGAAGTATACTACTATGTGCATGTGAAAATGGCATGTTTGTTCATACGAAATGCACTACGTGCTATGTGTGCATGTGAAACAACGTAGGTGTGCATGTGTGCACATGAAAATAACATATGTGTGCATGCGAAAATGACTCAAAGCGTATACGAAATAACATGTGTGCATATACGTATGAAACCAACGAAAATAACCTACGTGTGCATACATAAATGACGTGTGTGTGCACATGAAAACAACGTGTGTGTGCATGCAAAACAACGTATGTGTGCATACAGACTAAAATGCGTGTGCACGCAAGATGCGTTTTTTCGCGAAGATTTCGTCCGTGCCGAATTGTATCCGAATTTTTCCGTATCTTTTCCTTGACTGATATGGGCGCTCTTTTTCGTAATCCGACGGTCTTGGAGTGTCCTCATCCTTACCTTATCTTTTTCCATAAAAGATACACGATTCAACCAACTTGTCAAAGGGAAAACAAATGTTTGATCCAATAAACAACGATATTGCCAGCAAAATAGACGTAGGATTCAAGAACTTACGTCTAATCCTTGTTGAAGACCCGAAGAAAAACTTCTCAATCTTGTAACCTAGAAAGCTTGGAGGAAGAAAAGGATACGGCTATTGGATTCAAGAAGTGAAACTTCAACTTCTAAACCTAGAAAGCTCGAAGGAAGAAAGGGAGCTAACTATGAAAGTCCGTGGGTCCATAGACTGGGGATCGTGCGGACACGAGCGCATATGTGTAGATAGGCCCAGTACATAAGCCCAATGAGGTTCCATCCTAAAACCAATTGACAATAGGAGGAGTAGCCCATCAAGCTTATATACTAGGCAAATTATATCTCAACTTGGCCAGGCCCAGTTGACACTTGAACAAACGGGTGTGGGTGATCATCTTAATCTCTTTATAGCCAGACTCAACCAACCCAATACAGGGACCCAGGACCGAACCCGCTCTGATACCATGTGAAAGTCCGTGGGCCCATAGACTGGGGATCGTGCGGACCCGAGCGCATAGGCGCAAATAGGCCCAGTACATAAGCCCAATAAGGTTCCATCCTAAAACCAATTGACAATAGGAGAAGTAACCCATCAAACTTATATACTAGGGAAATTATGTCTCAACTTTAGATATGAGACGTTTATATTCCAACACTAATCTTACTTGAAGACCCGAAAGAAGGGTTCAAATCTTCTGTCCCAATTTACTATCCCACCAGGCTATCCCATGGTTTTCATTGAGTCATTTGTCAAACATTAATTATTTATAAATTTTACTGCTTCAAGTTTTAACTCATTTATTCAACTATTAACTACTTCTTTCTTTTACGATCTTTTTTAAAATTTTCACGTATTCTCTTATTCTTTCATTTCCATGTTTATTTAAAACCTCCACTATAGACAATTACAAGGATATCTCTAGAACATCAATTTTATAAAATTATTTTATCTGATGTAATTTAAATAGTTTTTAGTTACAAATTACTTTCTATATAGGTGTTTTTGGAAAAAGGCATTTTACGTTCATATATGAGTTGGTAAATTAGCATCTCTAATTATTGATTTTGTTATTTGCCAACTAATTGAAATTATCTAACTTTTTGGTTTTAATTCACATTGTATAACACAGTAACTATCAAACAAATTCAAAAAATCCAAGCAAAACATCAAGTAATAAAAAGGAAGAGCACAACTACTTTAATTTGATTGACAAAAATAATTATCATTGGTCGCTAATAATCAAATCCTCACCCAAAAAAAGATTATCTCGATCAATTCCACTCATGCTTATATAATTACAAGTGATCAGTGCTTTGAGTAAAGGTAAGAATAATATACCATATGGAATCATTAGCTAGAAGATGAATAAGCTCTAGAGATTATGTAAAGGTTGGAGGTTGATGTTACTTTGGAGTTTGGGTAATAGAATTGAAAAATAAGAAAGGGGGTGCACTGAAGGTGAAGAATACTTGTTCGATCTGGGTCACGTGCAGAACACATGACCGAACCCAACACCCCCTAATCATGTGCATATCACGTGTCAATTTACCATCACTTTTCATCAAATAAGTTTTTAATTATTTATATATATCAGTTACTGAAATCAAATAAATTTCTGGTTGCCAAACAAGCCATAGTTCACCATTTCCTCCCCCTTAAACTGATAAAAGTAGATGCTTTCATTTTTGTAAAGTAGAAAAAGTCACACTCATAGCCATGTACAGAAGTTAGATAGGGAAAAAGATAATTCTTTTTACTCAAACCCACTTTTTCATAATTAATGCGTTTGCGTTTATAAAAACAGATTCGGGTGTCCAGCCTCCCCAAATTCATTTTGCGTGTTCTTGGAAGCGCGAAAGAGAGAGAGAGAGAGTGTGTGTGATGTTAATTCAATCCTCCGCAATAGTAGTATTATAATCCTACTCTTCTAAAATAATTTCAAATTTAAATCCCCGCGCTCTCCTTTCGAGCTCGATTCTCTCCTCCCATGGACGATTTCGATTTCGACACCTTCAAATCCACGGCGATGAGGAGGTTCCGCCGGCTCCGGTCACTGGCAAAGATCTTCCGCTTCGTGGAGTTCTTCGCCGCCATGGCTCTCCTCACCTGGCTCTCAGCTCGCGCGCCGCTCGCCGTCAAGGCCTCCGGCGACTACTTCCGGCGACTATCCGCCGCCGTCGCCAGCCCTGTCTTCGTTTTCTTCCTCGGAAACGCGATTGTCGTCGCTCTCTTCGCCAAGTCCGGCCACATCACTCGCTCCTCCGGCGGCGCTAATGCCGAGAGCGAGATCCACGAGGAGTTGAGCTCCAACGTCGCGGCGGAGTTGCAGGCCTCGCCGGAGAAGACGATCGTGTTTCAGGACAAGGAAATCATATGCGAGGAGGTAGCAAAGCTCAAGGCGCCGGAAGAAGATGCGACGGAGAATCGGAATCCTAGGGTTTCTGATTCCGAGCCTCGGGGATTGCGATTGTACAAAAGGAGCGAATCGGACAGGATTGAGAGAGGAAATCTCGAGGAGAAGAGGCCGGCGTGTTACGGAATACTCCGGCGATCGGAGACAGATGTATGCCGGAAAGCCGCTGGAGCCGGCGAATCGGAGTATCCGGAGGACGGCATGAGTAATGACGAGTTCCGGCGCACGATAGAAGAGTTCATCGCTAAACAGGTAAAATTCATCCGAGAGGAATCGCATTCTGTTGTTGTTCACACTTCAAATCCAAGCTTAGAGAAAGAGAATTTCAGAATTTCGTGAAAATCAATAGTTTGTGCTGTTGTATTAGTAAAACTAGCGATTGCAGACTTCCATGGTGAAATGTCCACCATCAAAATTGCACTATTTTGCCTTAGGTAAGTGATCACTGCTACTATTGTACAGTTGTGGTTACCTATTTGAAAAAGAAAAATGAGAAGAAAAGGAAATGTGTTTGACGATGAATTCTTAATTGATTTCTCATCTGTTCTTACCCTGCTAAGGGTACTGAGACTGTGATGGAGTTTATGATATTTATGCAGGCATGCAGTTACTGAGTATAACATATGGTATTCTTTTTACTTTGGAAAGTAGCATTAGCACTATGTTACTTTAAATTCAAAACATATTTTGGTTTGCCTTCAATTTCTTTGTTTTTTTTCATCCTCAAATGCAACATGATGTATGATTGTATGGTGTCTGAATGCAAGAAAACCTCCGGATTTAAATAGGCTCCGTTTGACAATTTTTTTTTTACGAGACTTGACTCTTTTTTTTTTATTTTTTTTATCAATATACTTAATGAGTGTTTAATAAAAATATATTAAATTACTTTTTTGGTCAGAAATATATATATATTAATCTAATTTAAGGTGTTTTTAGTAGATGAAAATAATCTAATTTTGTCAATTTTTTTTTTAGAATTTCAAACTTAGTTGAAACTTAACGAGCTGAATTTAGTTTGTTTTCCATTTCAACTCGTTGTATTATACAACCAACTAGTTTTTTTTAAATAAATTAATTAATGTAACTTGAGTTTCAACTAAACATTAAGAGCATGCACAATGGTTGATTTTTTAACAAAGTGATACCTTAGATAATTCTTATTCACGGTAGAGGTTTTTATGAATTAAATATATAGTTTTTAACAAAAGTAAAAAAGAAGAAGCTAAAAACACCTATTTACTATTTTTTTAGTAAGAACCCACACAAGTACTCACAAGTCATAAACCTTCGATGGGGGCAATTTTTGAACGGCTCACACACATAAAATTTGGGTTGGGAATATTGGCTTTTTAGCCAATTTCTGGCCCAAAATTATTAATATTAATTTAGTTTTCAATATTTTTAATTTATTTTTATCTATTCATATTATATATGTTTATCATAAAAACTAAAAAAAGGTATTGACTTGGTGATGTATGTATATTATTGTATATATAAATTTTAGAATAAATATGATATCTTTTATTGTTTTATTTTATAAAATTTATGATATATGTATGTTATTGTTGTAATTATTGTATAATATATGATGAATAAATAAAGTTGAAGCTAAAAAACCAAAGTTAAAAAGCCATGGATGTAAGAAGGAAAAAAAGATTAATTTTTTAGACGAAGAAAAAGTGAAAATTTAGCTAAAAATCAAGGTTAAAAACCACCATTGTTGATGTCTTAAAACATTTATAACCGTCAAACATACATTAATATTTGGCTTTACTGTGCTTTATTAACCCACTGAGAAAACTTAGAATAGGAACTTTGTTTCTACAAACGAAAATTATTAAACAAATTAAATGTTGTTGTAATACTGGTGAGATTTCAATCTCAAGAAACTAAGTGTAATCTCAATATAAAATAGGAGAGGTAGAGATAAGAGAGAAAATGTGAACAAAGTCATGTGTTTCTTTCATATTCTTATTTCTTGACATATGTCTCTATTTATATGCTAATGGATGAACAATGTTACAAGACTATACTTGAATAGGAGAATAAATAGCCTAGATAACATATAGCTACTAAATGAGTCAAATAGTAACTTGAGAAAAACTTTAAACTTAGTGAACATTCAACCATTTATCTAAGGTATTTACAACACTCCCCCTTTGGATGTACACCTTGTAGTTTACGTACTACCTCGTTAAAAACCCTTGCGTGGATAAACCCCATGAGACAAAAACCAATGCTAGGGAAAAGAGTCAATTAGATGCTCAAATTACAAGTCGAGACTGTATTTAATACTTTAAATCGTCTATCACGTATCTGTTATCAAATGGGTGCATGTCACATCTCTTCTAGAGTTCTAACTTGTTGATTTCACGAACTGTCTCGTTAAAAACATTGCTTGGAAAAACTCAATGGGATAAAAACCAAAGCTAAGGGAAAAAGAGTGCATTCGTAGAAATAACACTCCCCCTCGGTTGAACATATACTCTTCATGCGGTATATATATATGTATATATATATATATGTATATATATATATAATCATAGGACTTTTGCATAAGATATGGTACCTCTGGACCAACTATCTTTTATTGTTTGCTTAATGACAAAAAATAACACTTTGTCACATCAAATGACCTTATTAACTTTATTTTTCGACGAGGGAAATTGTCAATCTTTTGCATGAAATGATAAAGTCAAAATATTAGTTGCTTTTTGGATCTCTTCTGAAGCTCCGATATTATAGATCGACTTGTTAGTTTTTTGTACATATATAACAATAATAGGAATGTTTATAAATCCCTTTTTCTTATCGAATACACACATATGATTATATCCTCGTATGCTTTAATCGTTTTTACTTCATACAGAAGCCTTTGTAATTTAATGAAATACATATATTGTGTTTTCTCTTTTATGCTTCAGGCATTTTCAGTCCTTCCGACTTTATGTATATACATGAATCGAATGTCTCATATAAATATGAAGTAAAATATCCAAAACCCGATGAGTAATAAATTTTAGTACAAGTGAATACATCCTCATTAGCTAGAAATCTCTTGACAAAATTCATTACGAGTGAATAGAGTTTCATATACTATAGTGTAGACTTTTCTGTAAAGTCTTATGTGACCAATATATCTTTAGATCACAATATTATTGCACTCATGGCATTTTTATACAATTGAAAATTTTCATGTTTTTCGGTATTAGAACTACTGGTCCAAAAATCATCATGTTTATTCAAACAATCTAGCTTCCTCAAATTACTTCATTGCAACACATGCAATCATTTGCAATGTCGGTGCTCTTATTTGAGGATCAACATCCTCACTCAAACTTTCTTGTGTCTTTGTAACAACTAAGATTCTATAAAGAGCTTTCTTATCCTTACCATTCGTAAATGGCTCTTGTATATGTGACTTTGTTACACTATCTTAGTACTAGTAATTACATTTGATAGTATATTAGCTATATGATCCATCGAACTTCTAGTTCATGTTTTTGAACTTCGGGTTCATTCCTTTGAACTTCAGGTTCAATTACCCTCGGATCTAAAATGTAAAAATTGTGTTCCCTACAATTTTTTTACATAGTAGTCTTGTTTCCTTCTCCCCCTAAAGTTGGGATATTCACCTTATCAAAGTGATAATCTCAATACCGAGCAATATATTGATCACCCGCTCATAAGCTCTAGGTATTTGGTAAGCGATAGATAATCAAACCCATCATATAATTCCAACTTTTTTGTGGATTTCCTTTAATATATTGAGGGATGTAAGAGGAAGTATACCACATATCCAAAAACTTTTAATTCTCTTTCGGAGACAAGTTTCAAATAGGAGAATCATAAGCAATCGATCTGAGTCAAATTAAATTCTCGACATCCAAATTATGATTTGATATGATCAACAACTCTATCAGGTCGTATACGTCATGTATTACCATTTGTCAATGCATTTATTATGATTGTATTATTAACGACACTACTGGGTCGTTTTATGACCATTTTGACTGTATTATTAACGACACTACTAGGCCATTTTGTGAATGTGTAGGAGCTACAAAATGCTCAATTGCTACACTAATTAGTTAATCTCATTCTCCCATTTAATTTTTATAGTCAATGTGTTGAGGCATCTATCAACATCATAAACATATGATAATTCACATTGGTCCACATGTCAGTGTACTCGATCCTCATATGTCTCTTGAACTTAGTCAAGGACCATAGGAAACTTCACATACTAGGTCACTCTTATCCCTTAGGAAAAGAACATCAAGTCTCAGGATCTTCTGGTCCTATAGTGTCCATATGAATATTCAATGATCATGTGTATCAATATTTCACTTGGGTGACCGAATTTATCATGCCACATATTTATTTAAATCAACTAACTTCTAGTTAGTGATATTATATACTTCAATGGTTTTATAGAGTGTCATATAATCTAGGTGTGTAAGTTATCATCTTCTTTTTAGACTTGCTTCGGGCTAGTCTATGAGATGAATACTTATATATCTGACATCATCCTCAATCTTACTTAATTAGTGTCCATATGACAACCATTTTGTCAAAATATATCTCTCAAATAAATTCTTGTTTCTTCAGGTAACAAGATAGACACTCTTCTATAGTCATTTATGAGATTGTTCAGTTCAAACATAATATTCACACCAAATTTGTCATTCACATATTTGTGAAAAACTTCTAGTTTTTCAAATGATATGTTTTGGTAACACCACCATTGACATTTATAATTGTCCATCATTAGAAACTTTCACATGGGTGATCCATTTATAATTTGGAAGATCATCAACTCAAAATTAAATAAATTATTATCTTGATTTATAGAAACGATTCCTCAAAATAGGTACATTCAGACCTTCTATTTAGATAAGATTAGTCTCCACGGCATATGACGTGACATCATACATCTGGTACTAGACTAATGACCAACTACCTTAACATCTTCACGACCTTATAATTAAACCATACATAATTAGACTCTAGTTATAAACCATAACCATGACTACGGTTGTGCGCTTAACCGTAACCCCTTCCACACCCTCTACTGGAGATGGCATGCTTCAAGCATGCTAGAGGTTGTTAGCATATGGTCTTCTACTACTAAGTCGTGCTTGGTGGTTATTTATAAATTATTTTGAATATGACATAGACCCATTATTCTTGTACTACTACTGGAGTACATGATTTGGTATGAGATCCTCTCACTCTTCCAGAGTTTATAATGATCCCCTAATATTCAAAATTCGAATCTTCAAGATCTCGTGTAGTTGATGATAGTTAAGATCATGCATAACACAATTCTACGGGAATTCAAGTGCCACATGTTTCTCCCAAATTTTTACCAACCAATAAGGTTGGCATTAGAAACTCATAACAAGTTGTTTCTTTCGGAAACACTTAGAGTATACAAATTAAAATATTCCAATCATCACAAATAAGATGAACAAGAAATTAATAAGAATGAATTGTATATGAAATATATATATAACAATATATAGGAAAAAGTAAATGAATGATAAACATAGTAAATTTTATTTGTACACTTGAAGTGACAAATACTAGACGTTTTGTCATATTCTCCCAGAATAAAAATCTCATAAAATCTCAATTGTCAACTTCGGGTGACAGCTAGATAAGTATATCATTTCTTTCAATAACTTTTACCATCTACTAATATTTATTTATATATGTGTAAGTGTTATCCACTTTGGGGAATTAAATCCATGAAACTTCACACATTAAACATACATAAACAATATATAGTCAAAGCTCATAAATATAATAATAAGTTATGAAAACTTGACCAACATCCCATAATAAATGCATTCTCCATAAACAAGTTATATTTTTAATATTAAGCATGTAATAAAACATAATAAATAATAATAAGCATCAATGATGAATATATCAATTAATTAAATTAACAATTAGCTAGTTGGATATATAAGCTTGTAATACATAAAAAATATATTATATATCAATTTTAAATTAACAATATACAAACTGAAATAAACTTTATCAAAGTGAAATTTCTCTGTCTTTTTTTTTACCACTTGCTACGGGAAGTGATATATCTCAAATGTATCATCTACTTCGAGAGATGATCTAAATATTGTAACATCTACTTCAGAGGTTTATATTTGTCTCAATTTCGTATACTTGTCTACTTCGGGAGATATTCATTCATATCACTTCACATTATAATTCATGATCGTCTCTATTAGATAATACAATTCATGTTTTCATTCACTTCAAGGAACGACTTTCACCATTACAAGACGATATTCATCACTTATGGGAATACAATTTGTCGTTATGGGGACACAATTTGTCTCATATGTACATCCTCTTCGAAGGATGACACTCATCACTCCGAGAATACTATTCATCACTACAAGGACGTCACTTGGTTCCAATGTATATCCTCTTAAAGGGAATAAACCATCACTACCGGGATGATATTTCATGTAAATATATCATCTTCTAGGGATGATGTTAGTTTATCTCTTCGGGGACTAATAAGCTTTATTAGCAGACATCCACTTCAGGGGATTATACTATATTTACCTACATCCACTTCACGAAATATCATATTTTATTTTCATAATATAAAATCTATGAATATAATAATTTCTCATACATTTCTCTTAGATGTGTAATGAGCACAATTTGTTTGTTAGGATTTGATTAGAATCAAACCCTTCATGTGAGGGGTAAGACTTCGCTTGAGAAAGATACAAAACGAGACTCAAATGGTTGAGCAATTCGTGTTGATAACGTGTTGTAATACTGGTGAGATTTCAATCTCAAGAAACTAAAGTGTAATCTCAATATGAAATATGAGAGGTAGAGATAAGAGAGAAAATGTAAAAAAAAATCTTGTGTTTCTTTCATATTCTTATTTCTTGACATATACCTCTATTTATATGTTAATGGATGAACAATGTTTCAAGACTATACTTGAATAAGAGAATAAATAGCCTATGTAATATATAGCTACTAAATGAGTCAAATAGTAAATTGAAAAAAACTTTAAATATAGTGAACATCTAACCATTTATCTAAGGTATTTACAACAATGATAAGAAAAAAAGCTATTATCCCATGTCTCCATTTATTCACGCAAACTAAAACTTTTTTCCAGTCTCTTGTATTGGATTATTTTAATCTATTGAAAGAGTTTATTAATCCTTTTTACAGTTTCAGGTTTCAAAAAAAAGGTTTCTTTCTCTTTTGTATGGATTACATTTCAACCCCTTTTTACAATCATCTTTTGGAAAAGAGCGAACCTAAGTTTTTTTCACCCAAACAAACGATTTGGTAGGGAAAAGCGCAGGATGTATTGGGTTAAACCTTTTGCATGTAAAAATCTAAAGAAAGAATTCTGATTTTTGCCTTTAACCTTTACGGTGAAATACTTTTCTCTCTCTCTAGTGGTTAGGGTTCTTGTTACTTACACTATTTTAGGATATTATAAAGTAAATCAAGATAAATCTAAAAGGAAAGTATCAAAGAGATATGGTAATATTCATTAGATTAGATCCACATACATGTTAATATTAATGCAAACACAAGTCAAAATGTTGCAAAAAAAATAATTTAAAATAAAAATTTGGCTGAAAAAAACATTGAAAATAAATTGAATGGAAAAAAATGGTCGGACAACGCCTTATAAAATTTTAATACACATACAAGTCAATATTGATGCACACATAAGCCAAAAATGGTGCACATGCCAGCGCAAGCAAAAAAGTGGCCCCGAAAAAAAAAAGGGCCGAAAAAAAAATTGACCGCACAACGCCTATAAAATTTTGATGCACATATAGGTCAATATAGATGCACAAACAAACCAACATCTATGTACATGTCATCTTAAGCCAAAAAGTGACCCTAATTAAAAAACTTTGATCAGTCAACGCTGATGGTCAACGCCTTTGACCAGTCAATTATCCACTTAAGTGGTCATGTACATGCACTTAAATGATAGCCTAATCCTAGCCTTTGTTTTTTTTTTTAAATCCAAAGGCTATGGTATATTCTTATTTCTCACCCTATTGTTCATTTTCACCGGATCCGAATCCTTTGTTAAATATGATATAATTATCATTCTATTTACTCTCCTATTCATTTATTATTATTACTAGAGTAATTTCAATTCCAAGCACGAGTTCTTACGTCATATATGTTGAATAAAAAATATTAATAATTATATGATTAATCCATGTAAAAAAAAATAGATCTAGATAATATGGATACCAAAATCAGATTCAGATCATAATTTTGTATTTCAATTATCTATATAATTATGAGATTTTGTATTTGTATATAATTAGGAAAATTTGGATTTATAATCTTTGTGATTAATTTGTAATCTTTGTGCTTGATTTGTATAAAAATTAGGAAGAAAATAGTGATAGGTTTAGGATAAAAATCTTTGATTTATACAAAATTTTATTTTAAAAAAGTAAAATAAAAAAAATGATATGTGACGGTTTTAATGAGGGAGTGTCAGACCTGGGCATCTCCGGGCTCGGGCCGGATACGGTCCGTGCCTAAGTTAAAAAAATTGTCCGTTTGTCCGGGCCGGGCTGAGCCCGGGATTAGGGCTTGGACAGTTGTCCAAGCCCGTCCGCATTCCCGGGCCCGGGTATCCCGCTGGGACCCGGATAAAGTTGCAAAAATTTAGTATTCCTGTAATAGGACCTGTCAATAACTAAATACAGTAAAAAGATAAAGACCAAATAGTATTTCAATCTTACAATAAAAAAATTGCATATCCAATATCAAATTCTACAAACTTTTAATAACAAGTTAACAAGTAACAACACACTCAAAGTCTCAAAATAAACAAAATAACAACAGGAGCCTTCAATCTTTCTCTTCGTCGTCTCCATCCTTGATATCCTCCGAGGCTCCGAGCCTTCATCAACAAGCTCCAGATCAACAAGTCAACAAGCTCTACTCATTCACTACAGATCAGATTGTGCTTAGTGTGTACTGTTTACATATGAGATTGACAAATTAAAACAATATACAAATTTAGCAATTTAGAAGGCAGTCAAGGCAAATTATGCACAACCATAGCTGTAAATACTAACAATAGCCACATCAGAATAGCCATAATTCCTGTAAATCTGTAATAGGACCTGCCAATTGATGAGCTTGAATACACAATACTAACAATAGCCACATCAGAAGATTCAGAACATAGTAAATACACAATAGGTCAATAGCAAAGAAGTGAAGAACTAACAAAAGGAATCAGGACATACCGTCAAGAGGCCGACAAGGCGTGACTGCGTGGGGTCAGGCGACGAGGCGTGAGGTCAGGCGACGATCTCCGACGAGGCGGGTGAAGGAGAGGCGTGAGAACTGAGAGGGCAGTGAGGTGAAGGAGAGGCGTGAGAAGGAGGCGGGGTGAAGGAGAACTGCTTGAGAAGGAGGCTAGAGAGTAGAGAAGGAGGCTGGAGAGAACTGAGAAGGAGGCTAGAGAGTAGAGAAGAAGGCTGGAGAGAACTGAGAACGAGGGTGAAGAGATGATGGAGGAGTGGAGGCGGTAGGGTAAAGAGAGAGTGAGGCTGGAGGGAGGTAGTATAAGTATAAACCTTAAAAAAAAATTGTTACAAGTATTTTTTTTTAATATGAATAATAATTTTATTAATTTTATATTATATATAATTTATATATAATTATTTATATATTATATGCAGGCCGTGCTTACCGGGCTATAGGGCTTGACCTCTTGTCCATGTCCGGCCCTCCCGGTACTCGGGTCGGATATTTTCGACCCTTTAGGGTTTGCGAGTTTGTCCATACCCGTCCATTTATGCGGACGAGCCAACCCAGATCTAGTCATATGGCGTAATTAAGTTCTAATTTAATATATATATAGTAGATTATTGTTGTTGTTTAATAATTAGTTTTTGGTTGAAACTAGTGATAATCGACTTCGTATTAATTGGTTCCATACATAAACATCCGATCATAGTAAAAAACGTGCAACTGGTTACGTCATCCATCAGACTCTTGGAC
The DNA here is from genome assembly GCA_027886185.1 of Rheum nobile. Lineage (NCBI taxonomy): Eukaryota > Viridiplantae > Streptophyta > Magnoliopsida > Caryophyllales > Polygonaceae > Rheum > Rheum nobile. The sequence continues at coordinate 1,421,637 of WOAB01000309.1, forward strand.
GTAATATAAAGCCCTACATTGAAAGTGAGAGATATAAATATTATATTGCGTATTACTCCCTCAGTCCCATTTTATAAGCTCCATTTGCAATGTTCATGGGATATTGAAATGATTATTTCTGATATCTTGTGTGTTTTATAACTTTTTTCTTCCGTACAGATTTATCATGTCTTCCGGGAAACAAATGTGGTGGCCGACTTCATCGCTAAGGAGGTCCAACTTAGTTCCTTGGAAGATATTCGAACTAGTTCAGAATTTGTAATTCTCATCCGAAATGATGCTATAGACTGAGAAACCGGCTCTTCTGTGGTTTCCAGTCTAATTCTTACTTAATCAAAAAAAAACCTCTTTTGCATTTTTGTCATTGTTTAGGGTTGAAGGGAATTTTCAAGATTTCTTCCAATATATAAGGAAAAACATAGTCATGTGGGATCTTATTTGATTCGTCTCAACGAGTACTTTGATAATATTAAAAAAATATAATTTTTAGGATTATGTAATTAGAGATATTAACGATACAAAACCCGTATCGACGGATGTATCCCATCAAATAGGGCTTATAAAGTGGGACAGAGGGAATATAAGTTAATACGACTTTTGATAATTGTTCTTGGGTTGATTTGTTTAGGGGGAGGGGGTTTATCTTCTCTTATCTATCAGTAAAAACTACATGTGCACTAGCTAGATTTCAAACAATGATTGATGCTCATGGTTCCAAATATCTTCTGTGCAATTATGTGATTTGGGATATATTTTCAAGAAAGGAAGACAATGGTATATAATTGTAAAGATAACCCCAAAAAAAATACTATAATTGTATTGTTTCTGAAAGGTTCATGCATTGATCCATTTTCTCTCATGCAATAATGCCAGTTTGAATGCTACTATTTGATTTGAGGATTGTCTTATCAATGAAAAAGCTACCTACACTAGCTAAACCAGTCAATCATGCATTGAATTTTACCTTCTTTTCTCCCCCTCCATTTTCATGTCTGTTTCTTAGCTATAAATTAAGTCTGAATGCTTAACTTCTCAAGGCTAATTCGATTGCCCATCGTGGGTTTTTTACAAGTATAAAGTCTGAATGCTTAACTAGTTTGTGAAACAAGTTTAGATGGAATATACATCGAGGCTACTCGATCCAGCTTCTTGAATGACAATAAGTTTCTAACAATTCTAATTTGCAAAACAATATTTTTGCTGATATACTCTTTGTAACGAAATAGTCTGCAATTTTGGGCTCCATTATTAGCTTATGGGTTTGTTCGGCTGTTGGGCATAATATATTATACGAAAATTTCGTCTGATAACCCTGAGTTTTTGACTTTTTCGCGAAATATCCTAAGGTTTTGAAAATTTTGCCGGATAACCCTAAATTTTTGACAATTTCGGTTGGTAATCCTGTATTTTTGACTTTTTCGCGAAATCTTTTCAAGTTTTGACAATTTCGTGTGGTAACTCTGAGTTTTTTATTTTTTCGCCGGATATCCCTCCATCCATTTCACTTAAAAAAACGTTAACTTTAATTTTTTCCGTGAAATACCTAAATCGTTAAATAATAAATATAAACGATTTTATATTTTAAAAATAAACCCTAAAAAAACTTTTAGGATTAAGGGTTTAGGGATTTAGGATTTAGGTGTAGGGTTTATGTTTAGGGCGTATGGGTTTATGGTTTGGGATTTAGGGTTTAGGTTTAGGGTTTTGGGGTTTAGGGTTAAGGTTTATGGTTTATATTTCCACACTTAAAATAAATATAAACCATAAACCCCAAAACCCTAAACATAACCCCAAACCCTAAAGCCCTAATAGAAATCCTAAACCCTATATCTAAACCCTAACCCCTAAATCCTAAACCCTAAAATCCAAACCCCTAATCCCTAAAAAATATAAAATTAACGTTTTTTAAGTGAAATGGATGGAGGGGTATCCGGCGAAAAAATTAAAAACTCATGGTTACCACACGGAATTTTCAAAACTTAAGGGGATTTCGCGAAAAAGTCAAAAACTCAGAGTTATCAGGCGAAATTGTCAAAAACTCAGGATTACCCAGTAAAATTATCAAAACATTAGGATATTTCACGAAAAAATCAAAAATTCAGGATTACCAAGCGAAATTTCAGTATATTATGATAGATTGTTTGTAGAAAAGAGATTATCAATAAAAAAGGGGTTGTATAGACGATGCATAGAAAAATGTGAGTGAAATGACATTTATGTCAAAAAGTCAATAAAAATGACTTATTTAAATCTTAACCCCCAAACACAAATTATCACTTTTAATCTATTATAATCTCTTATAATGTATAATATGGATGACACCGAACGAGGCCTATATATGTAGGAGTTGGGACTCCGTCTTGGTCAGTTCCTCTGAAATGCTGAATCTTCAGATGGAGGAAACTGTTCTCTGGAGGCGTTGAGTTCCTCTTGTGGATGTTGATGTAGATGACATCACATCGGTAGATCAATCATATGCAACAAGATCTTGATATCGGTTTGAATCGTTGTGAACCACTTTCCGAAATCAATATTTCGCCCCTTACATAGCCTTAGGGAATCCACGAAATTTGAAGTGAGATAAGACAAACCAATCAGTTCCAATCAAGGCTCATGAAAGGAACTGAACTTTAAAGTTTATGTAATAATGGATTTGAGACTTTCAACAAGTTCTGTAGAATCACAGATTACTTGTCTAACACCAACACTAAATCCCGAAATCCTTTATATAGGCATTAGAAAGAACTTTCAGAATCAGTTACGGAAGTTAAGGGAAGTTACAGCGGGAGTTGAAAACGGTTACCAACTGATTTCAGCGGTTATCAATCATTCCCAACCGACCCACAACAGTTCCCAACGGTTACTAACAGTTACAAAGTAGTTATGACGGTTATAGCAGTTACAAAGTTGATTTTACCAACAGTTACAAACACATTAAACATGTGCCAAGAAAATCAACCAGCCATACACATGTGTCTAGTCCCGTAGAAGGGAAATAACGCTCAGTTCCCTTCACAAGAAGTGAACTAACATCTAGTTCCCTTTTCTGAAACTATTTCCAGGGAACTAGAGCTTTTTACAAGCTGTTTCAAGGGAACTTGACCCTTACATGTAACATATACTTTATTTCCCTCTAGAACTCAAGTCGTTTACACAAGCGTGTACTCCACACACCCGAGCTCGTGTTATAACGAAATGAGTTCCCTTAGTGTCGCATGAATCCCGATCACACTAAATGACAATGATTTCACTAAAATCACCAACAATCCTCCCCCATTTTAGTGTAATCCTTGATTCACAAAATAAGCAAGTCTTTATCCGCAAACTCTATGCATAAACGAAAATGTCGAGACAATTGAATTTCCGCTTAGTGTAATTACACATTCCAAACACCCGGGAATCATGGTGTCCTAAGGATTGAACCAATCAACCTCTTTGGGTGCATGAAGATAACACACACAAGAGTTACTTTACATCTCTAAAGTTATACTTGACTCTATTAAGGGCCTTGAGTCCATATCTATTCATGAACGTATGTGAAGCCAACCCAAAGCTTCATGAAGCGGCCAAACTTCACATTCATATAGGTAGATCCTTTAAGGGAACATTGCCCCAATCGTGCACCTATAATTTACACTTTTTCAAACGAACTATTAAGAAGACTTTATCTTCAACCTCTCAACTTGTAGGAACTGAGCACACATTTGGGGATATTTCATTTGTGCTCTCAGTCTCTAGGTGTGGGCTTTCCACATTGAATTCTGTCTCTGACGTTAATCAGGAAGGAATTGGGTATCCCACCACTAGAAAGCTATATGGGTCTTAAATCCCATCCCCTTTCAGCCAACCTCTTCATCAAGTGGTTAGCCAAAGTTGTTTTGACTAAATTAACACAACTGAAATCACACTATGTGTCATGAGCTCATGAATTGTGCCATACCTCACATCCAAGGACGTGACCTCTTATAACACACATGATAGTTCCCCTCTGGCCAGAGATTTTACGCTCACATAGACAAAATCAGTTTCTATCTCAATAAAATTAGGTAGATTTAGTTCCCTAGTCATTTGCCATTGAACTTGGCTACAACTAATACTACCAATCTCATTTCCATTTTCGAACTCAAAATGTTAGATTGTTCCTCCGAAGTCCATGAAATGACACTTCCGTTATGTGGAACTAGTCAAGTCTAGTTTCCTCAAGGGAACTGACAAAGGTTTTAAGGACAAAGTTCGCTTCAAGGGAACTAGCGTCCATCCATCTTTAAAAGATTAATACTATAAGTTTAATATCATCTAACATCCAAATATTCCTTCATATCCAGGAACAATTTCGACATTAATAAGACCATAAACCATGGTCCGCTCAAAGTACTTATTATCTATCGAATCACCCCAAACAAGGCGTTCAATACAGCTATGACCATGAAACATGGTCTTTTCCAAGTACTTAGGTACTCGTTGAACCACCATATCAAAATGTGTATTCAACGTTGCATCGTACAATGTACATTTTCTTGTACACTTAGAGTTCCCTAAACTCGTAAGTACTTGAGCCAATATACCATCATGCCCACACTTGGCGCAATCTATAAGCTCTAGTCCATGAGAGATGAAACAAGAAACTAAGGAACTCATTTCCCTACAAGGAATATGTTTCCCTCAAGGAACACTTCCCTTCATTCTTGTTTTGATCCTAATTCTAAGGATCACATTAACCTCCCCCATAAGCTGCATAGGGAATCCTAATGCCATGAATCCATAACATGATCCACTAGTTTTGTACTATTCATTATTGAATCAGCTAGACAAACAACATCAAACTTGATGCCACCATATTAGTGCTTTATTTGTCTCATCAACAAAATTGCTATGGGCCTTATTTCCCTTAAGGAAATATAAGTATCACATAAATGTTGATCTATTGGGAACTACGCTCAAATGCATAGTCCATACCCATGGGATAATCCATCTCATTCACCATCGACCTTTTTTAAAAGGCAATAATAGTGTCTTATTGTATTCACATAAGGTCCTATAGTCATACTCTCAAACTTGAGTAGATTTTCATCCTTAGTTCCCTAGCCAAGAAAATTGAACGATTTCCCCCCTTCTTGCTTTCGTATTTAATACGAAGCACAAGTGACATTCTTCCTTGAAGAATCAATTCCAGATCCCGTTCCCTAACAATTAGGAAACATATCTTTTGGTCCAAGTGTAAGGAACTAATGTACTATGAAAAATTACATCTCTTCACTTGATTACGATAAGCACCATTCTCAAGTCATTCAACTCAATAATATTGGTCTGAAAATTCTTGGAATGCATAACACATCCAATGATGCAATCCACACCTATCCCACCCAAGGTCTACCTCTTAGGCATGGGTAGTCCTTTGACCGCCCTAGATCCAAACTCAATTAAACCAAGTTTAATATTTAAACCAAAATTCATATGGGACAATCTTGTTCTTTATGAAGAACCCTGTTTGATAATAGGAAAGGACTTAGTTCACTTCAGGGACTAACCGCTTCCCTTCTAGGAATATGATTCCCTACAACTAACAGTTGCTTCGCTTCAAGGAATATATTTCCCTAAATGGAACTCATCTTCCTCCTCGGGACATATTTCCCATAAAATGTCACTTATACCAAGTACAGAACATGGATTTCACCATAATTTCAAGGACTTTATTTTCTTTCACACACCATTATGTTGTTCAAGTGTGAAAAGCACGTACCACATGTACATTTCCCATCATTGTCGATATACAACATTGGTTATAAAACCTCAATCATGTCTAGCTCTTCATGATTAACATGTCACAAAAGTTTAGATATCATCAAATAAATTAAATACAAAGCACGAATAAAAAGAAGCAAGACCAATCTACACACGAAGTATAGTAGGGTCTAAACCGACTAATCTGTATAGATACAGTAGAGTCAAATGGCCAATCTATGAAAACAGTATGGCCTGAACCAGTAGACCTAATAAGTAATCTGTCAAAGGAACAGTAGACTTTAATTAGGTAATCTGATATCTAGTAGACATTACCCAAGTAATTTGTACTAAAATACAATATACTTGAAGTAAGTAATCTAGATTTAACCATGAGTAATCTATACACGAGGCATAGTAGACTCACAAGAGCAGTTCCCTTCAAAACTTATTCCTTGGTAGAGAACTTAGCCCTGAATGGAATCAGTTCCTTCCAAAGAACTTTCCTCATTCTCCAGCATGAAAATGCTTTGGAAATCATCCATACAACATTCATCCCAGAATTTGTATTATTAATGAAATCCAACCCTAGTGAAGTTTATCATCTAGGTCTCAATATCTAAACGCTTTGATTAAGTCTCTTCGGACTCTTGCTCTCTCAACCTTGGAATCCTCATGATCAATCCATGATAACAGCTTTTATCACAAATCATATGGTTATATATATATACCATAAATTATCATATGTATAAACATATTTATGTAGTACAACACCCCTTAACGAAAACAAGTTCCTAATAAGGGAACTCTTAAAGGACAAGTTTTAGCAACAAAGCAATACTTTAGACTATTGATTATATAACCATAAACATATGATCAGTATTATGTATCAAACAATACTTCAAAGAAAAGGATCCTTTCAATACATAGTTCCCTCAATGAAATTATCGTTTCCCACCAAGGACTAGATCCGTACAAAGGAACTCCCTACAAGGTCCGAATTTCTTTATAAGAAAATCTTCCATTATCCTCAAATCTAGGATAATTAAGATATCATATGCCATAAGTTTATTTTATATAGCCAAAGGTTATAACACCTTTCATTCACCCAAATAAATGGTGAATACATGATCATGTTTTAGTTCCCATGATCACAGATTCATTAACATTATGTAAATGTGCTTTTGCTTGAACCACATGACTCTAATGGAGTCACTATTGCATCCAGATGCAATTACCAAAGTCTCATCATCGTCCAATTAGGGAGACGTCGCCACGTTGGACACAATTCCCTATCAATGGACAATCATCCAAAATTCTCTTATCAATTTGGCCTTATATGATCATACAATATACTCTCATATATAATGTATCGAAATACAGGTTTACACCTATCATTTCCCATTAAATAATTATGAGAAATCATGGAAATGTTTACATAACAAATCCATTGATATAAGTTCCTTATCCCATGATCAAATGATCATGCATGGTTTACATCTAACCATCGTCATATTATACATACCATTATATGAATAATATCAAAGCCAAAACATTATTTCAATTTTCCCAATAAAACTTGGGACAAATAATATCAAAGTTTCTTCGAATCAAGGGTTCTAGTTTCCCTTCGATGGTAAGGTAACCAACTTTCTTTGATCTCCTCGAACATCAACTTGGTTGTCTTCTCATGTGCAAATGCCATATGACTTGATCTCTAAATATTGATTTCGAATGTAGGAGTTGGGACTCCGTCTTGGTCAGTTCCTCTGAAATGCTGAATCTTCAGATGGAGGGAACTGTTCTCTGGAGGTGCTGAGTTCCTCTTGTGGATGTTGATGTAGATGACAGCACATCGGTAGATCAATCATATGCAACAAGATCTTGATATCGGTTTGAATCGTGGTGAACCACTTTCCGAAATCAATATTTCGCCCCTTACATAGCCTTAGGGAATCCACGAAATTTGAAGTGAGATAAGACAAACCAATCAGTTCCAATCAAGGCTCATGAAAGGAACTGAACTTTAAAGTTTATGTAATACTGGATTTGAGACTTTCAGCAAGTTCAGCAAGTTCTGTAGAATCACAAATTACTTGTCTAACACCAACACTAAATCCCGAAATCCTTTATATAGGCATTAGGGAGAACTTCCAGAATCAGTTACGGAAGTTAAGGGAAGTTACAGCGGGAGTTGAAAACGGTTACCAACTGATTTCAGCGGTTATCAACCATTCCCAACCGACCCACAACAGTTACCAACGGTTACTAACAGTTATAAAGTAGTTATGACGGTTATAGCGGTTACAAAGTTGGTTTTACCAACAGTTACAAGCACATTAAACATGTGCCAAGAAAATCAACCAGCCATACACATGTGTCTAGTCCCGTAGAAGGGAAATAACGCTCAGTTCCCTTCACAAGAAGTGAACTAACATCTAGTTCCCTTTTTCTGAAACTATTTCCAGGGAACTAGAGCTTTTTACAAGCTGTTTCAAGGGAACTTGACCCTTACATGTAACATATACTTTATTTCCCTCTAGAACTCAAGTCGTTTACACAAGCGTGTACTCCACACACCCGAGCTCGTGTTATAACGAAATGAGTTTCCTTAGTGTCGCATGAATCCCGATCACACTAAATGACAATGATTTCACTAAAATCACCAACAATATATACGTACAAGTCATTTTGTTATGAATTGGGGTAATGGTTTGATTGGAATCCCATAGAGAATGCATTAAATGTATTATCTTGCATTAACTTGTATTAAATCGGTAATTTAATATAAAATAATGCATTTTAATGTATTATTAGGGGAATCTAAATGGACCCTAAATTATTGGATAGAAAGGAATTGAAAAAATGTGAGAAGGAGACAGTCGATCCATTCCTTTGTAAGAGATTCTTCTACAAATGTTGTCAATCAATAAGTACAATCTTAGTTTGAGGTTTCGATCGCCAACCTCTTTCAGACAGAGACATAAGTACGTATATCATCTTTCAGCATTTTTTGGGTTTACTATGTCATTGGACTCAGACACTAATCTCTTATCTTAATTTTAATTTATAAAAAATATAAGTACAATTTTATTTTATTTTGATGAAAACCAACTTATCATTACAAACCAGAAGAATATAAGTTACATGCCAATATATCAGGCATTTGAGAGATATGATTGAAATACACCATTGACTCAGGCAGTAAGGACAACCCAAACCGGGCAACAGAATGGACAAAAACTAGATTACAACACTGAAAATAAGATAAATGCTTTCTAATAAGAGAACCAAAAAGCCATGTAGAAGTCTGAGGAGTAGAGTAAGAACTACAACAATTAATAACAAACATACAATTAGACCAAACCTTCAGAACTGAAATACCATAGCCTTAGCTTCCAATGTATCTACATATGTACTTGGTTTTGAACCTTTATCCCAAGAACAACCAAAGATCCATTAGCTTCCAATGTATCTACATATGTACTTGGTTTTGAACCTTTATCCCAAGAACAACCAAAGATCCATTAGCTTCCAATGTATCTACATATGTACTTGGTTTTGAACCTTTATCCCAAGAACAACCAAAGATCCATTGGAAAGAGTCAAAACAAAACCAAGCGATGTTGGAATGATTCAACTAAACTTGAGAGAGAGGCAAGATAGGAGAGGCAGAATCAAGTAACCTTGATACTGAAGCAACTAAAACTGATTAAACTAGCTCCCTACCCTACAAAAATTTGTCATCTATTCTTCCAAATCGCCCAGATGGAAACTTAACTGCCCAAAGGTTAAGATCCATAGGAGGCAACGCATCAATACAAAAGCAACACCACTCCCAAAGAAGAGAATTTACGATCGGTAACTATCTGAAGTTGTGGAACCTGGACCCAAAAGGATTTAGCAGAGATGCACATAAGGACAACATGTAACACTGATTCATGTTTACCAAGACAAAGAGTGCAAAAGTCAGTCTGCAATATTTTCTTGCGTTTCAAATTCACAAGGCAAGGCAGAAAGAGATTTAAAGATCTCCCAGTGAAGTTTTTAACCTTTTGAATCACATTCAGATGCCAAATCTTCTTCCAAGGAAGAAATGAAACAGAGGAACCTTGGACAAAAAACGAACTAGCTTGGTGTGAAGCTGAAAAAGCCGCCTTATAAGCAAATTTCACATTGAAAACACCATCTTTAGAATAAAACCATCTCATAATATCATTAGTGTCAGGAGACACAAAATGAATCTGACACACCAACTGGATGTCACAATCAAGAAGCCTTTTAGACAGTCCCTTCCACTTCCATTCATTAAGATCCCAGTTAATAAAATCAGCAACAAACAACTATTCTTCAAAAGAAATAGGAGGAGAGATAAGAGAGAAAGAATGAGGCCTCGGCAGCCATTTCCCATGCCAAAAGTGGACGAGCTTCCCATTACCAATTTCCAGTACAAAGCTTGGTTGAGAACCCAGAGAAGCATTCAATATATCAGAATGATGAATATACCTAGCCTTAAGAATGAGCCCTGCTATAGAATTTGGCAACATAAGAAGCCTCCAGATTTGTTCAGCAAGCAGTGCCTAATTTGGCAATATAATATGAAGCACCTTCAAAAATATTAAGTGAAGATTTGATCTGTTGACCCTCAATAAGATTAGCTCTAGCTAGCAAAGATGAGATAGTCATCTGCAAATAAAAGGTGTGAAACCTTAGGAGCAGAAGCATCAACTTTAATTTCATGAAGATGCCCACTCAATTATGAAACTCTAGACAAACTAGAAAGAGCCTCCATAATATAGAGGAAAAGATAATGAGGCATATGATCTCATTGTCTTAGCCCCCTTTGTGGAACAAATGAAGCAAAAGGGATCCTATTGAGAAGAACAAAAAAGGATACAGAACTGACACATTTAAAAGCCAAATCAACCCATCATTAATGAAAACCCAAACTTAGCATAACAAGGCGTAAGAAATTTCACTCCACTCTATCATATGCTTTAGCTATGTCTAACTTAATGGCCAAAAACCCTCTTCTACGAGTCTTCTTTCTCTTAAGATAATGAAAATACTCAGGCAAACGCTATAGCATTTATCAGTGATAGCCCTGCCAGAGAGGAAAGCACTCTGGTTCTGACTGATAATATCTCACGTCAAATTCTTCATCCTATTAGCGATACACTTCAAGATCAACTTGTAAACAACATTACAATGGCTAATAGGTCTTAAATCTGTCATGCACGTATGATTTAAGACCTTAGGAATTAATTTTAAGAAGGTATGGTTCAGATGGGGATCCGGAGCAGCACCATTCAGAACATCCAATACAATTTTAAAACACACTATATATAACACAAAATCCCAAAATGGATAAAATTGAAACTCGTCGGCTAACTCTCTGAGCCTTCGGTCTTCCCGGTCTTAGCCCATACTCCCTCATTTAGGCCCTTTGTGTTACTTTATGATTATAAGTAATTTAGAATACTTTTGTTGTAGGCTTAGTTTTGTATATCTAGCTGAAATAAGAGCTAAAGTTGAATGAGTATCTTAAAATACTGGAGCTGAATAATTAGCTCGAGTTGGAGATGGATTTATTAGCTTCATTATTAAAAAAAATATAATTGATGTTCAATATTACAAGCTGAAATGAGTGAAAAGTAACATTCAATTAATCTACTATAAGCTTTTCAATCTATATTGACATTTTTTGCCGAACACTCATCAAATAGATTAAAAATAAAATCAAACTCCGTTAATCTCAGAAACGTTGACCTAAAATATTATCTTTCCCTAATTTTGATATTTACATATTCTATTTCTTATCTGTTTATTTTTTGACCTAAAATAACTTACCTCAATTATACAGATACTATTATTTCAAAGATTAATTATAGGTTTTACCTTATTAGTTTCTTCTTATTTGTAAGTACGATTATTTATATTTTTCCTTATTACTTATGTTACTTCTTATATTTTTAATACATAAATTTATATAATTGGCAACATGCAGTTGAACATAATTGATAATATATGATTTATGATGCAAAAGTGATAATATATATTAAAAATATTTAAATGAATATGTGATAAAATTTAACCATTTTTCCCTTTTAATTAATTATACATAAATAGTATTCTCATTACTCAAATCTAAACTTATATGTTTTCTTATTCAGTTATTTGTATGAAATTCCTAACTTATTATCCATTCTTGTATACAAATCGTGTATATACTTTCAATTCTAATCATACAAAAACTTTATCACCATATGTGTCAAGAGATAAAACATATAATTTACCATATTAGTTTTCATAAATATATATAACAATATTTCAATTTCGAGTTTTATTAACCAAACCCGAGCAGGGCACATGAACATATGTAGTACCAATCTAAACTTGTGGTATTGTGTAGTGACTTGTGATATATAGTCTCCCATCTTTCTAGTTTCTATTGTTGTATGTGATTATTCTTCTATGCTCTGAATAATATCTCTTTGTCTATACTTAAAGTACTAGTTATTTTGATTGTACACAATGACCAATAAATGAACTTTATAATAATATATATCAATCTAAACTTGTGATATATAAATGAATGTATTTGTCATATTTCCTACAAGTATAATGCAATAATTTATTATAAGTTTATTGAACCAAAAGGGTCGTAAGTTATCATCGTATTAATTAAGGAAACTAATAGGTTAAAATTATTATCCATGCTTTAAAAACCATATCGACCATGTGAAGGATAATTTTGTTCTAATCAAAGTTCATTCACATACCAAATTTACATAAATTTACATTGTAGGTTAAATATCTCATTTGATAATTAATAGTTTATGTTTAGATCAACCCAAAAGAGAGATGAGTAATCAAAATGTTCGCAAAGATAAAATTTTATGTGAATTAGGAGTTAAGAATCAATAAATAATAAATATTTTTGTTATAAAAAGCAATTATTTTGTCAATTTTTGAAATCTTTGTTAACCAATAAAATGTATCGTATTGTACCAAAATATTGGTTAACCGAAGCCCGGTTTACCGGACTTTACAATACTATTATGATATTGAATAAGTAACCTAAGTATCAGTTAACCGGAGCCCGGTTAACGGAAACATGGTTAACCGCCCACGTCCATCCCCTGAAGGGTACATAAGTGGAGGGGAGTTGAAGCCAAGAGAATCCACTTTTTACCCATGATTATGTCATTCAAAGACAATTCGCTTTGTTCATTCCTGATTGTAGAGGTACGCTCCCGGTGCATGTTCTTCACACTTGAAATGCATTTTTTGGCTGATTTTGTTGAATCCGAATTTGTATTATTTGACTTATTAATGGTGGATTGGGGTAGATTAGTGCCGATATGGTTCAATTTTTGCCAATTTCGGTTTATCCTATTTTTTCGTATTTTTTGTCGATTCAAAGGTATATAGGTGTCAATTTCGGTGGATTAGAGTCAATTTCGGTGGATTGGGATCAATTTCGATGGATTGGTGTCGATTTAGGTTGTTGAAGAACCTAGTTTTGTTGAGTCATTGAGGTTTCCTATGATATTGGACTTGATTAGACAACAACAATTTGCGTGCATTGAATTTGACATAATTTTTAGTTTTGTGATCGCTTGACCTTGTTTGATTGGAAATGATTGTATTGAGAATGAGTCCTATTTATTATGTCTAGGGTTTAGTTTATGTGAACTAGATTGGGTTGACTGTTATTTTGCTTAAATTTTGTTCCATTGGCTTGTAACTTGGTTATAACTGATGTTCAAATGTTGGGTTCTTAGACTTGAGAGTAAGATATTTCTTGGTTGGGATGGGTTGTTATATAAATATTGAATCAAATGAATCTTCTTCTATACATTGCATGTATATTTCATAAAAAATAGCATCAACATCATTGTACAAATTCGATTATGTTCACTAATAAATAGATGGTTACATTCTATATTCGTCTATGTTCACAACTTCGCACTGGAACAAAGGGAAGCTGCTCAATTCCATTATTTCCCTCTAAATTTCTATGTTATTTGTCAATTCAGAGCATGGTTAGTATTGATTTGGGCCGAATTAGTAGTATTTGGCTTAATTTATGTTGGATTAGTGTCAATTTGGGTTGAATATGGTCAAAATCAGTGTGCTCTAAATTCAGCAAATGTGGTCGAATTCGGTTTCCCCACAAATGTTAACACATTTTGTCGATTCAGAGGTATATTGGCGTCGATTTTGCTGGATATGGGTTGATTGATGTCAATATGGGTGGATTGGTGGTGTATTTTGGTTGTTGAATATCCCTAAGTTTGAGTTTCTACAAGCTTTAGCTGTTAAGTTTAATAAACTAATAAATTAAGATAGATAAGTTATTAATAAGCTTCAAGTGTGAAAAAGTTGGCATGAGTAATTTTTGGAAAATTGATTTTTGTGAATGTACAATTAAGGTCAAGAAATAATTGCTCTCGGGCAAGGTGAATTGTGAGTATATCATTGCTAGTGATTTCTTAATGATGTTGTAGGGTGATCATTTGAGTTTCTTGAGTTTGTCCTTGAAAATGTGCTCTTATATCAGTGTTGCAAATAATTGAGGTGATGGTACAGAATTTCTAAGTTTTATGGTTGGCAATTGACATATATAATTGTTGGTATAATGTTTGCCCTTGAAAATGTGCTATTGTATTGTTTCTAGCTTGTTTACATTGCTTGAATGAATCTACTACTCCACTTAATACTAAAATTGAGAAATTGTAATTGAGTTAATTCATATTTTGGATGTATTTTCAAGTAGTTAGATGATGGTGATGAAATGTGCAAACTATGTAAATTTGGTTACTCTATAGAATAATTAAATGGTTTATGGTAATATGTAGCACCAAAAAAGTCAATTTTAATTGTCAAATTCAAGTTTCCCAAACCTACTCTTTCATGAAAATTTCATCAAATCCATATTTTCATCATATTATCACCCTTTAAAAAGAAGAAAAAAATGGCATGTATATATTATGCACTATGTGTATATGTTTTCGTCAAATCCATAGTTGATTCTCAACACTATCGTCATTCTCCTTGACATCTATATATTATGCAAATTTATATGTCTCACAAAACTTGGCATATGCTTATTAATCTCACAAGACCTTGGTATAAGCTAGGTGTTCATGCTATGCAAAATGTGTATATGTTTTTATTCGTTTTTCTATTACCTCTTCCCTTGTGGTGGTGTATTGTGTGTGTCAAATAATTGAACCTATATTGGGGGCCCAAAACACAACCAAGACCCGTTTAGTATTGGAGGGCCCGTTTGAGAAGTGAAGACCTCAACCCTAGCTTCACATCCACCATTTTTGCTTTCATCCTCCCTTTATCTTCCAAAAAATAGCTCAAAACTCAACCTATATCAGTGTTGTGTATTTTTGTCAAATAATTGAACTTGTGTTGGGAGCCTAAAATGTAACCAAGGCTCGTTTTAGTATTGAAGGGCCCATTCGAGAAGTGAAGACTCCAACCCTAGCTTCACATCAACCTTACTCAGGTAAGATCTTAATGCACTATTCCATTCTCTTTTGTTCTAGTTTGTTCTATTTTTGGTCCATTGTTTTCTTCTCTTTTGTTAAGGTTATGTTTTATTTTATTTTTTTATTGTTGCTTTGTTTAGCTCCAAATTTTTCTATTTTGTTGGTTCGTTCTGTTTTGTGCCATTAGAATGACAACATAATTTTTGAATTGAAATATTCGGGGACAAGATATGCACATAAAAACTTAATTTCATCAACTTTGGAAGCTCTTTGCCTTTGTTAATGAAATGTGACACCAATGCTTGATGCATGTTTGATTGATGTCCCAATCTTCCACAAGTCTCTTCTATATTTTCTTCGACTTTCCAGTAGCAAAGTTGGATTCTTCATGAACGGAATATGATTTGAATCACTTAAGAACTCACTTTTAATCACTCAATGGAATTAGAACAAGTAATTGTCATAACCTAAGAATTAAAACTTCGAGCAAACAATCCTTCCACTTAGAGATCTCAAATTAAGTGTTCTAATTTTAATCATTGTTTATCTCCTAAGATGACAGTAGAAACTATGGTTCCCCATTGGGAGGGGAGAAGCCAAAGAGAATAAGATATTTTCTTAAATCCCCAACTCAATTTTTCATTAACTTGAAAATTGTTTAATAAAAAATAAAACAAGAACAAAATAAATAAGATAAAATTCTAGTGACACTTTTATCTACCAGAATATGAATAAAATAGTCACTTACAAGCTTTCCTAATAATATGAAAAATGACATGCTAAGATAAAAGATGAGATTTACTAATACATGAAACTGATTAAATCCCTTAGGAATCTGTACAACACTCATTAAAACCTGTTTTTGACCATCTTCTTGTTGGAGTCTCAACTCAATGTAAACTATGAAGTTGTATATCTTTGAGTCAGTTTTTGAATGCATCTTGAATGAGTTTGAGTTTAATTTTATAGTCAACGCTATGGTCATTTTATTAAACAATGTCCAAACTTGACGGGAACATGAAAATCCGAAAATTCTCATGCTTGTGCCTCTTCCTTGGAGGTCATGTCCTTTGTCTTTGGAGGGCTCTGGATGGCTTGTGACAGGGGCTAAATTCGTGATGCCCAATCAAAGTAAATCCTTAAAAACCTAACTTAGTAGAATAGGCAAGCAAGGGTCAAATCCCATAGGAAGGAGTTATCTTTCTTTATGCAAGTAGTATGTCAAAGGTAACGAAGGGGGGTTTGTTGGTTGTTTATCAAGTAACAAAGTAAATCAAAATAAAGGTTGTAATCAATTGAGAAAAAGTACTTAGCCAGACAAATATTCATCATTCATTTGATTGATTGATCTTAGATTATCTCTGTTCCTTCCTATGAATATTCATGTTCCTATTCTGAAATAGTTACCAGTCCAACTAGTCCTGGCAACCCTAACTATCGAACGCACGAGAAACTATCAAGATTTAGAACAATAGCAGCAGAAAGCATATGAATTAACCAGGATACATGCAACACCACAACTCGCAACATTTAACACATAATCAATTCTCTTTCATAATAAACTAGTCCAACTAGTCCTAGAATATCATGTTTGCTACACAAGATAAGGGATTTCAACTCGAAATATCCAAACCCTAGCAATAGACAATTACTAATATCAACTAGGTGATCAATCCAGTCAAATCAATAAAAATCAATAGGAATAAGCTCAAGAGAAAAGATATAATCAATAGGAATATGAATAGAATTATAACCTCACAATCATATATCAAATGAAGGCTTTAATTGTCGGACTAAGCAAATGTTGCTTAGTTCTTCATAGTCTTGAAACAAAAACTCAAAGGGAAAAATATGATGAATAATGAACTAAAACGATAAGATGAAAAGAGGCTCTAGGAACTAGGTTAAATAACCTAACCAAACCTAAAACTAAAGATAACAAAATTAATCTAAAAGGAAATAAAAATAAAGTAATCGGAATAAAGAAACAAAAGAAAAGGAAAATAAAATAAAGAAGTAAATCTTCGGACGAAAGGAAACGAAATATCCCGCGCGCGTCTGATAACCGAATTCCGCGATCGCGGCAATAGCTTCTGCGACCGCGGAAAACTCTCTGTTGAATCCTCGCTGTTTGTATTTTTCCGCGACCGTGGATGGATGATCCGCGACCGCGGATTTCTTGTTGTAGCTCCTTCTTCAGTCTTCCTTTGTCTTCTCTTGTGGCTTTCTTTTCATCTTCATTAAGTCTTCAATTAAGCTCCTCCAAACCACCATAATCATACTTCTTCTCCTCAACTCCATACTCCACAATTGTGCTCTAAACTCATCCAAATGTACCCAAAACACCGATAAAAACTCCTAGTTAAACCCTACAAAGTAGCGCTGATCAGCTTGTTTGGGATGTCATTAGTTATTTAACTGTATGAGGGTGGTGCATTTTATTTCTATATTTTCCTTTCTTGCTTATTGTGTTTACTCCATTTATTTACTTGCTTGAAGCTTGTTTGTTCAGGGAATGCATGAGCTTCAAAATTTTCATTTTACAATTTAATTTACTTCTTACATGATGACTTTAAGGACTATGACTTGGACGAATACTTACTCCCAAATTTTTCTTGACATGTGCAAAGATCTTCAAAGAAGTAGTCACTCTTATGATTTTATACCCAATCATTATGATTCGAGCTTCATAGTAGATAACTTTCATCGTGGTACTAGTAAACAATCTATCTCCAATACCACAAAAATCAGATACCAATTCTCTATGAAGGATTACTACATATGGAAGAGGATGAAAGAATCAGACGATGTTCGGTGCAACTCGATTACAAGCGCATTGTTTTAGATGCTTATTTGTGGGAGAACAAAAGTTAGGTTAAACTTTATTACAATTATATTCATAAAAAATGAATCAAATATTTATATTAGTTTTGTCCTTGTTAAATGAAGACAATAGAGTCCACAAATTTTGCACTAACATATGACCCCACCACCGAAGACTTGTGTACTCGCCTTTGAGAGGCCTAAATGGCAAATGGTATTGCATTGCTTTGTTTATGTTTGTATTGAATTATGAATTACTTATTTAGT
This sequence comes from Rheum nobile, assembly GCA_027886185.1. NCBI lineage: Eukaryota > Viridiplantae > Streptophyta > Magnoliopsida > Caryophyllales > Polygonaceae > Rheum > Rheum nobile. The sequence continues at coordinate 1,439,957 of WOAB01000309.1, forward strand.
GTTATGATAATCAAGGTCATGAATGTGTTGTTTGTGTTGTATTATATTCCAAGTTAAAGTTACACTCGTACTACCTTATTAAGCTAATACTTAATTTCAACCTTGTTTCTTGTTTGTGTTTTATTTGTATTGTGTAAGTGTTTATATTTAGGCCAATATTTAAGTTTAATGTTGTTAAAGTTAAAGATATATAGATATAGAAAAGTATTGAGTTTATAATTTCTTTAGATATTATGCATATGCCTAATATAAATATTGAGGTTGTTGGAAAAATGAATATAATTAACTGTTGAATTCAATACATCATGTCTCATGTTTATAATTTATAATATATTTTAAATTTATGTTTTTCATTTTAATACATCAAATTAATGATATTTGATTAATAAAATTAAATAAGTGATTTATTTTGGACAAAATTAAAATAATAACACATTAAAATACTTTAACCTATAACCCAATTACAAAATTATACCCATACCCTTTTGCGTCATTTTACATCCCACTTTTAACAACTTCAGCTTCCATAAGCTATAATTACCGAATAGACAAAAATATTCCTCAACTACTAACTCCATCTTCAACCTTCACTTAAACTTCAACATTCACTTCAACTTTAGCTACAACTTATGTTTACCGAACATACCCAATATCAATCACACCTCTACTAACATGCAGTCTATTTGGGCCCTCATATATACATGTTTTAAACAATGTTCTTGGCTAGAAAAACACTAATATTGAAGATCTTGCTCTTCTCATAAGTCATGCAATCTCGAACAATCTCTTCGTACCTTCGGAACACTTCGTCGATGCACAACCTCTTATCCCCGAAGTGACACACGATCATGGGTTCCGCCACCGCCCTCATGCTCCTCGCAATGCTCAAGTACTTATCATAAGATGGCGGATTCTGATCCTTGCCTAGTTCTTTATTCCTTGGAGGATTGCACTTGAAGAAATCTTCCTCTTCATCCCCCAATGAGACTTCACATGTCTCAGTGCGGATGATGGTGAAGTGATCAATCTTTGCGATCTCGGTCGTGATCTCGGCTAGAGTGGGAGTGTACACTGGGATATTGAATGAGTTCATCTTATCCTCTTTGATCAAACCCTTGCAAATCAATCCATACACGTATAGTAAGATTAGGCAACATGAGACGATGTACAAATTTGATAAATTCATTATGCATGTTTGTTTTAAATTGATGGTTAATGGATGGTGGTTGAATGGGACACATCGACAGCATGTCTTATCTTTTTTTCTAGTCTGTCCCTTTATGTGGGAGAGCAGGCTGAATAGACTAATTGGCCTTAATAGTTTTATTGAAAAGAAATTGAAATATACAAAAGTTATTTTTTATATTATAAAATATGAGGAAGGATCAAATGATGATAGATGCTTAGGTAGGGGTGTGCAGATTCGGCCCGGACCGGAAAAATAGACTGGGCCGGACCGAAAATGCCCGGATCGGACCGGGGGAATTATGGTCCGGTCCGCGGTCCACATATTTTTAGAATTCCGGTCCGGTCCAAACCCGGCCGGTTTCCGGTCCGGACCGAATGGACCGGTTTTTATTATTTTTAATTTAATTTTATATATTAATATCTTATAATATTATTAAAAATTAGTTTTTAGTATAAATATAAATAAATAACAAAATATATTGTCTAATATTATACACAATAATTATAAAAATAGGAAAAATAATTAAATTTTCATTTATATAAAACTAAAAAATAAAAAAAAAATGTAAACCGGTCCAAGACCGGACCGGACCCGGACCGGACCGGAACCGGACCGGACCGAATCATACCGGTCCGGTCTTCGGTCCAAGGTTTCCAAAAATTCCGGTCCGGTCTGGACCAGATGCACAGCCCTAGCTTAGGTGAAGAATAATGATGATTTCTAGATCTTAGATGAGTTTAGAATCAATGACTAGATTATAATTTCATTAAAAGTCATGTGTCATGGACATGAACTCACTTAAGGTGTTTAATCGGTCAACCGGTCAAAATAGTCACCGCCAGTCCGGCGTTGATCGGTCAAAGTATATATTTGGCCTAATTTTTCTCTCTTCTTTTCCTTGCCCTTTTTTTACGTGTTTATAAAACTTGTATTGTGTGTTCATCAAAAGTTGTACTATGGGTAATAAATCTGCAATTGTGTGTTCTTCAACTTATTATAAATCCATGTTTTGGTTTGTTAAAAAAACATATGAACACATAGTTGCAATTCCATGAACACACAATTGAAAATATATAAACACATGATGAAAAACACATGGATACGTTATTATAAATATATAGCTAAAAATGCATGAACACGTAGACGAAAACATATTCATACATATTGACAATATATGAACACATAGATAAAAAGACCATGAACACATAGATGAAATGCACACATGAGCTAGTTATATATGAAGACATAAGTAAAGCATTCATGTGAAACATATGAACACACAAGCATACCAATAAGAACACATAGACAAACTAATATGAACATATAGACAAATATGTATGAACACATGGACAAAGATTTGAAATGTGTTATAGTATTGTAATGCACATTCATGTCAAACATGTATGAACACATCGAGAAACATTTTATATATATATGAACATATAAAACATGTGAACACATATGTATGAACACATTAAAAAACATTTTTTTATGTATGAACATATATAAACATGTGAACACATATGCAAACATGTATGAACACGTTGACAAACATACATGAACATATAAACACATCGACAAACATTATGTATTCATAAAACTTGTACTATATGTTCTTCAACTTATTGAAAATGCGTATTCATAAATTTTTGCTTGTGTGTTCATTTAATATCACTTATGTATTCTCACGTTTATACCGTGTGTGAATAATATCTGCTTGTATTTGCATTTATTGTCGCTTGTATGTGTCTATGCTTTATACTATGTGTTCATTAGCTATTTAAGAAAATGAATACTATGTGTGCATTTATTATCACGTTTTTGTTCATGAAAAGTGTATCATGCGTTCAAACTTGTATTTTGTGTTCATAAAACATGTACAGTGTGTTCATAAAACTTGTACTTTGTGTTCTTCAACTTATTAAAAACATGTATTATACGTGTTCATAAAACTTGGTACTTTGTGTTCATAAAACATGTTCCGTATGTTCATAAAACTTGTACTGTGTAAATATGGTCAGTTGGATGAGAATAAAAAATATATAAACACGTATTCGTGTATTTTACGTGTTCATAAAACTTGTTTTGTGTGTTCATAAAACTTGTAATTGTGTGCTCATAAAACTTTACACCGTGTATTCATAAAACTTGTATTGTGTGTTCATAAGACATAATGCACATGTAATACAAAATATATGATCCCACAATACAATAGATATGAACACACAATACAAAATTTTTAAACACACAATACAGAAATTTTGATTTTGTAAAAATAAAGTTGACCGGACAACAATCGGTCAACGCGAAGTGACTAGTCATATTAACTTGTTTGACCGTTCATATACCCCTGTCAAATATTTAAGTGGTCATGTACCATGTTGGCTCAATTATAAATTATATTTTATAGGATTATTTAAGTAGGTCGGACTAAGCTGGCTACAAATGTTGACCATATATTATAATTGTGCTAAAAATAGGGCATTATACAATCATGTACTTCAGAAGTCATTTGTCGAAGGGTCATGCCGAGAAGCTCCCACATATAACCATACTCATTGCATCGAGGGTCTTGGCTCTTCCTGCCGAGAAGGGTGAACACCATGCACCCTCCATTCACCATTTCCTCCAACCGACACCTCAGGAACCTCAAAAAGTCATCCTGGAATTGCTTGTAATAATTTTTTAACATATTTATTTAAATTTATGAAACTACTTGTTTATCCAACAAGCCCTAAATTTGTGTCTTGATCAATATATATAATTTGAATTCAAATATAATTGGCGTATATACTCTTATTTTATTTATCAATTACACTAATTTAGAGTCCAACCATTTTAATATTCGGTATTTTTGTTTTTCTCGATATTTCTCATTCGGTACAGTTTCTAGTTTTTAATTTTGAAACTTTTCAAAATATATCATACTTAAATAGTCACCTTATTCTCAAAACTGTCAATCAAAATTTCAAAATTAGATAAAAGGACTTTCCAAAGATCTGTTATTAGTTTTGAAAAAACTCAAAACTTAAAGCGTTACCAAATTTGAAAATAAGTGTGTCAGCTAACGAGTTTCGACAAATTTTTCGACTTCCACCTATCGCTACTTGCCAAATTTATTTTATAGTATACGTCATGGTTGAATCGGATTTGGGTAAAAATGACCGTAGATGATTGATTACCTGAGAGAGCCAATGCAAACCAAAGAAAGAGTGGACAAAATGAAGGCTCTCACAAGGAAATAGCCTATCATGGAAAGACCCGAGCACTCCATTTACAAAACACGACCCGAATTCGGGACCCATTTCACTCTCGAGTTGTTTCTTGAACTCGGGTATGGACCTGAAAATGGTGTTGAAGTCGTTACATGGGAGGTCATTCAAGAACACTTGGAATTCCATGCCCCAATGCCGGTGGTTAGTCTCTCGCCGGATTCCATCTAACGTGACAAACAAATCCCGCACCATTGACAACATGTTGGGCCCTGAGGCGCATCCGAGGTCCGCAATGACTAGGCTCTTGGTGTTGGGGAATGTCACTTCATACAACTTTCTCATGGCTTCTTCTCTTAAAGGTTTTGTTAGATCCAACACTTTCTTCTGCAATGCACAACAAAATCAAATGAAATATATAAAATCCTTTTGTAATTTCAGGTTCCAATATATTTTTTATTTCTAAGAGACGCTTATGTGTGAAAGTCCGTGGGCCCATAGACTGGGGGACGTGCGGACACGAGCGCATATGCGCAGATAGGCCCAGTACATAAGCTCAATGAAGTTCCAACCTAAAATCAATTGGCAATAGGAGGAGTAGCCCATCAAGCTTATATACTAGGCAAGTTATGTCCCAACTTTAGATGTGGGACAGTTATATTCCAACACGCCCCCGCAAGTGCAACGGGCGGACAATTGGCCAGGCCTAGTTGACACTTGAACAAACGGGTGTGGGTGGACATCTCAATCTCTTTATAGCCAGACCCAACCAACCCAATAAAGGGACCCAAGACCGAACCCGCTCTGATACCATGTCAAAGTCCGTGGGCCCAATGACTGGGGACGTGCGGACACGAGCGCATAGGCGCAGATAGGCCCAGTACATAAGTCCAATGAAGTTCTATCCTAAAACCAATTGACAATAGGAGAAATAGCCCATCAAGCTTATATACTAGACAATTTATGACCCAACTTTAGATATAGGATGTTATATTCCAATATTATGTCATTACAACATAAATGAAAGATCAAATACGTCAACCTTACTAATTAAACTAGAAAGGCTTTGACAATATCTCGATAAATTGATGCGTACCTTAACTGTGGAGTTTTGAGCATAGCTTTGCATTTCTTTCGTGTTCTCTCCCATTGCGTGTTGTGTCTGATTTGACTCAAGAATGTAGATATGCTGTGATTCTTGGACACAAATGAGTTAATATTTTTTTGGGAGAGCAAAAAGAAAGAGATCGAATACATGCATTATTTTGAAGGGTTTTTTGTTTCCAATTTCCATCTTTAGGTGTTCCAAATATAAGTTTCTTTTTGCGGAATTAGTGGAGTTAGCGTGGATGTTAATGCTATTTTCATGTTTGAGTTGCCTAACACATTGCAATTGATTAGAGAATTAAGGTCTTGGCATGGTAATGTTAGTTTTGTGGTGACTAATAATTTAACGTATTAACAATTAGGCAATGTATTTAAATTATTTAATCACGTCGCTATACATATATACACGTTTTAGCATTATTCACCTAATAATATTTAAAATTTTATATTTTGTTAGAATTACAAAATAATTAAAAAATTACATTAATTTTAAATTTTTAATATCAGGTGGTATGCCATTATTCTTTTCATTTTGTAGAAGTTGCATAAAGATATAATTTCAACATTACTTTTGATATTTTATAATCATATAGCAAATTTATATAAAGATAAAAATATTTAAATAGAGGATTGGTGCAAGCCTACAAGGCACGGGTTTCAACTAGTATATATTAAAGAATAAGTCTTCGCTTACGTATCGCATGCATACGTGGTAACCTATGAAATATGTCGTATCATCTAACCTTTTAAAAAAATGAAACGTTTCTGTCTTCGGCGCATGTTTTAGGATGTTCTGTAGTTTTGTAGATTTAAAACCTACCCAAATTAATTATTTAATAAAGGGAGATTTTTTAGAAGGTGAAGATTTTAGTAGTTTTTTGATAAGTTAATACTGAAAAACAGAAACCTATGAGTAGAAAGATTATTAGGTTTAGAAGGTTAGAAAAATTTAACTCACAATATTAATGTAAATTTATATTAATTAATTTTTTTTGTAATTTTAGAGATAACGAAAAACCTTATGATATCAAACACTCAACTACTCTTATGAAAAAAACCTAGACCTATCTAACAACCTTCTAAAAAACCTTCACCCCCAAAAATCTTGTTTTGCCAACATAACCTAAAGTCTCTCGCGTTAGGTCTAAATTTACCCTTATAAATTAGATTTTAAACATTTTGTTATTTTGCTTCTACCAATATGATTCGATTTGCTTGATCTAATTTGGATAATATTAACAAAATTTACTAATTACGAGAGGGAATTGGATATGCTTAATCTGTTTACGAGAGGGAATTGGGTGCATTTTCTTTCTTTTGATTCAAGTTGACTTTATTTTATTCATTGGCCATGATGGAAGTCATGTAATTTATACTTTTTATATAATTACAAATCAATAAGAAATCAATAAGGATCCGTTTGGATTCCCGTAGATAAGACAATTTAATGCAATTTAATACATTATTTGGGGTATCCAAATGAATCCTAAGTTTTGCATCACAGATGTGACAATATGTTGTCCGATTAATCATAATTAATATATTTAAATTACTTTGTTATTATTATGTTACTAAAACACAAGATATGATCTAGTTATTTAGTTAGGTGATCAAATTAGTAACCCAACTCTTGATTCACAAGTAATTATATTACTAGCTTAGTTCACGAGTCGTGCACGGGCTTGGTTAAAATTTTATATTAAGATATTTTTAATTATTAAAATTATAGCAATTTCACTTTAAAAAATATTAAATAACTGAAAAAATATATCTAATTAGTGATAATATAAATGAAATTAAGGAAAGTGTGATAATATAAAAAAATCTTTACTAATAATCAATTAACAAAGATTAATGTGATTTCATACATACATAATATGTTGAATAGGGTCTTATTCCTATAATAAATGAATTAAAAGAAGATATGAAAAAATGTGACTAACAAAATGTAAAAGTAAAAAAGAATATTCAGAAAATACTTAATATTCTATCTAGTATAGAAATCGGGATCATATATGAATAATCTACATGTTGAAAAATAAATCAAGATCATATCTAAAATATTTATATAATAATAATAATGATAATAGAAAAAGATAATTTATTGATGTGGCACAATGTGGAGTAGACATGTGACATAAATGACGTAATGCAATGTCAAAACGACAAGTGATCTTATCCAGGATTTACTTTAGTATTATATAGTAGATTATACATCAAAGCTTCAAAGCAATCATATAAATGGGTAACCTTGTAAATTTAGAAATATAAAGGTGTGACAAATTAGTTAAAATACATGATAGTACGTAGTCTCTTAAAACTATTTAAATTAATTTTGAAATAATGTTGTTCCACAAACAATAAATATCTATTATTCCACAAACAATAGATATTTGAATACTATTAATTAAAGAAACATTTAAATGATCATAATATGTATAATATATCATTTGGATGAGATATTTATTATTACATTGAATTTTAAATCTAGAAAAAAATCAAAATAACAAAAATGAAATTTGATTTCGATATTGTGCTAATATAAAAAATGCATGAATTTTGATATGGGTTTTAGTTTATTTAGAAAGTATTCGTTATAGATATCATGTTTCTTAATCTGTGATTCTATCAGATATTTTTGTTTACTCTTTTTTTTTAACAGAAAGTAATTATAGCAAAATCTTTTGACATATCATACTGATTAAGTAAAGTGAAAAATGAGTTAGTAGTGTGAAAAATTATTCGGGTTAATTAAGAACCATAAGCTAAAATAGAGAATTACGAAATTGAAAGCAAAAAACAATCATAAATCTGATATCCTAAATTAGTTTAGATATTGTATTTTCAATCTCAAATCTAATATCTTTTAATTATTTTTCTAAAGAAATATTTATAACCAAAACTCATGATCTTTGATTTTCTATAACTTTTATTTAGTTACAATCATATATCCACAAATATATATCAATTAATTACATTGATGTTTATCTCGATTCTCAATAATAGCTAATTGCTACATGTTAGTTTACAATCATATATCCTGTAATGATTTTCAATTAGTCTCACTTTTTGAATATGCACAAGTACTTGAACTGTTGTGTTTCGGCTAATGACTATTGCAACTTTAGCGGATTTTTTTGTCAATTAAAAGGTCCAAAGCCTTTACCAAGACAAACGTCAAGACAATTCGGGGATTCCAAGACGATGATGTGACGATAATGTGTAGATTGGCGCTCCCCATTGATGATGTGGTGGGGGATGTGCAGATCGACGCTCACCGGTGATGACGTGGCAGGGGATGTGTAGATCCTTACTCACCGGTGATGGCATCGCGTTGGCGATAAAAGGAGACCGGCCATGGAGGGGGGAAATCGACGTTCACCGGCGATGGAAGTTGAGCTTTGAAAGAGGCGAATGCATGGGCAACGACGAGTCCGGTGTTCTGGATATATGAAGAAGACTCACATGGAGACCAATCTAATTTTTCTTCTTTTTTGCGAGAGGAGATTGAGTTGATTAATGTTATAGAAGTTTTAGATTTGTGATCTTTTGTGATTGATTTGTAATCTTTTTGATTGATTTGTAATCTTTTTTCATTGATTTGTAATATTTTTGATTGATTTATATTTAAATTAGGAAAAAAAATAGTGCTAGATTTAGGATTAAAATCTTTGATATGTCATTAAACTTATTTTTGATGTAATTAAACTTATTGATAAAAAGTTAAAAATGGGAAAATGATATATGACAATTTTAAGAAGTGGTTGTCATATAACGTAATTAGGTTTTAATTTAGTACATATATAGTAAATTTCTTAATAGAAATACCTAAAGTTGAACGGATGAACTATATAAATGTGGATACGAAATTTAGATATTTTCTTTATCTTAAATTAGATATTTAAATTGGATGAAACATATTAATGTGAGTTGAAAAAATATTTTATTAATAATATCTCATAAAAATAATTATTTCATTGTTATATAATATTTCTTAAATTATTATTCAATTATACATTTTTTGAAGTTTTTCTTTTGAAAAAGTGTGACTCTCACCTTAATTATAGGTTTAGCATTTAGAAGTTAAAGTAATATCTTTACTCTAATATACTTTAACCTTTTGCTTTTAAGGGAAATTTTGGTCGGTGTTCCCGAGTTTAATAGTATTTTGATTAGTCCCGAGATTATTTTTTCTGGTTGGTGCCCTTAAGGTTTGTGTGTTTCGTAGCCAAAGTATTTCTTCATATTCATACCCCGTGTAACACTCCCAAATCGTAACCCATTTGAAAATGTATTACCGTCAGTGACCTCAGTTTCCACACCGAAACCACCTCAGGCTTTACCATTTAAACACAAATCATAAACAACAATTATGATTTAAACACCAAAACCTTTGGTTAAAACATATGGCTGAGGATTACATCCCAATCCCCATAGGACAAAACAGAGTAATCAGCGAAAGTCTTTGTAAAACATAAATACAAGGGTCTTGATCTTAATGATCACCCGCCAAGGATCGTAACCTGGTAAATCCATTAAAACACCGTTTGCCTTTATAGTCGTTCTAGCCCTCATTTCTCGGATGTTTATCTGATGTGCCGAATCAAACGGATGACACCAGCCAACCATGCAGAGAACAATTTAGGTTGGTTAGTCTAATGAAAGACTATGCAAGAGTACAAAGCAGATGGTTCGAGTAGTCGTATTAGGTTAGACTCATCGCTCCTCAAATGATAACTGACGACGATAGTCAATCTTCATACTTCTACTGGAATAGAACAAACTGAATGATCAAGAGAAGATTCTGGAAGACCAAGTCTTACAGCAATCAACCCAAAAGAAGACTCCAATGAATTGAGTCTTATCGGAAGTATGACAATGTTGGGGAACATAAATAATCTCATACAAGCGTTCAAAAACGACTTGATATTTCGGTTCACAACCAACCTCACCGCTTAACGCGAATTCAGATTGGAAAGAGAACGGTACTCTAATCAAAGTCAAGACGAGTTTTCCTAGCTGCACTACTCGTCTGATGTATATTTAATCATGTACTACGACGGCACTTATCTTATTTAATTCCAAAACGCGCATCACGTTATAGGCTTTTAAATATATGTATCGCCATGAGGGACATATATTGAATATATGTTTCGCCATGAGGGACATATAGGACATATGTTTCGCCATGAGGGACATACTCCTGAAGGGAATGAATTCCAAGGTTTGTAGCACCAACTAAGTGCCACCATCTCTATACTTAGCGTATCGAGATCAGTCATGACCCACAAAATGATGTTAGGGGTTTTGCCGCCCTACACACCATTTAGTATTATAAAGAAATGACTGGACGTCGAATAGTCCAACGTTTCTGACTACTCGTGCTAACTAAACAGTTCAACACAGTAATAATCATATCACAGTCCTTGATAAGCACTACTTTGTAGGGTTTAAGTAAGAGTCATTAGAGGTTTTATTGGTGCCATTCGGGTAGATTTAGACACATTCATGTGTATGGCGTTTGGAGGCGAAGTTGGTGTATTTGGAGGTGTTTGAGCTATTTTGGAGATCATATGAGACACTGAGGAGGAAGCCACCAGTAGTAGACGCCAGAGAGTTATGAAGTATTGGCGAGGAGGTGCTGAAGACATGCTTTCGGGAGCTGAAGAGACAAAAGAGGAAGAAACGAGTTCACGGCGACCGCCGTGCAACTTACGGCGACCGCCGCCAATTCCTGCCCAGAGAAGCTAGCTACGACTTAATTACGGCGACCGCCGTGGAAAGACGGCGCCCGCCGTGAAGGATGCAGCGGCCGCCGCCCGTGTCAGAAGACCGCCGAGCCGAATTTTCCTTATTTGCATTATTTTATTACTTTTTATTTATTTCGTTTTAGGTTAACTTAGTTTTATTTCCTTTAGTATTTAAGGGAAAAGAGAGGCATATCATCATAATCGATCAACTCTCTGGAACCCTAATTCCCATTCCACGTATTTGCTATGAAGAACTAAGCCCCCTGGCTTAGTCAGACGCTGAAGCTTTCGTTTTGATTCAGTTGTGAGATTCTTGTTCTTAATCTATTGCATGGTTTTTATCTTTCTCTTGCTTAAGTTGCTTATGATTGATATTGATAATCTCTATTTGGACACAACTAGGGTTTGTCGTTATTGATCTATTGCTAGATTTAGATTGTTACTGGTTGAGCATATCTATTTCAGAGTAGCAACTGCATCGTACTAGTATCTGGTTGTGCTAGTCTTATGCAGAAGAGAATTGATTTACATTCTAGGATAAAAGCTGGTTGTTTTATACTAGAATTGTATCCAACTATATTCCTATCCGTAAGGCTGCTGTTAAACTGAATCTTGATAGTTTCAGGGTATTTAATTAGTTAGTGCTAATAGTATCTGGTTGTGCTATTAATTATATCTGAAAAGGAATTGGAATTTCCATTGTATGAGATTTTGAATGAGTATCTATGATCAACTTGTCATATGAATTGTGGATGTTGTTTGACTAAGTGCTTTTCCCATCACTGATTTCACAACTCTTTCGCTTGTTTACTTTTGCATGCTTAGATTACTTAAACTCACAAAACCCCCCTTTGGTTATGTTTGATTGACATATGAATTGCATATTTAGATAGAATTCGCCTCCCTGTGGGTTCAACCTTTACTTACCTAGGACTATGGTTTAAGGTTTGTTTGGATATTTTGCATAGCAGTTTTTACAACGACAAAAACCTGTTATCAAATTGGCGCCATTGCCGGGGAAGACAATAATCTATTTTGTGTGTGTGATTTGTGTGCCAATCTTGGTGTGAACCTATCTTATGGTTCACACTCGTGTTACTAATAATCTACCTCTAGCTTTTGATCCAGAAATCGAAAGAACTTTTCTTCAAGCTCGCAGGATGGCAGCTCGTGTTACACTTGAGTCTTTGACAGCTCCTAACTTGGAGCAACCTACTCGTGCTGTGCAATTCCCCGCTCTGGGTGAAGGGGTTAAATTTGAGCTCAAGACAGGAGTAGTCCATTTACTCCCGAAATTCAGTGGAACCCCGCTTGAGGATCATATTCAGCACCTGGATGAGTTCCTTGAGGTCTGCACCAGTATGAGGCCATCTGAGATTACTGAAGATCAGATGAGGTTGAGAGTCTTTTCCTTTTCTCTGAAGGATTCTGCTAAAGATTGGTATCATTCTTTACCCCCAGAAAGCATCACTACTTGGGTAAATTTGAAGAAGGTGTTTCTTGACAAATACTTTCCAACTATCAAGTCCAATCAACTCAAGAAGAAGATCTGCAATGTGGAGCAGCTGTCTAATGAGTCTCTCTACGATTATTATGAACGCTTCAAGAAACTAGTGAAGAGTTGCCCTTACCATGGTTATGCTAATCATGATCTGATTCTCTATCTGCATGGAGGACTCCGTGAAGATGATCGTCGGATGGTGAATTCTTCATGTGGTGGAAACATTTTGAAGAGGACTTATGAAGAAGCTCTGGAGATATTTGTTACGCTGACAGATGACTCTAGGCAGTACAGTGGGAGAGGTTCCCAAAGCTTGGTAGTTGCTAGTTCTCAATCAAGGATTGATCAAGCTGATTTTGATGTGCTGAGAGAAAAGGTGAGGCGTCTGAAGCTGAAAGGTACGCCTCAGCAGGCTAAGACCTTTGAGATTTGTCACGACGACTTGCACCCTACTGACTCGTGCCCCACTCTACAAGAGGAAGTGAATGCAGTAGAAGGATATCAGCAGAGGCCCAGGCATGATCCCTACTCCAATACATACAATCCTGGTTGGAGGGATAATCCCAACTTCAGATGGAGAGACCCAGAACCACAGCAACAACAGGATAATCCTCAACAACCAAGGCTGCCATTTGTGCCACAACCGCAAGGGCAGAGTTCGAATCCCTCATTGTATGTGGAGGATATGATGAAAATGCTGATGCAGTGCAACGTGAACCTTAATGAGAATGTTTCCAAGTTGACCAAGAGCCACATACAGTTCCAGGAAAGTACACAAGCTAGCATTCGGAACCTGGAAAGACAATTTGGTCAAATCTCTCAAGTGGTGAATAAGCTGGACGCGAAGTTTCTGGTAAACTTCCATCTCAAATGGAAGTGAACCCGAACATTAGGAATGTCAGTGCTATGACTCTGAGGAGTGGGAAAAAGCTAGAAGAAGATAAGTCTGAAGTCAATGAGGCAGAAAACGAGGATTTGGAGAAGAACAGCGACGGCGACCGCCGTGAAGCCGTGCCGTGGAGATGAATCTGCTCTCGACTTCTCTGATGGAAATTGTGGCGACCGCCATACTAATTGCGGTGCCTGCCATGACGGTGATCCAAGTTCCAAAGTTTCTGATGATATTCACGGCGCCCGCTGCGAAACTTACGGCGCCCGCCGTGATAATGATATAGCCCTCGACTTTTCTGAAGAAAATTGCGGCGACCGCCGTACTAATTGCGGCGCCCGCCGCCCCTTTGTAGTCGAAGTTGAGGGTGAGAAATAGTATGAACCTCTAATTTTTCCTGAGTGGAAGCCCGTTGTACCATTCCCATCTGCATTGAAGCGTACCAAGCCACTTGCGCAGGACAAGGACATGTTTGAGATGTTCAGAAACGTTGAGGTCAACATGCCTCTCCTAAATTTGATCAAGTCTGTCCCTCGTTATGCCAAGTTCTTGAAGCAGATGTGCACCACAAAGAGGAATCAGGATAGGAACAGCAAGAAGAAGGTGAAGGTAAGAAAACATGTCTCTGCTATTTTTCAGAAGCGCTTACCCAAGAAGTGTGGTGACCCAGGTATGTTCACCATCCCCGTCACCATTGGAGGTATCAAGTTCAATAAAGCTATGTTAGATTTGGGTGCTTCCATAAATGTTTTACCTTCATCTCTTTGTGAATCCTTAGTATTAGGACCCATGCATGCGACCAAAATTTCCATTCAGCTAGCTGATAAATCTAGTGTGTGTCCTATAGGGATAGTGGAGGATGTTTTGGTTCGGGTTGGTGCTCTTACTTTTCCTACTGACTTCTATGTGCTTGATATGGAACATGATATGCATGTAGCCCTATTCTGTTAGGGAGACCCTTCTTGAAAACTGCCAACACTAAAATCAACGTGAGTACTGGTTCCTTGACTATGGAATTTGATGGCCAAACCATTAATTATAACATCTATGAAGCCATGAAATTCCCCTCTGATGGTCATTCTTTGTGTACAATTGATGTACTTGAGCCTGTAGTGCAAGATGTTTTTGATGAGGACCACCTAGATGACACACCACCTATTGTTGATTCTAGCTTGGATATTGCTATATCTACTGACTTGCAGGAAGGTGTTGCTGAGTGGGACGCTTGCTATAAGCTCCCTCCGGAGCTTCCAGGTAAATCACCTTTGCTGCTAACTCCGAGCGAGAGGCTCGTTCCATCTTTGGTGTAGGTCCCTGAAGTCAAGGCTAAACACCCCCCTGATCGATCTAAGCATGGGGTAGACGCGACTAAGAAGGTCAAGATGGAGAAGCCGCTAAAGAAGAAGCATGGTCTAAGGTTCAAACCTTTCCATGATTGGTTCAGGAAGGAGGTATGGATTGAGAAGGTTCCCAAATAGCCTGATGATATGGATTGAGGATTTTTGAGTAGTATGTCGAGCCAATGACATTAACTAAGGCGCTGATCGGGAGGCAACCCGATGTTAGGTAGTTTATTTTCCTTCCCTTAGTCATTTTCTAGTCGTTTTCCCTTTTAGTTTTTCCTTTCTGTGTCGAACTAACCTGCAGGAAGCGTTTCAAAGTGAAGAAGGAGTTCACGGCGCCCGCCGCCGGCCGTTTTCACCTTCTCCGACACTTTGCTTGCGGAAAATGACGGCGACCGCCGTTTAATTACGGCGATCGCCGCCATTTTCAGGTTCATTTTCTTTCGTTTAACAAAAAAAAATGGGCCCTGAAAAAACCTTAAACGGGGAGCAAAAGAAGAAAATAAAATACCCCGAAAAGACCTTAAACGGGGGAAAAAAAAAGTTTTACCGGGCTGTCCAGATTTCCCACGAGAGGTGCGCATCATGTTGCTAACGGAGGAATACATTCACCCTACATTCATTTGGCAACGATGGTGGACCTGCAGTCGACAGCCAGAGAAGAGATACACCAGGGCCCAACCACGATGACATCTGGGCCCATTTTTGAAGGCCATGCAACCCTGTTCCCTTGATTGACCACTACTTCCCCATAGTGGTTCCTTTTGGTTGCATGGTACATGTTGATGGAGTTGACGGCCGTGCCGCCCTGCTTTACTGAATAACCACCGCACTTCACAGTGGTTTCCTATGGTTGCACGGTATATGAAGGTTATAGCGTTGATGCAGACATCCAGGACATGAACTTTCATGAGTACACCGCCAGCGACAAGGAAGTGTCCAAGCCAACTCGACAACGTTGTGAGTTATTTTTTGCTTTTCCATGTGCTTTATTCTTTTGTATTTCATTACATTGAGGACAATGCAATGTTTAAGCATGGGGTGGGGTTTTATACTTGCTACGCTGCTGAGGAGAAAAATGAAAAAAAAAAAAAAGAGAGAAAAAGCCAAAAAATTGAAAAAAGGCTATCATTGAAATCATGGGATAGGTCGAAAACCCGAAAGGGCGGCCTAGGTAATAAGCAGGTGGCTTGGACCAGCATTAGGTTGGGGTAATATGAGGTCAAGAGTGACGTGAGCTTATATGAGTACATCTACTGGAAAATGAAATGAGCGGCTTTGTGAAAACCTGAAAGGGCGCCTTGGTAAAATGAGCGAAAAGAAGAAGAGTGATTTTAGGATTTCTCATTATTCTTGGCGAGGCGTCATAAGAAGAGGAGACAAAGAAGGATTGTCGGGTAGGTCACTCTGGAAGACATAAGGAGCAATAGATGGAGGCTAGGATTAGAGGTTACTCACATTCTTGGATGTTCGGGTTACCTTTGGGGAAGTACTCTGCTTGCCCCTTAAGCTGTTGAGTTGTGAATGTGTTGTAAATGAGATTGGTGCCAAGAGCTTTGGCATGGGTTAGGTGACTCTTAGTTGGAGAATATGCTTCCTGAGACCTTGGGTGCTGCATTGGAGGAGTGGACTCTTATTTGGTTTACTCGAGGACGAGCAAAGGTCTAAGCATGGGGTGGTTTGATAAGCACTACTTTGTAGGGCTTAAGTAAGAGTCATTAGAGGTTTTATTGGTGTCATTCGGGTAGATTTAGACACATTCATGTGTATGGCGTTTGGAGGCGAAGTTGGTGTATTTGGAGGTTTTTGAGCTATTTTGGAGATCATATGAGACACTGAGGAGGAAGCCACCAGTAGTAGACGCCAAGGAGTTATGAAGTATTGGCGAGGAGGTGCTGAAGACACGCTTTCGGGAGCTGAAGAGACAAAAGAGGAAGAAACGAGTTCACGGCGACCGCCGTGCAACTTACGGCGACCGCCGCCAATTCCTGCCCAGAGAAGCTAGCTACGACTTAATTACGGCGACCGCCGTGGAAAGACGGCGCCCGCCGCGATTACGGCGCCCGCCGTGAAGGATGCAGCGGCCGCCGCCCGTGTCAGAAGACCGCCAAGCCGAATTTTCCTTATTTGCATTATTTTATTACTTTTTATTTATTTCGTTTTAGGTTAACTTAGCTTTATTTCCTTTAGTATTTAAGGGAAAAGAGAGGCATATCATCATAATCGATCAACTCTCTGGAACCCTAATTCCCATTCTACGTATTTGCTATGAAGAACTAAGCCCCCTGGCTTAGTCAGACGCTGAAGCTTTCGTTTTGATTCAGTTGTGAGATTCTTGTTCTTAATCTATTGCATGGTTTT
Source organism: Rheum nobile (assembly GCA_027886185.1). Taxonomy (NCBI): domain Eukaryota; kingdom Viridiplantae; phylum Streptophyta; class Magnoliopsida; order Caryophyllales; family Polygonaceae; genus Rheum; species Rheum nobile. Next base: position 1,457,309 of record WOAB01000309.1, read on the forward strand.
TATCTTTCTCTTGCTTAAGTTGCTTATGATTGATATTGATAATCTCTATTTGGACGCAACTAGGGTTTGTCGTTATTGATCTATTGCTAGATTTAGATTGTTACTGGTTTAGCATATCTATTTCAGAGTAGCAACTGCATCGTACTAGTATCTGGTTGTGCTAGTCTTATGCAGAAGAGAATTGATTTATATTCTAGGATAAAAGCTGGTTGTTTTATACTAGAATTGTATCCAACTATATTCCTATCCGTAAGGCTGCTGTTAAACTGAATCTTGATAGTTTCAGGGTTGTTTAATTAGTTAGTGCTAATAGTATCTGGTTGTGCTATTAGTTATATCTGAAAAGGAATTGGAATTTCCATTGCATGATATTTTGAATGAGTATCTATGATCAACTTGTCATACGAATTGTGGATGTTGTTTGACTAAGTGCTTTTCCCATCACTGATTTCACAACTCTTTCGCTTGTTTACTTTTGCATGCTTAGATTACTTAAACTCACAAAACCCCCATTTGGTTACGTTTGATTGACATACGAATTGCATATTTAGATAGAATTCGCCTCCCTGTGGGTTCGACCTTTACTTACCTAGGACTACGGTTTAAGGTTTGTTTGGATATTTTGCATAGTAGGAATTAGAACGACAAATTCATGTTATCAGTCCTCTAGACTATCATCATAATAATATAGATATTCATAATAGCGTTGTTCTAACAGATATACAACCTATTATAATATCATATTCTTTTCATATTGTTGCCCTCCCGGTAATCCTCATAAAAAATATATCTATAATAGCGTTGTTTTAATAGATATACAACCTATTATAATATCATATTTTAATCCATATCATTTATCAAAACTGATCCCAATAAAATAGTAAATCATTCCAAATTAATTAACAATCAAACTATTGATAATTAATTGAAATATGGAATGATGAGCAAGAGCGAACCGTCACTTGCCTAGATTTGACGAGAGCTTCACAAGCTTAAGAACGAAGTTTCCGAGTCTGTAACTGGGACAGATCTTGGATAATAAATCCCTATGGAACGACCTATAACAAGACCCTAAGTTAGATTCAATATCTACATATATGAATCTAAAAGAAGTATAAAGGAATCGAAGGAACCAAGCCTTGCCCGAACCCAAACACCCAAGAACACACAACCCGGGTAAGCTCGCCGCGGGTGCGGTTGGGCTCGTGCCGCTGGGTGCAGTGAAGGCAACAGACAAGAGTTCTTTGACATTTTCGGGGAGAAACTTACCCAAATCAATTCGTTAGACTTTGATTTGTTCTTGGTTTGATCTCCCACCTTCTTATGCCTTAGAATACTACTTAGGAACACCTTTCTAACACTCAAAATGGATTCGAACACACTCACAAACAAAGCTTGAACTATGAGCAACAATGGAGTTTTCTTGAGGAAGAGGATGACTTGCAGCTGGGTTTGTGACCCTCTTCTCTGCCTCCTCCCTCCTTTTATAGTTCCACAAGGCTGCTCACGAGTTGGACACATCAACCATGAGGTGCCCCGACCTATAGGCATAGGCTAGGTGACTCAACAAGGCTACTTCTGCCTCAGCTAAGTTGCACTACAACGCTGTCAATGAGACAATTGCCACCGCGGGGTGCGGCCAGGGTGCGGTGGGGGTGCGGTGGCCGACTCGTGACCGCCACTGGCATTGGCCTTCGCCGCGGGTGCGGCAGGGTGCGGCCAGGGTGGGGTCAAGGCCAATTTTGCCCCCTTTGACCCGTTTTGTCGTTTTTACCAAGGGGTAAAAATATTCTTAACTCCGGGTTAAATATATTCGTACACGAATGGCCCTTTTAACCCAAAGATACCTTAACTGTATTTTATATTACTCAGAAAAATATTACAGAGGTCGCACATTGCATAGAATGTCCGTACTTCTCTGAATTTAATCTGACTTGTAATATGGTCATAAGAAAATTCGAAAACTTTCCTTACAAAATGAGGGATATTACATTACCTCCCCCTTAAAAGAAGTTTTGACCCCGAAACTTAGGCCGAAAACAACTCGGGAAAGCGTCTAAGCATATCCTCCTCAGTTTCCCATGCAAACACTATTGCTGCTAGTTCTAGATCATGTGTCGGATAGTTTGCTTCATAGGTTTTCAATTGTCTAGATGCGTATGCAATAACCTTGCATCTCTGCATCAAGACACATCCCAACCTACTCTTCGAAGCATCACTATAGACCACATAATCATCATTTCCTTCTGGCAGCGCCAAAACTGGTGCAGAGGCCAGACACTGTTTTAACTTTTTGAAAATTGGTCTCGCACTTGTCATCCTAGACAAATTTCTTATGGACCTTGCGGAGCAGACTGGTCATAGGTAGAGTGATCCTAGAAAATCCCTCCACGAATCGTCTGTAACATCCAGCAAGTCCAAGGAAACTGCGCACCTCTTTCACATTCTGAGGCTGCTTCCAATAGCTATCGCTTCAATCTTCTGGGGATCAACCATAACCCCATTTCTCCTTAATCACGTGACCTAAGAAAGCCACTTCATTGATCCTAAAAGTCACACTTAGACAATTTCGCGTACAACTCAACTTGTCTAAGGACTAACAAAAGAATCCTAAGATGTTTCACATGAGCTTCCACGCTCGGGGAATAGATCAAAATACCATCGATGAAGACCACCACGAACTTATCCAAGTACTGGTGAAAACATCGATGCACTAGATTCATGAAAACTGCTGGAGCATTAGTAAGTCCAAATGGCATGACTATGAACTCGTAGTGATCATACCTCGTCCGGAATGCAGTCCTCGAAATATCTTCCTCACGAATTCTGAGTTGATGATAATCAGACCTTAGATCGATTTTGGAAAAGACTTTTGCTCCCTGCAGTTGATCCAACAGATCATCAATCCTAGGTAACGGATACCTGTTCTTGATCGTGACTCTATTCAACTCTCGCTAGTTCATACAAAGTCGAAACGATCCATCTTTCTTCTTGACAAACAAGACCGGAGCACCCCAAGGCGATGCACTCGGCCTTATATAACCCTTGTCGAGAAGATCCTCCAATTGCTTCTTCAATTCTTGCATTTCAGTAGGAGCCATCCGGTACGGTGCCTTCGAAATCGGCACAGTACCCGGTTCGAGATCAATTGAAAATTCCACGACACGATGCGGGGGTAATCCGGGAATTTCTTCCGGAAAGACATCCGAAAACTCACGAATCACAAGAATATTAAGAACCGATGGTTCATATTTCATGGGCGCATCCAGATAGCAAAGGTACCCGACACAACCTTGTCGAAGTAGCTTAAACGCAGCCATCGCATTGATAAGCCTGCCGTTCTCAGCGTCATTCCGACCCTTGAATTTGCATACACTCTGGCCCCCGGATGACACCGTCACCGTTCTTGAACTAAAGTCGATTACCGCCCCATGACGCGTCATCCAATCCATACCGAGGATAATGTCGTATGGAGCCATGGCAATACAGATCAAATCTGCCTCGAATTTCTTACCCTTGAGCAATTGGAGCATTCGGTCCATCAGCCTCACGCATCTCGTAAAGGCGCTGACCTTGACCTCTAATCGTTCCTCTAGTACTTGGGGCCTTGGCCTGACTGGTTGAGTCGGGACCACAACTGGTGTACACATTGACTCCCACGGCCTTGCCCTCCAACGAGCACGCTCAACCGTCTCATCCACTTGGCGATGCGCTTAAGCACTAATCGTCTTCCAAGTGGCAGGAGACAATGGCGTGTACTCCCGCTCAGGTGACAACACCGGACTTGGATAGATAAATTCCACTCCCGGGTCCTCGCTGCCCACCAATAAGCGCTCCAAGTCATCGGACTTGTGGCCCTGCCCCTCGAGGTCTTCCTCGGGGTCCTTCTTCTCAGGATCTTCCTCATGATCCTGATAACAGGAATTTGTCGTGCTAATTCCTACTATGCAAAATATCCAAACAAACCTTAAACCGTAGTCCTAGGTAAGTAAAGGTCGAGTCCACAGGGAGACATAGTCTATCTTAATATGCAATTTGTATGTCAATCCAAAGTAACCAAAGGGGGGTTTTGTATGTTTCAATGAATCTAAGCATGCAAAAGTAAACAAACTAAAAGTTGATGAATTCAGTGATGGAAAAAGCACTTAGTCAAAGAACATCCACTATTCGTATGACAAGTTGATCCTAGATACTCATTCAAAATCTCATGCAATGGAAATTCCAATTCCTTTTCAGATATAACTAATAGCACAACCAGATACTATTAGCACTAACTAATTAAACAACCCTGAAACTATCAAGATTCAGTTTAACAGCATCTTTACGGATAGGAATATAGTTGGATACAATTCTAGCATAAAACAACCAGCTTTTATCCTAGAATGTAAATCAGTTCTCTTCTGCATAAGACTAGCACAACCAGATACTAGCACGATACAGTTGCTACTCTGAAATAGATATGCTCAACCAGTAACAATCTAAATCTAGCAATAGATCAATAACAACAAACCCTAGTTGATCAGACTAGAAATTATCAAAATCAATCATAAGCAATCAAGCAAGAGAATAGATAAAATCCATGCAATAGATTAAGAACGAGAATCTCACAACTGAATCAAAATGAAAGCTTCAGCGTCTGACTAAGCAAGAGTGGCTTAGTTCTTCATAGCAAAGTACGTAGAATGAAAAGTGAAATTATGGTTCGAGAGAGGAAAACAAGCCTTTCCTCTACCCTTAAATACTAAAAGGAAATAAAGTCTCCAGAATTAACATAAAACGAATTATTAAAACGTAATTAAAATAGTCCAAATAAAACAATTAAGGAAAACGGGCTCGGTGGGCTTCTGACAGCGGCGGCGGTCGCTGCCTCCTCTACGGCGGTCGCCGTCTTTGAACGGCGGCCGCCAGATCAATGTCGTAGCCAAACTAGCTGGGAGGGCTTTGGCGGCGGTCGCTGCCTCTCTGCGGCGGTCGCCGTGAAGCCATTTCTTCATTGTCTTCGTCTCTTCAGCTCTGAATGCTCCCAAAGCCTCCAAAAGTGTGTCTTTAGCACCTCCTCGCCAATACTACATAACTCCTCTAACGTATCCTAAAACACCACTAAATCAATGCTAAAACCCCGTCTATACACACAACATAATCGTGTGTATCAAACTCCCCCACACTTGAATCTCTACTCGTCTCGAGTGGATAGAGAACTACCATCCATCATCAATAAAATCCCTAGATCATCAACATGCAAAGAAGCTCACAACTAAGAGTAAAAGCACCTACATGAAAGCTCAACATCCATCCTACTCAACTACACAACAAGTCTACACCCTCAGCATCATAATCAGCACATCCACAACACACCTCAACCAACACAATGCAACTCAGCTAAACATCAATCTACAATATCAACTCCAGCAGACACACCATCCAAGTCCAACATCAACACAAAAAAAATCATCAAAGAGAGTGCTAGATACCAAGATTACTACACCTTATTCATCCAGGTGAAAACCTACCCGAAAACACTCCTATACTCCACTTCTTATGTCTCTTGCGCCGGTAAATTGATAGTCCTAAAACACTCAATTTTTTTTTATTTTTTTTTGCACTCATTTTGCTTAGGCGCCTTTTCAGGTTTTCACCTAACACTCTCATTTCATTTTTCAAATTGGACTCACCACCTCACATCACTCTGAATCTATTTTTGCCAAGGTCTAATGCCTGCCAGATTACCTGCTTTTTACCTGAACCACCCTTTCGGGTTTTCAGTCCATCCCAGGATTTTTATTTGCCTTTTATTCTATTTTTGGCTCTTTTCTTTATATATATATATTTTTTAAATAGCAATAGCAATACATAATCAACTCCCCCACACTTGGAATACACATTGTCCTCAATGAAGTAAGACATAATAAAATAGGGGAAGTCAAGAAAGTACCACTACTGCGGAGGTGGTGGAAAGTCTAGATAATGGGAACCCATGAATAGGTTCCACTGTCGCATCTGCTCCTCCATGGCGTTGATGTCGTCTGCCTGCTGCTGTAACATCGAAGACTGTGCTGTATGATAATCGCGTTCCTCCTGGCGGAAATCAATAAAGTCTGACTGCATGGACCTCTGACGAGTATCCATCTGCTGGAGCGTCTCCCACATCCTCATCTGATAATCCGGATGCCCCTCAGTAGCAGCCTGCACCTCAGGCATCACAGTATCGTCCTCCTTCTCGGCCTCCTGAGGCTGCGCCACAGGAGCAGCAGAGGCACCAGCAGCAGAGGTGCCTGCAGCTGGGCTACCACTAGCTCCCATGAGGAAACGGCGCAGATCGAAATCCACATAGCGTGGCCCAAATGGTACCTCAAAAGGGAGAGGCATGGGGAGCTTGTGGCAGCCTCTCGACCCATATAGCCAGTATTGCCGAGGCGGGCTCCCAGACAAGACACCAACTGTCTGAAGCTAGCGCCAATCATATGTATATCCCGGGGTCAACTGCTGCGACGGGTCAGGAAAATCAATACCCAGGTGCTGACCAATCAAAGAAATCAGGCCGCCGATGACAATCTTGTGCGACTTTTCCATCTGAAATTTCCTGCAGCAAGCCATAAACAAGGATCGCCAGTCCTTCACCATGTCGCAACCGGGTGTCATGCTTCATACGGCTTCCAAGTCTTGGTATGGCACCTTGTTCATCTCGGATTGGCCAAGGAAAGCCATCTGAATCACCTTGTGGGCTAACCTCAGACATGGATGGGACCACTTATAATTGTATTCGCCGTGTTGTGGATCAAAAACCGTGGTTCCCGTAGACTGATACCAGAACTAAAAGAAACCTTGCGTCGCATCCCACTCCTCCTGAGAAGACGGTGGCTTGGTTATCCCAAGCGCCGCATCCAGCTCCTCATAGGACATAGAATGGGGGCTGCCAGCCAACCGAAAGGTAATCATGCCCTCGTTCTCCACATGCTCATAACTAATAAAAAATTCCTCCGTCCAAGAGGAAAAAGTCGGTGCCCTAAGGTGGTAGAAACCACCCAACCCACACTGAATGAATACCTGCTCAGCACAAGTATCTAGACGAAGGTCCCTCATCGTCGCATGATCGAAAAACAGAGTAGTCATCATGGTCTTTTTTCTAATTATTTTCCTACGGGTTTCCTCAACCTCAGACAGCCTCGGGCGGGATCGGGACGAAAAGGAGTGTTTCAACATGCTGAATATCAACAATTAACGCAGCAACAACAATCAAAGATAGATGAAAAGTACAGAAATCACCAGCAGACAAGGGCGGCGGGCGCCGTAAGAAGAACGGTGAGCGCCGTGTGCAATGCGGCGGTCTCCGGGTTGAATGCGGCGGTCGCCGCGATGAACACATTGGCGATTCTTAGAATTTGCAGCGGATCGGCGGCGGTGGCTGCTCCTAGTGGCTAGGCTTGCGCGGGCTGGCGACGGGGAAGGCTAAGGGAGCGACGGTCGCCGGTCTTGGGAGGGTGAGGGAAAAGAGGGAAAATGTTTTTTTTTTACAGATCTGGTTTTTTATTTATTTATTTATTTATTGACTTTTTGCACCCCGTTTAAGGTTTTTTTGGGGTCTATTTTGCGTCTTTTGCACCCCGTTTAAGGTTTTTTCGGGGTCCTTTTTTTTTTTTGATAAGTCGAGATCAGACCTAAAAAAGGCGGCGCTCGCCGTAATTAAGCGGCGGTCGCCGTAATTAAGTGGCGCTCGCCGCAATTGATTTTGGGCGCTTCGAGGCCAATCCTCTGAAAACGGCGGTCGCAATAATTAAACGGCGGTCGCCGCCTTTTACTTGAGGCACTTCGAGGCCAGCTAACGAAAACGGCGGTCGCCGTAAGTACAGCGGCGGTCGCCGCCCTTGTTTCTTCGCTTGTTCGCGCTTCTTGCAGGTTAGTTCGACACAGAATGCAAAAACGAAAGGAAAAACAATTGAATTTTACTAAGGGAAGGGGAAATAAACTACCTAATCATCGGGTTGCCTCCCGAGAAGCGCCGTAGTTAACGTCGTGGCTCGACCTCATGCTTGCTCATCTTGTCTCAACTTCGGGTTCCTTAAGGAACGCCTCTTCAATGGTGTCTTTTGTGAAGCCCTCATGATACTTCTTCACTCTCTGCCCATTCACCTTGAACAAAGTCTGTGATGCTGTATCAAATAACTCTACAGCACCATGGGGGAATACTTTGGCAACATAATAGGGTCCTGCCCAGCGCGATCTCAGCTTGCCTGGGAAAAGTCTAAGGCGTGACTGAAATAAGAGGACTTTGTCTCCAACCTTGAAGTCCTTCCTCAATATGTTCTTGTCATGCCAAGCCTTAGTCCTTTCCTTATAGTGAATGGCATTGTCATAAGCTTTGATCCTTGCTTCATCCAGCTCTTGCAGTTGCAGCTTACGAAGCTCTTCAGCCTCATCAAGTCTCATGCTACAATTCTTGACAACCCAATATGCCTTGTGCTCTAGCTCCACTGGAAGGTGACAAGCCTTACCAAACACCAACCGAAAGGGTGACATACCAATTGGTGTTTTGTAAGCTGTCCTATATGCCCATAGTGCATCATCAAGCCTCAAACTCCAGTCTTTTCTATTGGGAGACACCATCTTTTCCAAGATGGATTTTATCTCCCTATTCGACACTTCAGCTTGCCCATTTGTTTGCGGGTGATAGGCAGTCGAAACTCTCTGCGTGACATGGTATTTCTTCAACAACGCAGTGATTGTCCTATTGCAGAAGTGAGTCCCTCTATCACTTATGAGAGCTTTTGGGACCCCAAACCTGGTAAATATATTTGACTTCAAGAAATCTGCAACAACTTTAGAGTCATCAGTTCTGGTGGCCTTTGCTTCCACCCATTTGGAAATGTAGTCCACCGCAAATAATATATATATGTTACCACAAGAGGTTGGAAATGGTCCCATGAAGTCAATGCCCCAAACATCAAATATTTCACAGAAAATCGAACCTGTTTGTGGCATCTCATCCCTACTAGATATATTTCCAACTCTTTGACACCTATCGCAGGATTTGCAGTGGTTATGCGCATCCTTGAAGATGGAAGGCCACCAAAATCCTGCGTCAAGTACCTTCCTTGCGGTCCTTTGAGTCCCAAAATGCCCACCACATGCTTCTGAATGACAAAAAGCAAGGAGATAATTTACCTCATTTTCTGGGATGCACCTACGAATTACCTGATCAGAACAATGCTTCCATAGGTAGGGATCGTCCCAGACAAAGAATTTGGCTGAACTGCATAGCATGTCCCTCTGAGCCTTGTTGAAAGGTGGGGGGAATTCCCCTGTGGTGAGAAAATTCACCAAATCAGCATACCATGGCTCTACAGTAGTCAGCCTGAATAGAGACTCATCAGGGAAACTTGTCTGAATCTGAGGTTGTGGGGTGCTATCTTCCTGGACAATTCTGCTGAGATGATCAGCAACAAGATTCTCAGCACCCTTCTTATCCTTGATCTCTACATCAAACTCGATGAGTAACAAGATCCACCGGATCAGCCTTGGTTTGGCTTCCTTCTTCATCATTAGATAGCACATAGCAGCATGGTCAGAATAGACAATGACCTTTGTACCAAGGAGGTACTGTCTGAATTTCTCAAGAGCAAACACCACAGCAAACATCTTCTTCTCTGTGGTAGAGTAGTTCCTCTGCGCACCATTTAGGGTCATAGATGCGTACTAAATCACATGGGATGCTCTTCCATCCTTTTGGCCCAGCACAGCCCCCACAGCAAAGTCACTAGCATCACACATGATCTCAAAGGACTTAGACCAATCAGGAGCCTGAATAATTGGGGCACTTGTCAGGCGAGCCTTCAGGTCATCAAAGGCTGCCCGACACTCAGCTGTGAACTCAAAACCAATCTCTTTCTTTAGCAGGTCGCATAGAGGTGATGAGATCTTGGAGAAGTCTTTAATAAACCTGCGATAAAAACCTGTATGGCCTAGAAAAGAACGAACTTCGCGCACATTAGTAGGATAGGGCAAAGACTGAATTACTTCAATTTTCGCCTTATCGACCTCAATACCTCTAGACGACACAATATGACCAAGTACAATGCCCTGCTCTACCATGAAATGACACTTCTCAGAATTTAGCACTAAATTAGTGTCAACACATCTTGCAAGCACAAGTGATAGGTGATTCAGGCATGCATCAAAATTATCTCCATATATAGTAAAATCATCCATGAAGACCTCTATGAAATTTTCAATGTACTCAGAAAAGATGCTTACCATACACCGCTGAAAAGTCCCAGGGGCATTGCACAGCCCAAATGGCATCCGGCGATAGGCAAAAGTGCCAAACAGACAAGTGAATGTCGTCTTTGCTTGATCCTCAAGTGCAATGGCTATCTGAAAGTATCCTGAGTACCCATCCAAAAAGCAGTAGAAAGCACGACCCGACAGTCTCTCGAGCATCTGATCAATAAATGGAAGGGGGAAGTGGTCATTTCTGGTTACCGCATTCAGCTTACGGTAATCTATACACACTCTGTAGCATGTCTGCAGCCTTGTAGGGACTAGCTCTCCCTGTTAGTTTTCCACAACCGTAATCCCTCATTTCTTCGGGACAACCTGTATAGGACTAACCCATTTACTGTCAGAGATAGGGAAGATCATACCTGCCTGTAAGAGTTTCAGGACTTCTTTCTTGACAACGTCCATCATGGGCGGGTTCAGACGCCTCTGGGGCTGTCTGGATGGCTTCTCTTCTCCTTCCAGCAATATGCGATGCATGCAGGTGGTAGGGCTGATTCCCTTGATGCCAGCAATGGTCCACCCGATTGTTGTCTTGTGCTCTTTAAGAACCACCAACAATTTATCTTCTTGATCCTTGGTGAGCTTGCTGGAGATGATCACTGGTAGTGTCTCCTTGTCTCCAAGAAATACATACTTGAGGTGGTCAGGAAATTGCTTCAACTCAATCACTGGTGCCTGCACAATAGAGGGAAAAAGCTTCTCGCTAGGCAGGGTTAGTGGTAAAGGTGATTTACCTGGTGGCTCAAGAGGAAGCTTATAGTAAGCGTCCAACTCATTAACAACTTCCTGCAAGTCAGTAGATAAAGTAAAATCCAAACTAGAATCAACAATAATAGATTGCGTGTCATCTAGGTGGTCCTCATCAAAAACATCTTGCACCATAGGCTCAAGTACATCAATTGCACACAGAGAATGATCATCAGAAGGATATTTCATGGCTTCATAGATATTATAATTAATAGTTTGGCCATCAAATTCCATAGTCAAGGAACCAGTACTCACATTGATCTTAGTGTTGGCAGTTTTCAGAAAAGGTCTCCCTAACAGAATAGGGGCTGCATGCTTATCATGTTCCATATTAAGCACAAAGAAGTCAGTAGGAAAGGTAAGATCACCAACCATAACCAAAACATCCTCCACTATCCCTATAGGACGCACACTAGATCGATCAGCTAACTGAATGGAAATATTGGTCGCATGCATGGGTCCTAATCGTAAGGATTCACAAAGAGATGAAGGTAGAACATTGATGGAAGCACCCAAATCTAACATAGCTTTATTGAACTTGGTACCTCCAATAGTGATAGGGATGGTGAACATACATGGGTCGCCACACTTCTTGGGTAAGCTCTTCTGAAACACAGTAGAAATATGTTCGCTTACCTTTACCTTCTTCTTGCTGTTCCTATCCTGATTTCTCTTTGTTGTGCACATCTGCTTTAAGAACTTAGCATAACGAGGGACAGACTTGATCAAATTAAGGAGAGGAATGTTTACCTCAACGTTTCTGAACATCTCAAACATGTCATTGTCCTACACAAGTGGCTTGGTACGCTTCAAAGCAGATGGGAATGGTGGAACAAGCTTCCAATCAGGAAAAATCGGAGTCGTGGACTCCTTCTCAGCTTCTGCATCGGCTACAGGGGGCGGCGGTCGCCGTAAGGTTGGCGGCGGTCGCCGCTGACATCGTCAGAAAGTTCGAGAATTGATCACCGTCACGGCGGTCGCTGCCTTCTGGGCGGCGGTCGCTGCCTTCTGGGCGGCGGTCGCCGTAAGGCAGTTGGCGGTCGCCGCTCTTGTTCTGCTCCAAATCCGGACTTTCTTCCTTGTTGACCTCAGAATTATCTTCTTCGAGCTTCTTCCCACTTCTCAGAGTTACAGCACTGACATTCCGAATATTCGGGTTCGCTTCCGTTTGAGATGGAAGTTTACCAGAATCCTTAGCGTCAAGTTTACTCACCACTTGCGAGATCTGACCAAATTGCCTTTCCAAATTCTGAATGCTAGCTTGTGTAGTTTCTTGGAATTGCAATTGGTTCTTAGTCAATTTAGCAATATTGTCATTGAGATTGGCGTTGCTCTGCATCAGCATCTTCATCATGTCATCCATAGAGTGTGAAGAGTTCGAGCTCTGCCCTTGAGGTCGTGGCACAAATGGCTGCCTAGGTGGTGGAGGATTACCCTGTTGTTGGTTCGGTTCTGGGTCTCTCCATCTGAAGTTGGGATGATCCCTCCAACCAGGATTGTATGTACTGGAGTAAGGATCATGCATGGGCCTCTGCTGATATCCTCCTACTGCATTCACTTCCTCTTGTAGGGTAGGACATGAATCAGTAGGATACAAGTCGTCATGACAAATCTCACAGGCCTTAGCCTGCTGAGGTATACCCTTCAGTTTTAGACGCCTCACCTCCTCTCTCAACACATCAAAATCAGCTTGATCAATTTTTGATTGAGAACTAGCAACCACCAAGCTTTGGGAACCTCTCCCACTGTACTGCCTAGAGTCATCAACTAGGGTGGCAAATATCTCTAGAGCCTCTTCATAAGTCCTCTTTAGAATATTCCCACCACATGAAGAATTTACCATCCGACGATCATCTTCACGGAGTCCTCCACGCAGATAAAGAATCAGATCATGATTAGCATAGCCATGGTAGGGACAACTCTTCACTAGTTTCTTGAAACGTTCATAATAGTCGTAGAGAGACTCATTGGAAAGCTGCTCTATGTTGCAGATCTTCTTCTTGAGCTGATTGAATTTGATTGCTGGAAAGTATTTATCAAGAAACACCTTCTTCAAATTCACCCAAGTAGTGATGCTTCCTGGGGGTAAAGAATGATACCAATCTTTAGCTGAATCCTTCAGAGAAAAGGAAAAGACTCTCAACCTCATCTGATCTTCAGTAATGTCAGATGGCCGCATACTGGTGCAGACCTCAAGGAATTCATCCAGGTGTTGAATCGGATCCTCAAGAGGGGTTTCACTGAATTTCGGGAGTAAATGAACTACTCTTGTCTTGAGCTCAAATTTAACCCCATCACCAAGGGCAGGAAATTGCACAGCACGAGTTGGTTGCTCCAAGTTAGGAGCTGTCAAGGACTAAAGAGTAACACGCAAATTTTCCATCGTATCAGCTTCCTGAAGTAGTGTACGCGCAGCCCTGTGAGCTTGAAGAAAAGTTCTCTCGATCTCTGGATCAAAAACAAGAGGTAGATTATTAGTAATACGGGTGTGAACCATAAGATAGGTTCACACCAAAATTGGCACACAAATAACACACACAAAATAGACTATTGCCTCCCCGGCAACGGCACCAATTTGATAACAGGAATTTGTCGTGCTAATTCCTACTATGCAAAATATCCAAACAAACCTTAAACCGTAGTCCTAGGTAAGTAAAGGTCGAGTCCACAGGGAGACAGAGTCTATCTTAATATGCAATTTATATGTCAATCCAAAGTAACCAAAGGGGGGTTTTGTATGTTTTAATGAATCTAAGCATGCAAAAGTAAACAAACTAAAAGTTGATGAATTCAGTGATGGGAAAAGCACTTAGTCAAACAACATCCACTATTCGTATGACAAGTTGATCCTAGATACTCATTCAAAATCTCATGCAATGAAAATTCCAATTCCTTTTCAGATATAACTAATAGCACAACTAGATACTATTAGCACTAACTAATTAAACAACCCTGAAACTATCAAGATTCAGTTTAACAGCAGCTTTATGGATATGAATATACTTGGATACAATTCTAGCATAAAACAACCAGCTTTTATCCTAGAATGTAAATAAGTTCTCTTCTGCATAAGACTAGCACAACCAGATACTATCACGATACAGTTGCTACTCTGAAATAGATATGCTCAACCAGTAACAATCTAAATCTAGCAATAGATCAATAACAACAAACCCTAGTTGATCAGACTAGAAATTATCAAAATCAATCATAAGCAATCAAGCAAGAGAATAGATAAAATCCATGCAATAGATTAAGAACGAGAATCTCACAACTGAATCAAAACGAAAGCTTCAGTGTCTGACTAAGCAAGAGTGGCTTAGTTCTTCATAGCAAAGTACGTAGAATGAAAAGTGAAATTAGGGTTCGAGAGAGGAAAACAAGCCTTTCCTCTACCCTTAAATACTAAAAGGAAATAAAGTCTCCAGAATTAACATAAAACAAAATATTAGAACGTAATTAAAATAGTCCAAATAAAACAATTAAGGAAAACGGGCTCGGTGGGTTTCTAACAGCGGCGGCGGTCGCTGCCTCCTCTGCGGCGGTCGCCGTGAAGCCATTTCTTCAATGTCTTCGTCTCTTCATCTCTGAATGCTCCCAAAGCCTCCAAAAGTGTGTCTTTAGCACCTCCTTGCCAATACTACATAACTCCTCTAACGTATCCTAAAACAACACTAAATCAATGCTAAAACCCCGTCTATACACACAACATAATCGTGTGTATCAGATCCTCCTCTAGATCTTCCTCCAGATCTTCCTCGGGATCCTCTTCCTCAGGGTCCTCTTCGGAAATCATCTCGATCATGAAGTCGTCGTTATAGTACCCTCTAGCGTACCTTGACAACTCTTCTTCATCCTCAGTGTCCTCCCTTGGCTCCTCTGTAGGCTCTATCACAGGAACCACGGCCTCGTCGGACAGTAGCACTACCGACTAAGGGAGTACGGTCTTCACCTCCTCGAGTGGACTACTAGGTTCACCGACCTCAAAACACGACGAGGGAACCGGGAACTCAAGCCTATCTAGAGATGGCGGAGCCATCTCGGCTTCTTCCGAGTCCCTCTGAAGAGAAAGGAATGCACCCATATCCTTCGGGCGACAAGAAGAGAGTTTAGTCTTTCTAAATATAGAAGTGAACTTCCATATCAGACTAAAGAGAAGGCACGACTATAAACGGTAATATTTCAAATTCTTTTCATTTTGAAAACTCAGAGCCTTTGAAAACATTTCTCAATTTAAAACGAGTAAATGGTTCATGAATTCCCAAACCCGTTTTAAAACTTTTGGCTCTGATACCAGATCTGTAACATCCCCAAATCGTAACCCATTTGGAAAGGTATTACCGCCAGTGACCTCGGTTTCCACACCGAAACCACCCCAGACTTTACCATTTAAACACAAATCATAAACAACAATTATGATTTAAAAACCAAAACCTTTGGTTAAAACATATGTCTGGGGATTACATCCCAATCTCCATAGAACAAAACAGAGTAATCAGCGGAAGTCTTTGTAAAACATAAATACAAGGGTCTTGATCTTAATGATCACCCGCCAAGGATCGCAACCTGGTAAATCCATTAAAACACCGTTTGCCTTTATAGTCGTTCTAACCCTCATTTCTCGGATGTTTATCTGATGTGCCGAATCAAACGGATGACACCAGCCAACCATGCAGAGAACAATTTAGGTTGGTTAGTCTAATGAAAGACTATGCAAGGGTACAAAGCAGATGGTTCGAGTAGTCGTATTAGGTTAGACTCATCGCTCCTCGAATGATAACCGACGACGATAGTCAACCTTCATACTTCTACTGGAATAGAACAAACTGAATGATCAAGAGAAGATTCTGGAAGACCAAGTCTTACAGCAATCAACCCAAAAGAAGACTCCAATGAATTGAGTCTTATCGAAAGTATGACAATGTTGGGGAACATAAATAATCTCATACAAGCGTTCAAAAACGACTTGATGTTTCGGTTCACAACCAACCTCGCCGCTTAATGCGAATCCAGATTGGAAAGAGAACGGTACTCTGATCAAAGTCAAGACGAGTTTTCCTAGCTACACTATTCCCTAGCTGTACTACTCGTCTGATGTATATTTAATCATGTGCTACGACGGCACTTATCTTATTTAATTCCAAAACGCGCATCACGTTATAGGCTTTTAAATATATGTATCACCATGAGGGACATATATTGAATATATGTTTCGCCATGAGGGACATATAGGACATATGTTTCGCCATGAGGGACATACTCCTGAAGGGAATGAATTCCAAGGTTTGTAGCACCAGCTAAGTGCCACTGTCTCTATACTTAGGGTATCGAGATCGGTCATGACCCACAGAATGATGTTAGGGGTTTTGCCGCCCTACACACCATTTAGTATTATAAAGAAACGACTGGACGTCGAATAGTCCAACGTTCCTGACTACTCGTGCTAACTAAACAGTTCAACACAGTAATAATCATATCATAGTCCTCTATACTATCATCATAATAATATAGATATTCATAATAGCGTTGTTCTAACAGATATACAACCTATTATAATATCATATTCTTTTCATATTGTTGCCCTCCCGGCAATCCTCATAAAATATATATCTATAATAGCATTGTTCTAACAGATATACAACCTATTATAATATCATATTTTAATCCATATTATTTATCAAAACTGATCCCAATAAAACAGTAAATCATTCCAAATTAATTAACAATCAAACTATTGATAATTAATTGAAATATGGAATGATGAGCAAGAGCGAACCGCCACTTGCCTTAGATTTGACGAGAGCTTCACAAGCTTAAGAACGAAGGTTTTCGAGTCTGTAACTGGGACAGATCCTGGATAATAAATCCCTATGGAACGACCCATAACAAGACCCTAAGTTAGATTCAATATCTACATATATGAATCTAAAAGAAGTACAAAGGAACCGAAGGAACCAAGCCTTGCCCGAACCCAAACACCCAAGAACACACAACCCGGGTAAGCTCGCCGTGGGTGCGGTTAGGCTCGTGCCGCTGGGTACGGTGAAGGCAGCAGGCGAGAGTTCTTCGACGTTTTCGGGGAGAAACTTACCCAAATCAATTCGTTCGACTTTGATTTGTTCTTGGTTTGATCTCCCACCTTCTTATGCCTTAGAATACCACTTAGGAACACCTTTCTAACACTCAAAAGGGATTCGAACACACTCACAAGCAAAGCTTGAACTATGAGCAACAATGGAGTTTTCTTGAGGAAGAGGATGACTTGCAGCTGGGTTTGTGACCCTCTTCTCTGCCTCCTCCCTCCTTTTATAGTCCCATAAGGCTGCTCACGAGCTGGACACATCAACCATGAGGTGCCCCGACCTATAGGCATAGGCTAGGTGACTCAACAAGGCTACTTCTGCCTCAGCCAAGTTGCACTGTAACGCTGTCAAGGAGACAACTGCCATCGCGGGGTACGGCCAGGGTGCGGCCAGGGTGCGGTGGCCGACTCGTGACCGCCACTGGCATTGGCCTTCGCCGCGGGTGCGGCAGGGTGCGACCAGGGTGCGGTCAAGGCCAATTTTGCCCCCTTTGACCCGTTTTGTCGTTTTTACCAAGGGGTAAAATATTCTTAACTTCGGGTTAAATATATTCGTACACGAATGACCCTTTTAACTCAAAGATACCTTAACTGTATTTTATATTACTCAGAAAAATATTACAGAGGTCGCACATTGCATAGAATGTCCGTACTTCTCTGAATTTAATCTGACTTGTAATATGGTCATAAGAAAATTCGAAAATTTTCCTTACAAAATGAGGGATATTACACCCCGACCCCTAACGACTTAATCAAATCCAATCCCATCATTGTGTTTCTCACCATAAAATTAGAAGCATTCGACTCCTAAAACACTTAACCACCCAACTTCATACCCAAACCATCAAAATTTAAATTTCGGTTAAAAAATGGGTTATTGCGGAATTCAAATCGAGATAGTTTGGTTATGGATTTGGGTGTTTTAGAGTTGAATCCTACTAGTTTGAGTGTAAAGAACACAACGATAGGCTTGGATTTGATCAACTCACACAGAAATGGTATGAATGGATAGAAAGCAAACAAACCCAAAACCTTAATTAAGCGCACCAGTAGGGAAAAAATTAATTTTGGAACACCAACAGTAATACCCTTAAACTCAATAAGGCCAACCAAAATTTCCCTAATCTTAATTGTTTAAAATACAAATTATACAAATAATCATAAATTAGTTTTGTTTTTTCTTTAATTTTTTATAGACAATAATCTTGTTTGATTTACCTACTAATTACTAGACTTTGTTTATCCTTTTATTGTACAAATTTTCATTTTTATATGAGTAAGAATTAGTTCTTCGCTAAAATATAAAGTTATAGTATCAAACTCGTTGTACAAATTGGAAGTGACAAAACATTGGGACCAAACGAATTACCTGTAGGGTTTTATCAAAAATCTTGGCATATTGTAGGACCCTCTGTTTTCAAGGTTGTGAAATATTTTTTTATTATTATTTCGGGAAGAATGTTAAAACAACTCAATCATACATACATAACACTCATTCCTAAAGTGGACAATCATGGGTCAACAAATCATTTTAGACCCTTTATTTTCTCTCATTTCACTTTCCTTTGTGCAGTTTATGCACGACAATAGAATAAAGAATGTTATATGACAAGAATTGTACACCCACTTCGAGGAGCATTTCTACAAACTAGATCAATTCAAGACAACATCTTAATTACTCATGATATTTTTCATTCATTTAGAAAGAAACGAGGAAAGGAAGGTTGGATGACGATCAAACTAGATATGAAAAAAGCATATGATAGAATTGAATGTAATTTCACTATAACAGTTCTTGAAATATTTGGTTTTTGTGAGAAATTTATACAATGGATTCAAGAGTGCATCAATACAGTATCATTTTCAATACCATTCAATAACAACCCAACATAAATTATTGTGCCAAAAAGAGGCATTAGACAAGGAGATCTTTTATCCTCTTATTTGTTTATAATGTATGTCGAGGTCCTTGCAAGACAACTGCACAAAGAAAGTGAAATGAGATAAAATATAGTCGGATTAAATTTGACAAGGATGGGTACAACTATTCCTTTTATTTCCTTTGCGGGTGATATAATTATATTTGCTAAAGCAAAGCAATCGACTTGCGAAAGAATTAAGGACATCATAGACAAATATTGTCTTACTTCCGAGCAAAGAGTAAATTATCAAAAATCTTCTTTTCAGATTACAAAAAATACCAAGTCATTGAATAAAATCAAATTCAGGGTGTGCTAGGAATTCCCCATACTAATTCATTTGAAAAATACTTGGGATTTCCAATTATAAATGAAAAGGTTAATAAGGACACCTTTGGAGATATAATAAAACTAATTATCACAATGGAAAGCATATTGTATTTCTCAAGCATGTAGAATTGTGCTCATAAAAGTTAACCTTGCATCTAAACCGAATTTTCTTATGCAAAACTTTATGTTACCGACAAGCATACATGAGAAGCTGGATCAAATAAATAGTTTTTTTTGGAATAATAAAAAGTCAACAATTAGATGGGAGGAGGTCTGTAGGGATAAAGATGCAGGAGGCTTAGGATCAAGGAAAATCAAGAAAAATATTGCATTACAACTAAAACTCATTTGGAAAATTATGGTGGAACTGAATGATACATGGGTCAGTATTATAAAGGAGAAATATTTGAAGGATATGGGTGTAATTGAATACGTTAAGAAAGGATCTACGTCGTGGCAGTTGAGTCAACTGATGAATCTTAGAGAATTTTTTGTAAGAGGACTTCGATGGCAAATTGGGGATGGAAACACTATTAAATTTTGGAAAGACATATGGGTGGAACAACGTCCCTTAAATGAAATGGTTCAACAAAATATATTTGAAGATGAAAACTTAAATGTCAGCATGTTTATAACGATTGATAAAAGATGGAATATCAATGCCCTTGCCGAATTATTGTCTAATAATATTGTCCAGAAGATTTGTTAAATACCTATACCAAGAAATAACATAGCGGATAGACTTTACTGGAGACCTAGCTCTAATGGATGGTTTTCAACAAAATCAGCTTATAAATTGTGTACAACTCACAATGGACAAGAAAATGAAGGACATAATTTAAACTGGATTCGGAAGTTGGATGTACCACCGAAAATAAAGATGTTTATATGGAAAATTTCGAAAAATGGGATCCCAACTAAAGAAAGACTATGTACGATGATAGTTTTAGTTTGTATGGAATGTGTATTCTACAATAACCCAACAGAAGATTGGAAACATATTGTTAGAGATTGTCCAACCACCCAAGGTATTATTTATATAAAAACATAATAAGTAAAGTGAGGCAGAATAATCAAACCTGAGCGAGGGAATTTTTGACGGAATTGCATAAACATATAAATGCAAAGGAGATGTGCCTAATATGTAGTGGACCCTATGGAATAGAAGAAATAAAGATATCTTTAATGCAGAACCACTATTACCTAATAGTGTAGTAGGCACTATGATCAAAATTCAAATTAAATTATGGTAACCCACTAAAAAGAAGAACAAAACGCTCCCGAAGATGAGAAAAAAACCCTAGAAACCCCTCCACGCCGCCACCCTAGAAATCGCCCCTCTATTCCAAATCTCCAATTGAAAACTTCTAATCCTTTTCTTTTACCCCTTCTCCATCATATCTGGGAGTTGATTCATCTTGGCCATACTAAGTATGGTTAGAAACCGCATCACATCTGAGCCCGATCTTCCAATCCACCAAGCTACGCCGATCATATACAATCGATCTGCCAAAAATTCTTGATTCTCGCTCAAATCTTCTCCCTGGAGTATGCATCTCGCTTATCTACTCAGATCCAGCCCCAAACTGAGCCCCCGACTCTTGATTCTCGATCCACTGATCTCAAACGGTACAAAAATGGGTATTTGTGCTCCTCTTCCTTCCGGTTCTGGTGTGAAAGAGGTTTCAGAGTGCCGAGGATATCCCCCAGTCACCACCTCTCCGGTCCGCTGTGATTGCTCATGGTTGAGTTGTTGGTAATTTGGCGCTCCTTCAAGTTACCCCGTCTCACCGGAAAATCAGGTTGTATTCCTCTGATCTCTATACTTTTGAACATCCTCCTTGCTTCTGGTTACACGTACAATGACCCCCTGACTAGTTTCTCCAGTCTAGGCAGTTTTTGGGTTGAAATTGCTCAATCCAGAATCTTTTCTGTGCTCTTTGCTTTGTTAATCGAACTTGTTGTCTGCCTGCTTGTGTTTTTTCCGAGCTTAGATCTTGATCTCTTGTGAAATTTTTGTCCTTGCAAACTAGACCTGAAATATGAAATTATGATATTTTATGCTCCGCATCTGATTCGTACTCGGATATGTACACTAGAGATCGACTACTCTCGAAACCAAGAACAAATCTCGCCTTGAAAAATGGAACAAGGGAAAATATCATTATATGAAAAGTTACCCTTGAACATTCCTTACTGAACCCTTCTTCTGCGAAATTTGGGTATTGGCATGACCTGCCACTTCTGACTATGAATCTTATATCGTATAGATTAATACTTCTTCTATGTGTTGTTATAGGCATGTGGAATTTGTTTTTTGAAATTTTGAACAAATTGTGATAATTTTTCCACCCCAACGACCTCACCCGGATATACCATGAATTATGGATTCTGATCTATAATAGTGATTTTCGGTGCAGTCGTAGACCTCAATTTACGTCCAATAATGTGAACTTGATCGACTACTCTCGAAACCTTCCTTTTCTGATCCATGCTGCTAGAACTTGAGATACAGAAAACTTGAAATCTTAGTCTAGAACTGTGAATCTTTAACACCTTGAGATACATTCTTCTGCTGATGTGTTGCTGATGATAGGTTGGTTTGTGATTGTTGTTTCGGCAAGAGATGGAAGACGTGGTCGTGTGATTCCTGGTGGCTTCTAGAAACGAAGATTGATCCAGGTGTTACAGTTGCACTTCCAGAGTGTGTCTTCTTACCTGCTTGCCGGTTGTTGCTTCACCGTGTTGGCTTCTTCCGACCCGTGTTTGCGCCCTTCTCTTCCGTCTTCCTAATTTCTTGCTCCATTTGGTTTTGTTTGTTTTCTCTTCGGTTGTTTGTTGTTACTTTGTTTCTTTCTAACCGGTTTGTTCCGACTGCCGTTTTTACGGCCTATTGAGGATCTTTGTCAGGTGTGACTTTGATCTTCAAATTCTTACCTTATCAAAAAAAAAAAATGGAAGAAATCAAAAAGTATGGACAATGATATGGACATTAGAGACAAAACAAATACTGGAAACATGAGGAAAAGAAAACAAATACAATGGAAGAAACCAAATAAAGGTTTCCATAAGATCAATTTTGATGGATCTAAACTCTAGAACAATGCAATTGGATTTGGTTATGTAATTCAGGGTCATAATGGGAAAGTCATAGCTATGAACAATGGTAAATGTGGTTACAACTCTCTCTTAATGACATAGACTATTGGTTTATGGGAAAGAGTAAAAGAGGCTAAAAGATTAATATTAGAAAAGTGAAAATTGAAGGTGATAATCTATGTGTTATTAATTCTTAATGGACAAAATGGGAATGCCCATGAGAAATAGAAATGATTATATCTGACATTAAATGGGATATTACCAGGTTTACGAGAATAAAAATCCAACATTGTTTTAGGGAGCCAAATAGGGTACAAACTAGCTAATTTAAGTCACCAAAATTTTGTAATAGATGATCTTTTTAATGTACTAGAACTTCAAGTTTTTGTCCGAAATGATGCTGATGGTGGAATCTAGGGTCCATCTATATATATATTAAAACAAAGGAATTTAAAGCCATCATACTGATTCTGACCCCATAAATCCTATGTGTCAATTTGTGATTAATTCATATTTTTTTTTAACAATTCTATTCAATTTAAATCACAATATCTAATCATAACTAACTTCAAGTATTTAAAAATTTAAATCACAATATCTAATCACAACTAACTTCAAATATATAAAAATTATATACAACTTTTTTATAAAATTTGATTTCTATAAATTACACATACAATAAACTTATAATATATGTCAAAATAATATATGATAAATTTCCTACTAAACTTATATATAAAATACATATTATATTCATTTATGTAATTAGTAATATTATTTTCATGTGTTTGCATATATAATTTGACCTATATAAAATCATACGATATAAACAATTTCCAACTCATAGTACATGTACTTTTGTAATCAAGCCCACTATATTATATTATTACACATACAAATTTTATGGCCCATTTAGAGTAAAATGACCCGAATAAATTTTATGGCCCATCAATATATATATATTAAAGTTATTGAATTTCAAGTCATCAGAATGCTTCTGGCCCTACAAATCATAGTGTCATTTTGTTATTAATCCATTTTTTTAACATCATATTTCAATTTAAATCACAATATCTAATCACACATAACTTCAAACATATAAAAATTGTATACAACTTTGTTGAATGCTTATATAGGTTTCTTATAAATTTTGATTTCTACAAATTGTAAAAAAAACTTATATATGTCAAACTAATATATGATAGATTTCCTACTAAACTTATATATAAAATACATCTTATATTCATTTATGTAATTAGTAATATTATTTTTATGACTTTACATATATAATTTATGGGCCAAATCATATAATATATACAATTTTCAACTCACATTACATGTGCTTTTATAATTCAACCCACTATATTATATTATTACACATACATATTTATTAACAATTTAGTGAAATTTTAAACAAATGTATCTTAACAAAATTAATTTATATCATCTTGAGATTTTCTTCTAAACCTTTCAATTTTAACAACTCATCTTAACAACAATTATATCATATCAGATTTTTAACAAATTTGGTATATTGTACGTTCCCATTTAATAAATTTTATTTGATTATAATTTTCTATAAAAAATACATGGTCTCCATTTTTCGATTTTACAATGTTTCTTTGGGCTTATTACTTATCATTTTGCTAAATATAATTTTTAGTTTTAAAAAATTAAATTGAGTTTGTTAATCACCAAGAAAATATTCACTAACAAAATGTGAAATATCAATTATAAATTACCATGAAAATTTTGTTAAATCAAACAAAAAGTTTAGCTAAAAAATCCAGGTAAATCTTTGTCGTAATAAACTTTCAATTTCATATGATTATACATATTATCAAAAGTAAATTAAAATCTAGTACATATACAAATTTTAAAAGTTTTTGATTTTGAGATAACTTTACACCTACATAAATCATCCACTACTAATTATTTAATTATTCAAATACCTTTTTAATTATCGTTTTCTAGAAGTAAGGATATAAATTAAAATCTAAATGTTAAAACTTTATATGGGTCCATTACGTAATTAGAAAAAACTAAAAAATGTGATTTATCTAGATGATTTGTAATGATTATTTTTATATATTTTTTTGAATTATTTCATATATTTATTTTAACAAAAAGTTAAAATATCAAAGATATCAATAGACCAAATTCTTTTTTAAATTTTAATATCCTTAATAAATTGAATTACAAATTTCTAAATTACACTCTCTCGTAATTAAAAAAAGGAAATCCTGAATAATTTGCGCGAAGCTATATATTTTGTGTCTTCGTCTCTCAATACTATGCCCATGCCCATTCGAGATATGTAATTTCTTTCATTTTGTACATAAGTTGTCAACCATCATTTTTTTTGCTTTATTAATTTTTTAATTTTTTTGTTTTTTTGTTATTAATTTTATTTGTGTTATAATATATTTTATAACCATTACCTTAAAATCATGTGAAGAAATTCTATTATTTAAGCAATGTAAGAGTGATGACCATTTTACAAGAGAAAGTGATATTTTTCGTCTCCATTCATCGAACGTAGGTCATTGAAATTTGCATATCATTTTTAAGCCATTCTTGAAATATCAAAATTATTTTGTTGCTTTTCCGTTCGTTTCGTCTCATATCCTCTAAAATCATGAAATATTTATCATAGCTTGCTATGATAAATGTTGGTTTCGTAACTAAGTTTTAGTATATTATTATTTTCGTAAATATTAAGAAATAATTGTTTTATATTGTGATTTTTACAAGTATCGTTGATGGTGTAACAACAATTTCGGATCCCCATTGTTTACATATATATATTATCTTGAAAAACATAAATTTTATTTTAATATAATTTATTTTTTACAGATTTACATTGGCGTTATTCATTAATTATACATATATAATTTTAATTTTTATAATTTTAAAATCTCCACCTCACTTTATTTTCACCTCACTTTTATCCATGTTTAACCAAAAACGTGGTTTGAAGGTATAATATAGTAGTTAAGATTTGAAAATTTGATTATGAATTGTTCAAATATCAAACTAAAAAAACATAAAAAATTAAGATTTTGTTATAATACTTAATATTCAACATAAATAGAATCGCGTTCACGATTTTGTCAATTTTTTTCTTTAAAAAATTTTCTACTATAATCCAAACACGTGTTATATATATTATGAATATTTTTGGATTTCTTATTCAAAAGATATAATTACTAATGTAATAGTTTTTGTCTGAACCACGCATTAATTATTTGTTTGAAATCAGTTTTAATTTTTATAAAGACCATCTATTATATATCCCACATTAAATAATTTGTAAATCGGGAATAATTTTATCAAGATTTTTAGATTGATAATCATTATAATATTTCTATATTAACTATTCTCTAAATGAGTCTACATAAATTCCTCTAATATAACATTAATTTAATTCAATCATATTTTATTTTTATTTTTTCAAATTACATTTACCCGTACCTTGTACGGGTTCTACCCTAGTTATCCTAATTGCTTTGCCTTATTTAAAAAGGCATCTGCTATATGAACGATATTTTTCGCCTATATACACGACAATCTGTACGCACAGAAATTGCGTACGCAATTTCTATGCGTACAAGTAAAAATACGTATAAATTGTAAGATTATACGTATTTTTTTATTAAAAAAAAAAGTATAAATCTCTACGCATTACTTTAGCGTACGCTAAAGTAATGCGTAGAGATTAAGCCAACCCATATTAGGGCTGGCCCAACTTTTAAACGCTTGCTCCTTGGGATTTTTGGCTCCTACGTACGCCAGATTCTGGCGCAGGATTTAAAAAAAATATATATATATATAATTTTCCTGGGCGCAACCAAGTGAACAATATATTTTTTTAAATATGCATTTGACTCTAGTAATAGACGTTTTCAAGTAATCAGGGTTACATGACAATAAATTCGTTTGTATCATGAGGTTTTAATATACTTTTATTCATGTACGTTTCTCCACCAATTCGTTTGATATTAATTGTTTGTTATTATTATTTTCGAAAATCACATATAACTATGGTTATATCTTATAGTTATATCCAATTTGGTTATATCTTATAGTTATATGCTACAGTTATATTCTTTAGTTATATACTATGATTATATCCTATAGTTATATACTATGGTTATATCTTATAGTTATCAATTTGGTTATATCTTATAGTTATATACTACGTTTTATTCTTTAGTTATATACTATGGTTATGTCCTATAGTTATATACTATGGTTATATCCTATAGTTATATACTATGGTTATATCTTATAGTTATTAATTTGGTTATATCTTATGGTTATATCCTATGGTTATATACTATGGTTATATCCTTTAGTTATATACTATGGTTATGTCCTATAGTTATATCCAATTTGGTTATATATCTTATGGTTATATCCCATAGTTATATCCTATGGTTATATCTTATAATTATATCCAATTTGGTTATATCTTATCGTTATATCCTATAATTATATATTATGATTATATTTTATAGTTATATTCAATTTGGTTATATCGTATGGTTATATCCTATAGTTATATACTTTGGTTATATCGTATAGTTATATCCAATTTGGTTATATCTCATGGTTATATCTTATAGTTATATACTAAGGTTATATCTTATAGCTATCAATTTGGTTATATCTTATGGTTATATCCTATAGTTATATACTATGGTTATATCCTTTAGTTATATACTATGGTTATATCCTATAGCTATATACTATGGTTATATCCTATAGTTATATACTATTGTCCTATAGTTATATATTATGGTTATATCCTTTAGTTATATCCAATTTGGTTATATCTTATGGTTATATACTATGGTTATATCCTTTAGTTATATATTATGGTTATATCCTATTGTTATATCTTATAGTTATATCCAATTTGGTTATATCATATCGTTATATCTTATAATTATATACTATTATTATATCTTATAGTTATATCCAATTTGGTTATATCTTATAGTTATGTACTTCGGTTATATTCTTTAGTTATATACTATGGTTATATCCTATATATAGTTATATATTATTGTTATATCCTATAGTTATATCATATCGTTATATCTTATAATTATATACTATGATTATATCTTATAGTTATATCCAATTTGGTTATATCTTATAGTTGTATACTTCGGTTATATTCTTTAGTTATATACTATGGTTATATCCTATAGTTATCTACTATGGTTATATCCTATAGTTATATACTATGGTTGTATCCTATAGTTATATACTATGGTTATATCTTATTGTTATATCCAATTTGATTATATCCTATAGTTATATACTATGATTATATCCTTTAGTTATATAGTATGGTTATATCCTATAGTTATATACTATTGTCCTATAGTTATATACTATGGTTATATCCTATAGTTATATACTATGGTTATATCCTATAGTTATATACTATGGTTATATCCTTTAGTTATATCTAATTTGGTTATATCTTATGGTTATATACTATGGTTATATCCTTTAGTTATATACTATGGTTATATCATATAGTTATATCCTATTGTTATATCTTATAGTTATATCATATCGTTATATCTTATAATTATATACTATGATTATATCTTATAGTTATATCCAATTTGGTTATATCTTATGATTATATACTACGGTTATATTCTTTAGTTATATCCTATAGTTATATCCAATTTGGTTATATCTTATGGTTATATCCTTTAGTTATATACTATGGTTATATCCTATAGGTATATACTATGGTTATATCCTATGGTTATATCTTATAGTTATATACTATGGTTATATCTCATAGTTATATCTATAAGATATAACCATATCTTATATCTTATATACTATAGTTATACTATGGTTATAACTATAGGATATAACCATAAGATATAACCATAGTATATAACTATAGGACATAACCATAGTATATAACCATAGTATATAACTATAAGATATAACCAATTTGGTTATATCTTATGGTTATATCTTAGTATATAAGATATAACCATAGTATATAACTAAAGGATATAACCATAAGATATAACCAAATTGGTTATATCTTATAGTTATATGCTACGGTTATATTATTTAGTTATATATTATGGTTATATCCTATAGTTATATACTATGGTTATATCCTATAGTTATATACTATGGTTATATAACTATAGGATATAACAATAATATATAACTAAAGAATATAACCGTAACATATAACTATAAAATATAATCAAATTGGATATAACTATAAGATATAAACATAGTTATATGTGATTTTCAAGAATAATAATAACAAACAATTAATATCAAACGAATTGGTGGAGAAACGTACATGAATAAAAGTATATTGAAACCTTATGATACAAACGAATTTATTGCCATGTAACCCTGATTACTTGAAAACGTCTATTACTAATGCAGATTAAAAAAAAAATATTGTTCACTTGGTTGCGTCCAGGATATTTAAAAAAAAAAATTTTTTTAGCCAAAAATCCCAAGAAACAAACATTTAGAAGTTGGGCCGGCCCTAATATAGGCTGACCTAATCTCTACGCATTACTTTAGCATACGCTAAAGTAATAGTAATGCGTAGAGATTTATATTATTTTTTTTAAATAAAATAAAATACGTAGAATCTTACGATCTATACGTAATTTCACATATACGCAAAAATATTATATACGCAATTTCTGTACATATAGATTATGGTCGTGTATATAGGCGAAAAATGTCTTCATAGTCTCGTTTAAAAAGAAAAACGTTGTATGGCGCGAGTCTATTTATTTTGATTTTACGGAATCCAAATCGTTTCTCTGCTTCCCGTCCAATCCAATGGAGATTAGGGTTTTCTTCATCGCTCTACTTGTTGCTTCTCCTTTCCTCCGAGGTAAATCTCCCTACTTCTATTCTTTCCTCTACTTTGTTTTCGTCTTCACTTACCGGAACTTTGCTGTTCGCTTACCTCGCGATTTGTGATGCTTACATGCAAACTCACTTCTCGCCGTTTTTCAGAAAATTCTGCCTTAATATTCGTCGAATTAGAGACCGTTACATTTTCTACTGTCTCGATCTTTAGAACTGTGCATCTTATGTGTGAATTTCTTGTTTTACGTTTGGGGTTTAGGATCGTGAGTTTTTTCCCTGATCGATGCTCGCTACTGCAAATTATAAGGTAGTTTCTTTCTGCTAATTTTGTGTTTTATCTTTCGGAAGCTGCTAGATGTCAATCTGAGTCACATGATGAGGGCGCTGGTAATACTGATGATTCTGGGGATCTCGAGATTGTTAATGGAACTGACGAAACCCCATTTTGTGGTGATGAGAATTTTAGTCCGGCTACGGGTGTGCAAACTGTTTGTGTCTTCCCCAAGAACATCGCAAAATGTACGTCTTTGTAAACAATATGATTGTGTTTAATATGCCATTCAATCCATTGGAGTTGGGTTAATTTTTCAAGTTTATTTAGAAATATATATATGTTGAGAATGTTACATTTCTGCAGTGGTTTCCGCTGGTGAAGAAACAGAGCTCCTTATTGGCATTAAATATGATGGTAATAGTTTCTCTTCTGATTGCTAGAAATATATTCATGTTTAGGGCGCTCATGTTAAAAGATTGTACTATTGTGAAGAATCGATTTCTACAATTGGTTCGACTTTGATGGCACTTGGTGGTTGTCCTATTTATGTAAGAAGAGTATCAAATGACAATCCAATGATTGTGCCATTGCGGGTCTCTTAGTAGATAGATATAATCAGAACTTGTGAAATCTGATAAGTATTCATGGTCTGTTGGGAATTGGGATTTGGAATGCATCTTGGCGAACACAAAAATCAACAGGATAATTAAGTGGATGTAACTTGTATGAATCTTAAATTTCTTCATTTCTATTTTTTGGTTAAATTCACGTGCTTAAATATATCATTGTTAGGAAGATATTGATTTCAAGAGAGTTATTCTTACTTGCCCCATCTGAATTTATTCATAGGGGATAGCAATGTAAATGTTGTTGCAATCAAGGCAAGTGTACATCTCTCATATGATCATCGGATGCTGGTCGAAAATCTCACTGCACAGGTAAGTAAAATCTTTCTAGCTGTTTGTGCATTTATGAACATTTGTGTCCTGAATATTCATATTGTATTAATCATGCTCATAATAATAATACGAAGGATTATAAAGACGGCTTTATAAAAAAATGTAAGTCATATTAGTTAGGTCAGATACAACCTCACTATTCTCTGTTGTTGTGGGAATTGCAAACTTTAAGGTTCAGAACTCGTCTCATACCCCTAATTAATACATGTTATGGATATTCAGCTGATGGTGCCTTACAGACTTTTGTGTAATTGCTGTAGGCTGGCTAGGATAACTGATTGATTCATTCCTGCCGGTTCTTTTTCAATATTATCTTGACTGATTTCCGAGTAGAAGATGACGTTATGGTAGTTTGGTTTAGCTTAACTCTGTACAGCTATTTAAATTGTGTTTGCTGTAGTGACTGGATTTATTGTGTTTTTCTCATTAAGTATTAATTCTTATATTCCTGAACATACAAGTTATCTTGTTTCTTGATACATTGCGAGAAGGTACGTTCTCTTTCTTTATTTTGAGCTTTTTGAAGCTTCTAATTATATCACTTCATTCAATTTTAGGTATTTAATAATGCGTCTGTCCCACCCTCAGTTCAAGCTACATTTCCATACATATTTGCAGTTAGCAAATTCTTGCAGGTGACTGTTATTATTCTTCCCTTTTTTGTTTCTCGTGGAGTATGTGCTTTGCTTCTGCAAATTATTAAATTGTAGAATACTTTTATAATGTGTATCACATGCTTGATTATTAATGCTTAACTTTTCTTCTATTCATCCAGCCTGGGTCATTTGATCTTGTTGGAACCATTGTCTATGAAATAGATCAGCAGCCATATCAAAGCACATTTTACAATGGTACCATTGAGGTTGTTAAGCCGAGTGGTTTCCTGAGTGTTGAGACACATTTCCTGGCTATGCTTGGATTTGCCCTCCTTGCTGCACGGTGGTTGTGGATCCATTGTCGAATTCAAAGCCCTTCAAAGGTATTAAAAGTTGAAATATAATGTCCATTCTTTTGTTAATTGTTGAAGCAATTGAGCAGCGTAATAGACTTATAGCGATTGATGAATGGGAACCTTGACATTTCGTTGCCTCCTTTTGTGAGATATCTACGCTTATGGGCATGCAATGTTTGAAAGATTAAAATTATCAATGTCAATTGTTGTGAACTTGCAATACCTCTCGTTTCTCTAGGTTTTCTTACCTGCATTGGGACTTGTTTTAGTTGACCATTTGATTTTCAATCGCCTATGTATAATTTCCTTGTCAGTTTTAATAAATTCCTTGAGATTACAAGGCAGTTGGATTTGTGCTTTGTCCAACAATATTAGCTGAGGTGCCTTACCTTTATGTCTCAAGTGCTGTTAGTTATGTAGTTTATGATAATTCTTGTTTAATAGGTATTTTGTGAAAAATGAAGTATTGATAGGATGCTTTCTGTAGTTCACCAATACAAATGAGAATCATAATTCCCCGAATGAATCTTGTCGACACTTCTTGCTGAGCAGATGTTTGGTTCTTCTGGTTTACGTAGGTGTCCCCAAATAAAAGGAAAGCTGTCCCTCGCTGCCAGGGGGACGTATTGGCCTACCGTACGCGGATCAAGCGGTATGTTGACGCTGGTCGGTTCGAGCTAGTTGATGCTCTGTGCGAGGAAATGGAAAAACGAGGCATCACGCCCGACACAGCGACACGAAACATTGTGTTGAGTGGATATGGTAAGGCAGGGGAGTACGGCAAGATGGAGAGAGTTTTGGGGAGAATGCTTGGGAGTACGAGGTGTCCGCCAGATGTTGGGACCATGAACACGATTGTAGCCATGTTTGGTGACAAGGGTCAGATTGAAATGATGGAGAGGTGGTTTGAGCAGTTCCAAGACTTTGGGATTGAGCCCGACGCAGCGACACGAAACATTGTGTTGAGTGTATATGGTAAGGCAGGGAGGTACGTTCAGATGGAGAGAGAGTTGTGGAGAATGATTGAGAGTCCGAGGTGTCCGCCAGATGTTGGGACCATGAAAACGATTGTAGCCGTGTTTGGCGACAAGGGTCAGATTGAAATGATGGAGAGGTGGTTTGAGAAGTTCCGAGACTTTGGGATTGGAGCCGGAGATGAGCACTTTCAAGATTCTCATTGATGCGTATCGGAAGAAAGGTTTGTATGATCACGTGTCCTTTGTTATGAAAAATATGCGTGAGCTAGGCCTAAGAGAGATTAAAGGCGGGTACTATTGAATCTTCTGCTGATTCGAGTGAATGTTCTGCTCATCAGGAGCTTTCTTTGCTTTGAGGAAGGCATTATTCGGAAATTGTTAGTTGATCAGTTTGACATCTGTGTGCTCTGAAATGTGTTGGGATTGAACGCTGCAGCACACTATTCAAACCCAGTCTGCAGTGCAGCCAGCATCTTGAAGTGTTTTAGATACAGTCATGTATGACACAAGCCCTATATTTTGATTAGTAAGGGGTAAATTGCATCAAGATTTTCAATTTTTAGGGTAGTTGCGGACTCTATTTGAAATATCCAAATATCTGAATCTTTTCGATATGTTGCAGACTTGCAGCCATTACTTTGAAGGTGGGTTTGGTCAAGGATTTTAATTATGTTTTCTTTCATTTCTGAATGTATATAGATAGTTAAAGTAATTATGTTGTGTCATATTTATTAAGTTACACATGATTTTCTAAGAAGAAATGTGATATTAGATCATTCATGTGGTATTAGGATATTAGTGCATGTTAACTAACTATTTTTAATAAAATCTGGCACTGTTTATTGGAGATCGAAATTATCATCTCGGATATCCTATATTTATTATTGTTATTTTCGATAGTGCATATTAGTCATATTTTATCCAGACTAATCCAGAACTTCATGTTCACATCTGAAAGAATGTTATATGCTATTTTTAAGTAGACATTGATATCAGTCTAATTTTTACTTTATATAAAAAAAATGGATATCAATGCATGCTACTATCCGCTACATATCAAAAATTTATGATATGCGGTGACATTTAAATACTTAAAATACAAAGTTTATAACTACACAAATTGAAGATATTTGCTGAAATGAACCCATTTCATTATCACCATGGCTTATTATTTTTAGTTGATCATATTACATGTATTCATTAAAAAAACACTATTATTTTTCATTATCTATCCTGCCAATTTGCTAAACAAAATAGGTGTGAACAAAATTGAAATGGATGAAGAGAAAGGAACACTAACGGTAACGGATGAAGCGGACCCAAACGCAATACTGGTGTGTGCAAGGAAAGTGGGGTCTGCAAGATTTGAAAGCGTAAGCGACCCGAGGAAGCCCGAAGAGAAGCCCAAGCCCATTGATACTGGAGACAAGCCCAGCTGCACTTGTTGCCGCTGCCTTGACTACGTTGTGCTTCCCTTTGACTCGCCTACCCCTTACCCGGATCAACATTCGTGGAGTTTGTTTGGATTACGCATTATAATGCTAAAAACTGACATTATAATGTCAAAAACGATATTATAATGCGTAATTCAAACAAATCATTGTTCTATCATGTGAGACTGGGCCAACAACCCAATAATACTGATGTGTCTGGCCCAATTCAGAGGGTCAGATAAGATGGATGTCATTAACTTGTGAATTTATGATCCAATCAAGTGGTCTAAGTGTACTATAAGATGTGTAACCCCCTCAAGAAATGAATTAATGTGATTGTGATGACAATAACGGAATTTGAATATTTCCATTCCTAACAATCACCTTTTTCCCCCAACAAGTGCATGATTGAGACAATGAAGAGAAGCCCATCTACTTTTTATATATGTTGTTATGTCACTAATCATATGTTGTAATAAACATTAGCTTTAAGTTCTGTTGTATTGCAAGCACATAGGCTAGGTAGAGGCTACGACTAAGGGAATAGGGCTCGAGCTGGTCTGAGCCAGCATTGGCCATGTGAGTGCCTTGTGACTTAGCCAAGTTTTGGCTAAGGCATTGAGATGGGCTCATGTGTTTGTCGGTGCTCAGTTCTGATGCTTGTTGAGCATGTTCTCTATGGTGTGCTTAATGGGCCTCTTCTGTTGCTCGGCCAGACGCCTCATAAGTGAAATGCAGCGTTGCACTTATCTGTAGCCTTCTTCCACTGACTGAGAAGACGACGACATTTTGGGTTCTTTAGGGCTTGAGTATAAAAGCCCCCTTTGAGCCACTGTAGCCATCACTCTCTGGCATACTCTCTGTGTGACGTTTGGAATCCTCGAGAGCTTTTTCTCCCTCTAGAGCTATGTGCTCTATGTTGCTTCCATGGTGTCTCTTTTGATAGCTTGAGACCACAAGAGAAAGAAAGAGACAAAGAGGCTTGACAGATCGAGAGAATCCTAGGGTGCTCGTCGGAGGCTCTTGGTGCAAGGCTTTTCTGAAAGCCTTGCGGTGTCCCACTAGGGACTCTTCTTCTCTTTCTCGTCTTGTTTTCTGTTTTGCTTTGTGCCTTTGTTTCTCATATGTTCTTGTCTTTGCCGCTTGTGTGCTTGCATGTAACTTGAACTGGCTTTTGACCTTTTTTGCTTAGTGAATTGGGCGAGTCTCCTCTATTGAGGCTCCGCAGACGTAGGACCTTGGTCCAAACTGCGTAAACAATCCTGGTGTTCACTTTGCTCCTTTCTGTTTTTTGAGTTTTCGTCCTTAATTGCTTTTCCCTTTTATGAGCAATCGAAGCAAATAGAGAATTTGTGACTACAAATTGGTATTAGAGCTTTGGCTCTTGATCTGGCTTCCGCTGAGTTTTTTGACAAAAACGTTTTTAGGGTTTGGTGTTTCCTCTCCTTTCTTGTCTGTGATTCAACCTTTTGCCATTTCCAATAAAAGGTTGCTTTTAAGTGACCTTTGGGACCTGGAACTAAAAGATGATTGGCTTAGTTTCCAAATATGAAAAGCCATAAACTTACCCTTTCTCTTTGTTGTCTGTCACTTTATTCTTTTTTCTCTTGCTCAGAAGGGAAAGTGCTTTGAGTTGCACGAAGACTCTTGGGGTCCTACAGACTCTCTATGTACTGTAAATCCCTATTGTCTTTACTCTATGTCTTTTGTTCTGCTTGGACGAAGCCTTCTGTGTTTTCTTTGTTAAAAGGAAAACACTCTATAGAGGTGTGAGCTTTATCTTGATAACTTAAGATATTTTGAGAGTATTGGTTCCTTGTGTGTTTTTCCATTTTGTTCTTGCTTATTCCTCTTTACTTCATCTTCTGTTTTATTCACTACTTGTGTGTTGTGGTGGCAGAGAATTCTATAAGGGTTAAACCCTTTGATGGAACTTCAGACTTTGTCATGTGGCAAGTTAAGATGAAATCAATTCTTATTAAGGAAAAGTGTTGGAAAGCAGTGAAGGGCACTTTGCCTGCTGACATCACTAAGGAAGCTAAGGCATAAATGGATGAACAAGCCCATTCAGAGATAATGATAAGGTTAACTGACGACGTGGCTCACTGGCTCGTCAGGTTGTAAGTTTTTCTGACACTAAAACCCTTTGGAAAGGATTAGAGGATCTTTACTTGACTAAGTCTTTGCCTAGTAGGATCTCTTTGTTGTGTGTGCTGTTTACTTTCAAAATGGATGTTAACCTGTCTCTAAATGAAAAATTGAACAAGTTCTTGAGGATGACTTAGAAACTTGAAAGATGTGATGATAAAATCAAAGACACCCACCAAGCTGTGGTGTTGTTAAGTTCCTTGCCTTCTCAGTTTGATACTTTCAAGGATGTTATGTAGTATAGCTCTGAAAAATTGACTAAGGAAAAAATAATTGAAGCTATATTAGAAAATAATGAAGTCATGAAAGTGTTTAAGTCTAAAGTTGACAAGAAAATCGATGCTAAGACTGATGTCTTAATGGCTAAAGGAAAGACTAAGAACAACAACAAGAAGTCTTCTTCTAAGAAAGAGTTCAAGAAGAATGACAATGATAAAAAGGATAACAAGAAGTGTTTCTACTGTGGCAAATCTGGACATTTTATCAAAGATTGTTTGAAGAAATCTAAAGATGAAAAGGATAAAAGACCAATGAAACTACTGCTTTGTGTGAAACTCATGATGATTATCCTTATGAATTCCTGATGTATGCTTCTCTGTCTGCTGTGACTCATGATTGGATTCTGGATTCTGGGTGTACCTTGTATGCTACTTTTGATAGGTCTTTGTTTGAGTCTTTGCATGAGTGTGATGGAGGTGAAGTGTTGTTGGGTGACCACACTTCACTGCCTATTAAGGGTATAGGTAATGTTCCTCTTAGGATGTTTGATGGTAAAGTTAGGCTCCTTCAAAAGGTTAGGTGGGTTCTTGACTTGAGGAATCTAATGTCAGAGTTTGTCTTTGATGATTTAGGATGCAGTATTAATACTCATAATGGCATAAGAGTGGTCATAAGAAATGACTCCACTCTTATCAAGAGTGTTAAAAAGGGAGGACTATACCATGTTATAGCTTCTCCTGAACTTAATTTCTAAAAAATGAGTATTAGTATGAGTTCTGAACAATCAAAGCTTTGGCATGAAAGATTAGGTCATAATGGTATGAATGACATGCTTCATCTGTATAAGACTGGTATACTTGCTAAAAAACCCGTTGATTTGAGCTTCTGTGAAAATTGTGTTTTTGGTAAAAAGGCTAGTCATAGCTTTAACAAGTCGACTTATGTTTCTGAAAACCCCCTTGAATATGTGCATTATGATCTATAGGGACCTTCACAGGTTGATACTATAGGGGGTAGAAGATACTTCATATCCTTTATAGATCATTTTTCAAGAAAACTGTGGGTGTACTTGTTAAAAACTAAAGATGAGGCCTTCGAGACTTTCAAAAATTGGAAAGTTGCTGTTGAAAATGAGTCTAATCAGAAACTTAAGTGTCTTAAAACAGATAATGGCTTAGAATTTTGTAATGCTGCTTTTAATTCTTATTGCAAAGAATCTGGGGTCAAGAGACATCTCTCAGTACCTGACACTCCTTAGCAGAATGGCACTGCTGAGAGAATGAATAGAACCTTGCTTAAAAAAGCAAGGTGTCTACTCATAAGTGTAGGTATGAAACCTTCTTTGTGGGAAGAGGCAGTTACTATTGCATGCTACCTCATAAATAGATCTCCATCTTCTGTGGTGAAATTCAAAACACCACAAGAGATGTAGACTCAGAAGAAACCAATTTAGAACATTTGAAGCCTTTTGGTTGCACTGCATATTCTCAAAAATCACAAGGAAAGTTGCAACCTAGAGCTTTAAAATGTGTTATGTTGGGTTATCCTGAAGGTGTTAAAGGTCACAAGTTATTGCTTATTCAACCTCATGATTACAAAGTGATAACTTCGAGAAGTGTGACCTTTAATGAGTCTGAATTTCATTTTAAATTGAAAAGGACTAATAGTTCAACTGAGGATGCAGGTACCTGGGAGCAGCAAACAAGGTTTTATTTTCCACATGAAGCTAGCCTAGAGGGTGAAAATGAATTTGACAGTGGTCAAAGTTCTTTCACTGAGATTATGCTAATGTTGAGAATGACCTAGAAATAGGTCATGAAGATGAGTTGATCCATGGAGATCAGAGTGCATATCAGCCTCTTCACCAATTAGGTGGGGAAGTAGTAAGTAATTTTAATCCTATTTTTGTCCCTGAAGTTGGTGAATCTTCTTCTTCTCAAAATGTGAATGAATTGCCTGGATTAAATGATTACCAACTGATTAGAGATAGGACTCCTAGGACTGTGATTCCTAATAGGAGATTCATGAGTAATTTACTTGCTGAGTATGCTAATCTGAATGTGATTGAATTTGCTTTTCTTGCTTCTGAAACTGTTGTGAGTCCTTTCACCCCTGAGACATTTGAAGCTGTTGTAAAATGTGTGCATGCCAAAAACTAGATGAATGCTATGAGGGATGAAATTCGGTCTATGATAGTGAACAAAACTTGGGTGTTAGTTCCTAAACCTAAAAATGCTAGGATCATTAACTGTAAATGGATTTACAAAGTTAAAGATGATGCTCATCCTAGAGATCCTCCTAGATACAAGGCTATACTTATAGCTAAGGGGTTATCACAAAAGGAAGGGCTTGACTATAATGATATATTTGCCCCTGTTGTTAAGTATAAAACTTTGAGATTTCTTTTGGCTATGACTACTGTGTTTAACTGGGAACTTAAACAAATGGATGTTAAGATTGCTTTTTTGCATGGTGACTTGCATGAAACTATATATATGAAACAACTTAAAGGCTTTACTGATGAGACTAAAAATGAACATGTGTGTTTACGTAAGAAGTCCATCTATGGTTTAAAGCAATCACCTAGGCAGTGGAACATAAAATTTGATTCATGCATGAGAAACCTTGGCTTTACTAGAAGCAGTTATGATACTTGCTTATATTTTAAAGGCATGAAAAGCAGTTCTCCTTTGTATGTGCTTCTGTATGTGGATGATATTCTGTTAATGTGCAATTCTAAGGTGATCATTTCTGATGTGAAAAGAGACTTAAAATGCATTTTGACATGAAAGATCTTGGTGTTGCTCAAAAGATTTTAGGAATTAAAATCATTAGAGATAGAAAACAAAAGAAAATGTGGTTGTCTCAATGTGATTATGTTCTAAAAATCTTGGATAGGTTTAAAATGCTTGACTCTAAACCTACTTCTATACCCTTAGGAGGGCATCTTGAGCTCACTAAGAAGCACTATCCCACCAAACCTGATGAGATAGCTAAAATGTCCCAAGTTCTTTATGATGTGGTTGTTGGATCTGTTATGTATGCTATGCTTTACACTCGACCTGACTTGGCTTTTGCTATTAGTGTTCTAAGTAGATTCATGTCTAGTCCTAGTGATGTTCATTGGTCTGCTATGAAATACTTGCTTAGATACTTATGTGGCACTAAGGATCTTTGCCTAGTTTATCCGAACATGGATTAAGAATTGAATTGCATGGGTATGTTGATTTTGATTATGCTAGTAATAAAGATAATAGGAAATCAACTACTGCATATTATTACACTTGGGTTGGCAATTGTATTTCCTAGAAGTCACAACAATAATCTATTGTTGCTTTGTCTTCTACTGAGGCAAAATACATTGCTGCCACTAAAGCAGCAAAAGAGGCCATTTGGTTGACTGCTATTCTTGGTGAAATCCAAAATGTCCCATTTATGCTTGTTCTGCATATGGATAGTCAAAGTGCTATGTATTTATGCAAAGATCATGTATATCATGAAAGGTCTAAACATATAGATGTGAGACACCACTTTATTAGAAATAAGGTGGAAGAAAAGGTTTTAGAGGTAAAGAAGGTAAAGGGGGATTTTAATCCCGCTGACTTTGGTACAAAAATTGTCACTGCTGACAAGTTATCATTTTGCAGGAATTTCTTGCACATTTGGGATGATACCTGAGCTCTGAGGAGCAGAGTGGCCGACGATGGACGAGAGACAATGACAACCCCAACCACTACTGGTGACGTTGGCAGGCATTTCAACACAAGGATTAGGAGGGCATTTGTTATGTCATTAATCCTATGTTGTAATAAACATTAGCTTTAAGTTCGGTTGTATTGCAAGCACATAGGCTAGGTAGAGGCTAGGACTAGGGGAATAGGGCTCGAGCTGGTCTGAGCCGACATTGGCCATGTGGGTGCCTTGTGACTTAGCCAAGTTTTGGCTAAGCCATTGAGATGGCCTCATGTGTTTGCCGGTGCTCAGTTCTGATGCTTGTTGGGCATGTTCTCCGTGGTGTGCTTAATGGACCTCTTCTGTTGTTGGGCCAGACGCTTCATAAGTTGATGTGTCCTTGCCTCCTGTGTCAAGCCAAGTTGTCAAAGGAGACGCCTTGGATCTAGTCTTGGTTGGGAAGTCACGTCTGAACGTCTTAGTTGATGAAGGTGATGCTGAACGCGTTTGAAGAACGCAATGTTTGGTGGTGGTGGTGGTGATCACGGCGGCGATGGAAGCGAGTTGATGGAATTATGGATAGTGGTGGCAGAAGCGATTGAATGGAGGGATAGACGACTTGAAGGGACAAGTCTGATGCGAACAACCCCTGAAGTGTTGTCTGCAACGCAGGATCTTGGATTCCTCAAGCTTGGATTCGGTTCTTCTCTTCCGTAGCCAACGTGATGGCTTTCCTAGGGATAAGGAGTTAGCCTTCAAACTCGTTCAACGTGATGAACGAAAGGGATCAATGTGATGATCAACAATTGCTCGAAGCGACGAGCTACGGGATAAACGATCTGGGGATCGGGAGTTGACGTTAGAATTCAAGGGAAGGAGCGTACTCAACTTTACTACTCAAATTCAACGTAAAAAAATACAAACTAGGGTTTCAAGTCTTAAGTAGTGCCAAAAGAAATAACATAAAATAATAATAAAATTGTTCAGCAAAACGACAAAGATTGAATTCGCTAACGCAGACCGAAAGTGGGAGAAGCGGCGGTCGCCGTAATTAAACGGCGGTCGCTGCCATTTGTCGTAGGCAATTTCCTTGCGGAGTCTAAAACGGTGGCCGCCGTAAGGTTGGCGGCGGTCGTCGCCATTTGCCGTAGGCAAATTCCCGGACTCTTCAAAAACGGTGGTCGCCGTAAGTTTGGCGGCGGTCGCCGCCCCTCTGCTTCCGCGAACTCGTCGTCTTCGTCTTTTTGGTCGGGTCGGTTAGGACGAAACCTCACCTAAGCCTTCATAGGTCACGAGGAGAACCCCTTTAGGACTAGATGAACCCGCGTCACTTGCGTACGCCCGCGAGACTAAGGATTGTGTGGCTCGTTCCATTGCTCTTGCGCGAGCTCTTGTCATCAGACCATTCGAGCGCACCTTTATTGCGTCCTCTTCTTCCTTCGCCGTCATTGAGGGGGTCATGGATCTATCAATCTACCCTTATTGGTTGCGAAGCGTCCCCGCTTCGTCGTCGTCGTCAAAAGCAGGCGGCGTGTAAGGAGCAAGGTCAGTGACGTTGAAAGTCGGATGTGCGCCATAGTCATCGGGTAACTCCAAGCGGTAGGCATTGGCCCCAAGGCGTTATAGTACCTGGAAAGGACCATCACCTCTCGCGTCTAGCTTGTGGCGTCACTTCAATGGAAAACGTTCCTTGCGTAAGTGCAACCATACCAAGTCTCCGAGTTCATATGTAACCGGGCGGCGGTTTTTGTTGCGTTGAGCGACTACTTGCTCGGACCTCTGCTCCAGTTGCTGCCTCGTCCTCTCATGCAAAGTCTTGACCTGGTCCGCACGCTCCACTCCCTTGAGGCTTTCCTTGTCCTTCATTGGCCGTGGAACGAGATCCAGAGGGGTGAGCGGGTTGAGGCCGTAGACAACCTGGAAGGGAGTCTTCTGCGTAGTCGAGTGCATTGACCTGTTATAAGCAAATTCAACAAACGGCAAGCAATCTTCCCACTTGCGGAGGTTAGACTTTAACATAGTACGCAATAAAGCACCCAAAGTCCTATTAGTAACCTCCGTTTGGCCATCAGTCTGGTGTTGATGGCTAGTAGAGAACAACAACTTAGTCCCCAGTTTGGCCCACAAAGATTTCCAGAAATAAATCACAAATTTAGCATCACGATCTGACACTATACTTCGAGGGATACCATGCAGCTTAACAACATGCTCAAAAAATAAGGAAGCGATCTCAGAAGCATTGTTAGTAGTCTTGCATGCAATGAAGTGAGCCATCTTAGAAAACCTATCAACCACTACAAATATCGAGTCCCTCCCCTTCTGAGACATGGGCAAACCAGTGATAAAATCCATACTTATATCTTCCCAAGGAACATCCGGGATAGGCAAAGGGGTATACAATCCTTGGGGACTCGATCTACACTTAGCATGCACACAAGTAACACAAGCCTTGCAAAAATGTGTAACATGATGCAACATTTTAGGCCAATAGAAATGTTCCTTTAATGCAGCCAACGTCTTAGGAATACCAAAATGACCTCTACCCTCATGAGCTTCCTGAATGAGCAACCTACGTATAGACGTCTTTGGGATACAAAGTTTCCCGGCCTTAAATAGGTAACCATACTCAACATAGAATCCATTAGACTCTCCTTTTTCCATGCAAGTTGTAAAAATGGTAGCAAAATCATCATCATGCATATACACATTTTTAATCAAGGAGAAACCTAAGATAGAAGCATCAAGGTGGGTAAGTAAGACATACCTGCGAGAAAGTGCATCAGCAACCACATTCTCCTTACCTTTCTTGTATTTGACCACATAGGGGAAGGTCTCCATGAACTCTACAAATCGTGCGTGGCGCCGGTTGAGGTTGTACTGGCTCTTCAAGTACTTCAACGCCTCATGGTCCAAGTGAATGACAAACTCCTTAGGCCAGAGGTAGTGTTGCCAAGTCTTCAACACCCGAATAAGAGCATAAAGCTCCTTGTCATACGTGGGGTAGTTGAGTTGGGCGTCAGAGAGCTTTTTGCTAAAGTAAGCGATGGGACGCCTATCCTGTAGCAGAACCCCTCCAATTCCATGATGAGAGGCGTTACACTCCACCTCAAAGGTCTTGGAGAAGTCCGGTAATTTCAGCAAAGGAGCGTTGCACAAGCGGGCCTTCAAGGTGATGAAGGCAGTCTCATGTGCGGTCGTCCACTCAATAGACGCAGCTTTCTTTGTAAGCTCATACAACGGGGCTGCAACGGTGGAGAAGTCACGTACAAAGCGGCGGTAGAAGCCAGCCAAGCCCAGGAAAGACCGAACCATGGTTGGTGTCGTGGGCCGTGGCCATTCTTTGATGGTGCGAACCTTCTCTTGGTCAACTTTCAGCCCATCCTTGCTCACAACAAAACCAAGAAAAATAGTGGAATCCGAGCAAAAATAACATTTACCCAGGTTAGCATAAAGTTTCTTATGTCTAAGACACTCCAATACCTTCCTAAGATGCTCAACATGCTCATCTAAAGACCTGCTGTAAACAAGGATATCATCGAAGTAGACAACTACAAATTTTCCCAAGTAAGCCCTTAAAACATGATTCATCAATCGCATAAAAGTGCTAGGGGCATTGGTCAAACCAAAGGGCATAACTAACCACTCATAAAGGCCATACTTAGTCTTAAAAGCAGTTTTCCACTCATCACCCTCATGCATCCTAATTTGATGATACCCACTCTTAAGATCAATTTTTGAAAATAAGGTAGCACCATGCAACTCATCAAGCATATCATCAAGTCTAGGAATAGGGTGTCGATACTTCACCGTAATTTGGTTGATCGCCCGACAATCAACACACATGCGCCAACTACCATCCTTCTTGGGCACGAGAATGACCGGTACGGCACAATGACTTAAGCTCTCTCGGACGTGGCCCTTGTCCATCAACTCTTGTACCTGGCGCTGCAGTTCCTTGGTTTCTTCCGGGCTCGCACGGTATGCAGCGCGGTTAGGAAGAGAGGCGCCTAAGACAAAGTCGATTTGATGCTCAATTCCACGAATAGGTGGTAATCCTTCGGGCAGCTCCTCGGGCATCACATCCGCGAATTCCTGTAAAAGGGAAGACACTGCATAAGGTAAATCAACAAGGTCTTTAACATTTAATAGACACGCGAAAGGAACAAGTAAAAAACAAGGAAGTCTTCCCTGAATGATTGGGGAGACATCCCGCGACCGAGCCAATAGAAGGCGGTTTTCACACGAGCCTTGAATGCCAGCTGTGGGATGCTTAGGGGGCTGTTTGGGCGCCGTTTTCTGGGGTGTCTCACGACCAGCTTCTTGGGCCTTGGCTTGTTCAAGGGCCTTGACGCGGTTCCTTTCCACGTGATCCTGCATAATCTCCTGAGGGCTCATAGGTAGCA
The DNA here is from genome assembly GCA_027886185.1 of Rheum nobile. Lineage (NCBI taxonomy): Eukaryota > Viridiplantae > Streptophyta > Magnoliopsida > Caryophyllales > Polygonaceae > Rheum > Rheum nobile. The sequence goes on from WOAB01000309.1 coordinate 1,501,692, forward strand.
ATGTCACCTTTCTTCCATTGTGCATGAAGACATAGTTGTTGAGAAACCCATCATGAAGAGCTCGCTTGTCAAATTGCCAAGGTCGCCCTAAGAGAAGATGAGTGGCATCCATGGGGACTACGTCACAAAGCACTGAATCCTTGTAATGGCCAATGCTGAAATTGATGGTGCATTGTCGCTTCACAACATTGTAGTCATCACCCTCGGAGATCCATTGTAGGCTATAGGGTTGGGGGTGTGGAGTTGTGTCGAACTTGAAGTGCTTGATCACCTTTTCGTTGATGATATTGCAACAACTTCCACCATCTATAATGACACTCAAAGAAGCACCCTGGACCGCACATTTAGTATGAAATAAATTTTCACGTTGGTCAAGTAAGGTACCTTCTTTGGCGGTAAGAACACGGCGAGTAACCAGGCTAAGGGGCATGTGGCCTTGATCATCCATGGGGCTGCAAATGTAACCATCCAACTTTTCCTCCTCCTCGTCCTGTCCATACGAATCAAATACTGGAGCGCCGTCCGGGGTGTCCTCGTCAAAGGACTCGTATCCTGAGAGGTGTGAGAAGAGGACTCGCTTGTTGTTGGGGCAGTCCCGCTGTATGTGGCCATGCCCTTGGCACTTATAACAGACCTTGTCGCGCGCCCGTTCATCGGAAGAAGGCGCTCGCTGTTGTGGAGGCTCGTTGACGCGCGCCGGGGTATGGCTCGACCGATTGGCCGGCGCCAGCGGTGTAGTCGCGGGAGCGGACTGCGAAGAGGAGCGCACATGAGAAGGAAACGAACCAGATGTGGTGGATGGGACATACCTTAGATTCGTGCGGGACCAAGATGCTCTCTTAGCCGCTTGAGCTTGCGACCATATCTCTTGTGCCGTGTGAGCGCACTTTTGGAGGTCCCGAATGTTAAGCACCCGAAGTTGGTTGCGAATGGGCTCATGCAGGCCACGAAGGAACATACTCTGAAAGTCCTCGTCAGTGTGATGGATACCTGCCTTATGGGACAACTCTTCGAGTTCAGCATAAAAGTCAAGGGGAGAACGGTTACCTTGGGCCGCTAGTTGTATCTTGAGGCGCATTTCGGAAGTAAAGTCCTCGGGGACATACTTTTTCCTCATGATCCGCATAAGATGGCGCCATGAAGTGACTGGACGCTCGCGGTGATACGCACGGTCAGCGCTGAAACGATGCCACCAAGCCTTGGCGGCGCCGTCGAAGTGTAAAGCGGCGGTAGCAACCCGTTCTTCTTCCGGGTATTGGTAATGATTCAACACATACTCCATGGACTGCTGCCAATCAAGAAACTTAAGGGGATCAAATTCACCAAAAAAGTTTGGGAGTTTTACCTTAATGTCGGGGCGACGTGGTCCATGGCGCCCGAGGCTCGGGCGACGCCGTTCCCGCGAGTGTCGGCGGTAGCCACGATGCGTGGGGCGCAACTCCTCGAGGCGTTCCATCTCATACGCATCCTCATCATCAAATCCTTCCCGGGAGTGGTCTGAGGCACGGTCATCATCATCATCACGCTCGGACTCGGAATCGTCATAACTCGCGTGTTGTCGACCTCGTACCCGACGGTCCTTGGTGTTGACATACGGTAGGGGATCCTTAGAGGCGTGAACACTACGACGGAAGCGATCCGAAGTGTAATCCTCAACTCTCGGAGCAAAAGTGGGGTTGTACCGGATGCGGGAATCGCCATGCTTAGTAGGGTAGCCTTCAATTTGAGAGCGAAGGCGATCTTGTGGAGTAGACAAGACGCCTTTACCCTTGCGGTCCAGTGGTTGGCTTGTGGAGGCCGTAGGGTTCAGCAAGGGGTCAACTGTGGGCAACGTTTTGTTACTCACGGCCCGACGAAGGCGAGAAAGCTCAGCATCTTTCACGACGAGTTACCGGGCTTTTTCAGCATTTGAAGCGTACAAGGTGTCATTCTCAGCATGAAGGGAGTCATTCGCAGCATGAAGGTGATCAAGCTATTCATAGGCGGAGTCCATGTGTCCGGGGCTGCGGTTGCCCATAGAAGGAGATTGGCTGGGCGGAAGAAACTCCATAGTACCTAGACGAAGCATATAACACAAGGAGTAAGTTGCACCAAGCAAAAGAACAAGTCCAAGCCAAGTCCTTGTCTCAAAAGTGACCCAAGTAATGTTCCGCTGGGCGTACTAATTTGGGTTGCTCGTGAGGAGGGAGAGGCTTGAACGTAAGGCAACAAAGAAAGAACTAGCAAATCAAGTCCCAAAACAACACACAAAATTTCCAAGTGCAAGAAGAGCAAATCAAGTATCTCAGAATTAATCACAAGAGAGTTGAAAAGTTTTCTTTGCCCTTTTTAATGATAGTTGTATAGAGATATGAAAGAAGAGAAGATGTAGTATGACCGTATGATGCGTTCTCTTGCCTATTCTTTGTATCTTTTGTTTTTTAGGCTTCCGTCTTCCCAAACCTTTCTGTTTTTGTTTGATTAAAGGTGAGAATAGTATGTTTGTTTTTGTTTATACGGTCACACTTTGTTTTGGCTTTGAATTGATATGATTGTGAATCAAGCAAGAAAGAACCACACAAGCAAGTGCAGGAAAAGAAAGAAGAGACAAAGCAACTATGAGAGAATAAAATCTAACAACTAATCTAGCAATTAAACCAAAGATGAAGCAAGACTTGATCAACAAGAAACAAGGAAATCCAATATGCAATTAAGGAAACAAGACTTGCTAGAGGAAAGGGATTAGGGCTGTAGGAAAAGTAACCAAAACCTAATGGGAAAATAGGGTTCAGCTGTGAGAGGTGAGAGAGGGCGGCAGACGGTGGTGGTGGGTGGTGATTCCGGCGATTGGAGAGAAAAAAAAATTGCTAGGGTTTACAAGCGGAAAATTTCAAGAATCACAATAAGAGAGAAGAATAAACTTAGCTTGGAACCTGGCTCTGATACCAGCTGATGCGAACAACCCCTGAAGTGTTGTCTGTAACGCAGGATCTTGGATTCCTCAAGCTTGGATTCGGTTCTTCTCTTCCGTAGCCAACGTGATGGCTTTCCTAGGGCTAAGGAGTTAGCCTTCAAACTCGTTCAACGTGATGAACGAAAGGGATCAACGTGATGATCGACAATTGCTCGAAGCGACGAGCTACGGGATAAACGATTTGGGGATCGGGAGTTAACGTTAGAATTCAAGGGAAGGAGCGTACTCAACTTTACTACTCAAATTCAACGTAAAAAAATACAAACTAGGGTTTCAAGTCTTAAATAGTGCCAAAAGAAATAACATAAAATAATAATAAAATTGTTCAGCAAAACGACGAAGATTGAATTCGCTGACGCGGACCGAAAGTGGGAGAAGCGGCGGTCAGAACGCCGTAATTAAACGGCGGTCACTGCCATTTACCGTAGGCAATTTCCTTGCGGAGTCTAAAACGGCGGTCGCCGTAAGGTTGGCGGCGGTCACCGCCATTTGCCGTAGGCAAATTCCTGGACTCTTCAAAAACGGCGGTCGCCGTAAGTTTGGCGGCGGTCGCCGCCCCTCTGCTTCCGCGAACTCGTCGTCTTTGTCTTTTTGGTCGGGTCGGTTAGGACGAAACCTCACCTAAGCCTTCATAGGTCACGAGGAGAACCCATTTAGGACTAGATGAACCCGCGTCACTTGCGTACGCCCGCAAGACTAAGGATTGTGTGGCTCGTTCCATTGCTCTTGCGCGAGCTCTTGTCATCGGACCATTTGAGCGCACCTTCATTGCGTCCTCTTCATCCTTCGCCATCATTGAGGGGGTCATGGAGCTATCAAAGTCATTGATGTCGTAGCATCGACTGCGGAGGGGATAAGCTCGATGGAGATCGAGTGGTTGCCGTAGCGTCGGTGGTAGAGTGAATGAGGATGAGAGGGATATAGGTGACATCCGATCAAGGGAAGGAGGGATTAACACTCGAATTTAAACCTTGAACTTTAACTTTGAACGTCAGAAATAAAGAGTACAAAGTAGGGTATAAATAGGGAAGGGGTCTCGACCAAGACCTAATGGGCTTGGGTCGAAACGAGCCTAAGGCCTAGCCCATGCAAGCATGCAAAAGACACAGACCCTAAAAGATAAAAAGAAACTATCTTAAACGCTATAAATAAGGAAACTATCTAAAACGTTGTAAATAAGGAAACTATCTAAACAAGCTGGAAATACCAAATATAGATATCGTCTGTAAAAGAACGCGTGAAACTCAGTGACGCAGTGAAGGCTTTGAAGTGATCATCACATGAGACGACGACATGTCAAAGTCTTCAGAAGAACGCGTTCTTTCACTCTCGATGGTGGCGAGGACGACGAGTCTGGGCTTGGTATCTGAGCTTCCTTGGCTGGCGACGGCGCGTGTAATCAGAGACGCGACGGCGGCGGCGATGGCCTTGGACCTGGACCTTGTCACTAGGCCTTGTGAGCATAGGCTCATGGCTTCTTCCTCGTCTTGGGCCGTCATGGGAGGCAGGGTCATATCACCCTCCCCCACTTGGCTGTGAAGCGTCCCCGCTTCACCATCATCAAACTCTGGCTCAACATATGGAGTCAAGTCGGCCACGTTGAAGGACGCATGGACTCCAAAATCAGGTGGGAGCTCGAGCTGATAGGCATTGTCCCCTATGGCCTTGACCACGCGGAAGGGACCATCTCCACGTGGTGCCAATTTGTGCTTTCGCCGCGAGGGAAATCTCTCTTTGCAAAGATGCACCCAGACAAAGTCTCCGGGGGCAAATACGACGTGGCGGCGGCCTGAGTTCTTCTGTGAGGCATACTGTGCGGTCCTCCTCTCCAGCTGCTCTTTGGTTTTGCGATGAAGTTCCTGCACCTGCTCGGCGCGGTTGGAGGCGGAGACGTGCACTGGGTCACGTAGTGGACGCGATGACAAATCCAGCGGTGTCAATGGGTTGAGGCCATACACCACTTCGAAAGGTGTCAACTTGGTCGCCGTGTGCCTGCATCTATTGTAACAAAACTCGACAATTGATAGTAAGTCCTCACAACGCTTAGGGTTGGCTTTGAGCATCGTGCGAAGGAGGGCTCCTAGAGTTCTATTGGTGACCCCCGTTTGGCCATCGGTTTGGGGGTGGTAACTAGTCGAGAATAGGAGTTTGGTCCCTAGCTTTCCCCAAAGAGTTCTCCAAAAATGACCAATAAACTTAGAATCCTTGTCACTAACAATGGTACGCGGGACTCCATGAAGACGCACCACATGCTCAAAGAATAAATCAGCAATCTCACTAGCACTATGTGTGGTCTTACAAGCTATAAAATGTGTCATCTTAGAAAATCTATCTACGACCACAAAAATGGAGTCTTTACCTCGTCTAGAGAGGGGCAAACCCGTGATGAAATCCATAGACAAATCTTCCCAGGGAGCACTCGGAATGGGCAAAGGAGTGTAGAGGCCGTGAGGACTAGACTTAGCTTTGGCTCTCTAGCAAGTCACACAACTCCTACAAAACCTAGTCACTTGGTGGGTTATGTTAGGCCAAAAGAAATGCTCTCTCAGCGCGTCTAAGGTCTTCTTAATCCCAAAGTGTCCACGACTCGCGTGTGCTTCCTCAATCAATAGGAGCCTAATGGAAGATCTAGGAATGCATAGACGACTAGCCTTATACAAATATCCCTCAGAAAGGTAAAACGTCTCAAACTCACGCGATCTCAGGCAATGCTCAAGAATAGGGGCAAAGAAAGGGTCACTAGCATATAAATCTTTAATCAAAGCAAAACCCAAAATCTTAGTTTGCACTTGAGTCAAGAGAACATACCTGCGAGACAGCGCGTCAGCAACGATGTATCTTTCCCTTTCTTGTGAACAACGACATAAGGGAATGTCTCCAGAAACTCCACCCAGCGAGCATGGCGGAGATTGAGGTGAGCTTGGCTCTTCAAATAGCTCAGCGCGGCATGATCACTGTGGATGACAAACTCACGCGGCCAGAGGTAGTGTTGCCAAGTCTTCAACACGCATACTAAGGCATAAAGCTCTTTGTTGTAGGTCGGGTAATTGAGAGTGGCTCCTGTGAGCTTCTCACTAAAGTAGGCAATTGGCCTCTTTTCTTGGTGTAGCACACCACCAATGTCTTTGAGGTGACCCATGGTCACATCATCCTCCCCTCTTTTAAGAAATATTCGTCCTCGAATCTTCGTTGTCTTTGCTTGTGAATAGCTCATGGGCAGCTTCCATTTGCGCTTGGGCGTCTCCTCAATACAATGCAGCATGTGATGAACAATCCTCTAGATTTCTGAAATTTAGGTAGATATTCTGGATTAAAAATGCCACGATTCTAGGGGTGGTTTTGGGTGATGTTGGCTGCGGTTATAGAGAAAGTTGAGGGGGGAGGGAGGCTACACATATGGTTAGGATTTTCCTAGATTTTAGGGACTGATTGCAGCAACCAATTGCTTCAAGGAGACGTGGGCAATACCATCAAATCAACATGTAACAACTTGGTTAGGATCTCCCTAACTTATAGGATTTGGCAACAACCTCAGATTCTCCTTCTACCTCACGGTTTTTCTTCAGTTTTGCAGCCCAAAAACCGACTCAATGCTACCTAAACACAACAGGGTCGACAACAACTTCCCAGAAAATCGTCCTGAATTCAACAGGGTCGTTATCTCAGCTCCGACCTCCAAATTGGGTGATTTCAAATCGAGGAGTTAGATTTGAAAGTCTATTTTAAGCCCTACAAATTTGACATTGAACGGATCAGGAAATCAAAAGTTATGACAATTTTACTGAGAGGTCGTGGTCGCTTTTGCGTTTGGCCGCAGTCGCGATTGTTGAAGCATTCATCGCGGCCTTCCTCTTCGTCGTCAGCCGCGGACATGGTTGTTCTTCATGGGGTGTGGTAACTCCTAGGCCACGAGCACACGACCATCCCTTCGCCTTGAGTGGCTCTGATACCACTTGATGTGCGTGAGCACAAGCCAGGATCCGTACAGTACAAGGCGAAGGGCGCCAAGACCTTGGTTTTGCAATTTCTTGGCTAAGCTCTCTTAGATAGGACATTTGATGTGTTTCGTTGTGACTCTAAACAATGACTTGATGGAGGTTTGACTCAAAAGGAAATGGATATAACTCTCACGAACGAGGTTCATGAAGAGTTTATGATATGTATCCCACGATCCTTGGTTGCAACTCACCAAGAACCATGAGACGAGGTTGAACACTCATGGATACGACACACCATGAATACCCAACCGCCTTCGGATATGACACACCAAAGGGTGTTTTGGATGTGACTCACCAAAACGAGACTAAGACACTCAAGGATAGGAACCACCTTGAAGCCAGCGTCCATGAGGCTCGAAATGCACTAAACACTCGGTTTATATCTCCATTCAAGTCTACCAAATTACAATGCAAGGCAGCCTATAAATAGGTGCCAAATGAACTTAAAAGAAATTACAAAAATAACTCCACTAACTTAGAACACTAAGCCACTAACTTAGAGCACTAACTTAACCACTTAGCTAGTTAATTACGAAAATAACAAAAACAACAAAACACAAATCAAATATCTTCCTAAATTGCTCAAGACGTCCATGCAGCTTGGTTGATTCTCATCTTTGTTGCACCGGCCTTGGCATGTCTTTGAGGTGACCCATGGTCACATCATCCTCCCCTCTTTTAAGAAATATTCGTCCTCGAATCTTCGTTGTCTTTGCTTGTGAACAACTCATGGGCATCTTCCATTTACGCTTGGGCGTCTCCTCAATACAATGCAGCATGTGATGAACAATCCTTTGGATTTCTGAAATTTAGGTAGATATTCTGGATTAAAAATGTCACGATTCTAGGGGTGGTTTTGGGTGATGTTGGCTGCGGTTATAGAGAAAGTAGAGGGGGGAGGGAGGCTATACATATGGTTAGGATTTTCCTAGATTTTAGGGACTGATTGCAGCAACCAATTGCTTCAAGGAGACGTGGGCAATACCAGCAAATCAACATGTAACAACTTGGTTAGGATCTCCCTAACTTATAGGATTTGGCAACAACCTCAGATTCTCCTTCTACCTCACGGTTTTTCTTCAGTTTTGCAGCCCAAAAACCGACTCAATGCTACCTAAACACAACAGGGTCGACAACAACTTCCCAGAAAATCGTCCTGACTTCAACATGGTCGTTATATCAACTCCGACCTCCAAATTGGGTGATTTTAAATCAAGGAGTTAGATTTGAAAGTCTATTTTAAGCCCTCCAAATTTGACATTGAACGGATCAGGAAATCAAAAGTTATGACGATTTTACTGAGAGGTCGTGGTCGCTTTTGCGTTTGGCTGCGGTCGCGGTTGTTGAAGCATTCATCGCGGCCTTCCTCTTCGTCGTCAGCCGCGGACATGGTTGTTCTTCATGGGGTGTGGTAACTCCTAGGCCACGAGCACACGACCATCCCTTCGCCTTGAGTGGCTCTGATACCACTTGATGTGCGTGAGCACAAGCCAGGATCCGTACAGTACAAGACGAAGGGCGCCAAGACCTTGGTTTTGCAATTTCTTGGCTAAGCTCTCTTAGATAGGACATTTGATGTGTTTCGTTGTGACTCTAAACAATGACTTGATGGAGGTTTGACTCAAAAGGAAATGGATATAACTCTCACGAACGAGGTTCATGAAGAGTTTAAGATAGGTATCCCACGATCCTTGGATGCAACTCACCAAGAATCATGAGACGAGGTTGAACACTCATGGATACGACACAACATGAATACCCAACCGCCTTCGGATATGACACACCAAAGGGTGTTTTGGATGTGACTCACCAAAACGAGACTAAGACACTAACTTAGAGCACTAACTTAACCACTTAGCTAGTTAATTACAAAAATAACAAAAACAACAAAACACAAATTAAATATCTTCCTAAATTGCTCAAGACGTCCATGTAGCTTGGTTGATTCTCATCTTCGTTGCACCGACCTTGGCATGTCTTTGAGGTGACCCATGGTCACATCACAAGCCCTATGCACACCTAGTTTAATTTACATGCACATGCAAACAAAAAGACATACACTTCAAGGATATGCACATACAAGCCAAAACTCATATACAATTCAACCCATGAAAACAACGCACATAATTAGAATTTAGATGCACATACATGCAAAAACATATGCACATTCTGTGAAATGCATGCATAAAATTTTTAATGTATGTGCATGAGTTTTCACATACACAAAGTCACACATATAATCAAAACCCTATACATAATTTATGAAATTTAGATGCACATACAATAAAAAAGACATGAACTTCAAAAAGTATGCACATACAAGCCAAAACTCATGCACATTTCAACAAAAAATAATAATACAGACAAGTAGAATTTAGATGCAAATATATGTCAAAATCTATGCACACACAAGCTAAAACATATGCACATGCTGAGAAGTGCATGAGTTTTCACATGCACAAAGTCACACATAAAGTCAAAAATCCTATACAGATTTTATGCAATATCAATGCACATACAAGTCAATATCGATGCACATATAAGCAAAAATCAATGCATATGCAATCGCAAGCCAAAAATTATGTCTGGAAAAAAAATTGACCAGTCAACGCTGGAGCTCCGACGTTGACCGCCTGTGACTGGTTTAACCAGTCATGTTAACCGATCAAATTCCCAAAAATCAGATCATGCGCATGACACATGACCTTTTAATGAAAGTTTAATCATAGCCTTTAATTTATTTATCATCCAAAAACTAAAATTTATTCTCATTTCTCACTCTATTATATATTCTAACATGACACTTATCTTATAAGAGTTTGGATCATATGCGGAGCACTCTTACGGTGCGGACGTGCGGAGCATGCACTTTAGGGCCTTATTTGTACACTTTAACGTCTTAAATGTGCACTTTTGTAAAAAAAAAAAATATATTTCAAGCATTTTTCTCAATTTTTGGAAAAGTGCACAAATAAGGCCCTATAGTGCATATCCGCACGTCCGTACCGTAAGAGTGCTCCGCACCGGAACCTTACTCTATCTTATAAATAAAAACTATTTTGGGCCTAACTCCTCGATGATCGTCTGCCGACTTGTACAGTATAGTAGTTTGAACTAAGCAACTTCCGAGAGAAGTGATGGAGGAGCTGTCAATTTATATTTTTTTTGGGTGGAAGGAGCTGTCAATTTATTAACATAAGTGAACACTTCTTCACACCCTTTTTTTTTTTTTTCCACATATTTAGTATAGTATGACATTTCTACCCTTATTCCTTCCTCCATCTCATCACATAACTATCCGCCTGTGGAATAAAATATTGCCCAAGTGTCCTTCATTGCCATCAGTCGAGTCGAAGAACAGGATGTCTCCCTCCATTTGCCTAGAACCATTATCTATGGTATAATCATGATTCATCGATGATTGGTACGTACGAGTTGATGTTGTTGCACATATCATTCATAATCTTTTTTAAAAAATTGCAAAGGATTTTGGTTTTTTTATGCTGGAGATTGGTAATTAAAATTTCGAAACAACTTTTACGACTATTGCTCGTCTTATCAATTCGAAATTTGGATGGGACCCAATTTTTCAAGTAAAAAATTACAGCACAACGAGTGAAAGAGCAGATCATATATAGAACAAAGAGGGTTTAAGGGTATCTTATTAATTTTAGTTGACACGAGGTTATTTTAGACAGTTTGACATGTGAAGAAGAATATTTATTTTGTGTAACATCTCCCTTTATTAATTGCGATTGTCTTTGGTGTCCATTTGCGCGAATTTAGCGCGTAGCCGCTCCTCTGACTAAACGGCCTCTTCAAGATTTTGCTTAATAGAAAAGATCAACGAATGCAGCAACAAACTCGGAAAATCGATTTTCAAATTATTTGAGAATCATTTTCTTTTGTCCCCTCCTCCTCCTTCAACCTGATCTCGCAACAAAAACTCAGGGGAACGAACAATCAGCCTCTGCAGCAAATCTCTCTTCACGAAGAATAGCAGAAGAGAGGGGGAATGGACGTCCATTTCCTCAAATCTTCATCTCCGCTCTCTCTTCCTTGCTTTTCGTTGATTCTTCTCAAATTTATCTCCCATTGTTTGTTCGGTTTGGCGATCGTTGCAAGATAGAGGATGCTGTGGTTATTTATTGTTTGCTAAAAGTTAGGGTTGCTGATTATTGATTTTTCTGCCTGTCTTTTCACTGCTGCATTCTCTGCGATCGAATTCGGTTTGGAGGAAGAACGTATACAGGATCTCGCTCGCGATCGACATTCCTTCCCAACAAGGTAAGGTTTAACATCCTCGTGGCTGCTTGAATTTTTATGTGTTTTCGCTATTGACGATTCGTATAATTGGAGTTTAAACATGGATGAGGAACTTGTAAAAGTGCTGCTTTCCATGTGGATTCAATCATATGATCGTTATTTATGGATTCGTTCTATCTTTGGTTCGTGATTTTGATTGTCTGTCACAAATCTGTACCAGACACTGAAAAGGTAGATTATGACAAGGTGAACAAATTGGGATATTGATTTGAAGAAGGCGGCCATGAGTGCGTCTTCTAAGTTCAAACACTCTTTGTCGAGGAGGAGGAGAAGCAGTAAAGTCATGTCTGTTGAAATAGAAGACATTCATGATGCCGATGAGGGGCAGCTCGTTGAAGCTTTTCGACAAGCTCTCGTTGCAGATAATTTACTCCCTCCAAGGCATGATGATTATCATATGCTGCTCAGGTTTGTCTTCTTAGGAAATTACTTTCAACATATTGACCAGGTTTTATCTGGCATGCCTCTCGCCCTTACTACTTGAAACACAGATTTTTGAAGGCTCGTAAACTGGATATCGAGAAGACAAAGCAAATGTGGAGCGATATGATTCAGTGGAGGAAGAACTTTGGTGCCGATTGTATCACAGAGGTATAAGCAGTCTAAGTGCAAGTTATAAGGATACTCTGTGAACTTTGAACTGAGTAGGATTTTTGTGTTCTTCGAAGGATTTTGAGTTTTCAGAACGTGAGAAAGTGTACGAGCACTACCCCCAAGGACATCATGGAGTTGACAAAGAAGGTCGTCCTGTATACATAGAGCTCTTGGGGAAGGTGGATGCTAGCAAATTATTGGAAGTAACAAGCCTGGAGCGCTATACGAAGTATCATGTGCAAGAGTTTGAGAGGACCTTCGACATCAAATTTCCAGCTTGTACAGTTTCTGCCAAGAGGCACATAGATCAGAGCACAACCATATTGGATGTGTCTGGAGTGGTATGTATGTAGTGGGAAAAATGCTTAGCAAGTCCTGTTTGATTGAAGACCTGGGAAAAATGGTGCAATTAGTGATTATTGAAAATGCGTCGGTTTAAGATCAATCATTAAATTGTTGCAACAGGGCCTGAAACACTTCACTAAAGCAGCCAGAGAGCTGGTACAAGAACTACAGAAGATTGATGGTGACAATTATCCTGAGGTGTGGTCTTTATCAAAAATAAATTCTGTTATTTTGGCTTGCTTCCTCTTCAATTCTTATAATTTATCATGATGAAAAGATATTTCAATGCAGACCCTGAACAAGATGTTCATCATTAATGCTGGTTCTGGATTTAGGCTTTTGTGGAACACTATTAAGGGTTTTTTGGATCCAAAGACCTCGGCTAAGATCACAGTAAGCACAGATCTTATTTCTAATATTTAGCAAAAGACTGATCCATTGATGATCTTAACTAATTATTTGAACTTGTCACTTCAAAGGTTCTTGGCAACAAGTACCAGAGCAAGTTGCTTGAAATAATAGATGCCAGGTAACTTTGTTAATTATCCATGTCTTTTTCCTGGTACTTTTCTCCTACTGGTGGAGATATATATTAAAATGCCATTTCGGTTCCCATAATTTTCAACATTGTTACTAAGTCTGTGTTATTTGTGTCAGTGAGTTGCCTGAATACCTTGGAGGTACTTGTACTTGTGCTGATGAAGGAGGTTGTATGCGATCAGATAGAGGCCCCTGGAAGGACCCAGAAATACTGAAGGTTCATTTTTATCGTCTCATACCTGAAATTGTTCCTATCCATTATTTATCTCATACACATTTGGTGACTGTGCCTTTATCTGAACCTTATAGTTGGTACAATGTGGTGGAGCCAAATGTAAGTTACATTCACATTGTTGTTCTCCTTCTCAACCTACAGAGGAGAAGACAATACCTGAGGATAATATTGCCAATTGCCAGGTCATTTTCTACCTGAAGCTTATTTTCTTCTCTCCCATTTCTCGTTTTTTCAGAACGTGTTATTCTGGCTACTAACCTTAATATGAAGGATTTTTTGTATTGTAGAAAGAAGAAACATCAGGTGTGCGGTCACCAAAGAGCGTTGAACAAGAAAAGGTTCCTTCTACTGAGAAAAAGGTAATTCAGCTAGGGATAAAGAAAAAATCTAACATCTTCAGAAGAAAAAAACAATCCTGAATGAAGATATTTTGATTTGTTTTGCTATAATGAACATATCAGGTCTCTCCGAGCAAGAGTATTAAGAAGAATTATGATTTTAGTGCCTTAGATCCGCCTGGGAAACCTATTACGAATTGGCAAAATACTACCAGAGGTATGTTCTACATTGTGTGTGAGACTGAGGAACAGAGGATTATAACCTGACCAGTCATTTGCATTGTCATTGTGCAACACAGCAAATAGTATTACCATCAACACGTACAAGGGGCACGACGGAATCAGCAACCATTTTGTAGCGAGTTTAATGACATTCGTGATGGGCCTCGTGACCATGGTGAGACTGACACGTACCGTTCCCAAGAGGCTGACTGATGCAACTATCTACTCAACTACCATGTACTTAGAAGGGCCAGCACATCCTTCACAGCTTCAAGCACCAATGATCTCAGATGCAGAATACATGACCGTCATCAAACGCATGGCTGCGTTGGAAGAGAAAGTCACCGCTATGGCCTTGAAGCCAGATTCTGTCACGGAGAAGGAGGAGATAATCAAGAACGCCACCACCCGTGTGGATGTCTTGGAGGAAGAGCTTGCTGCAACAAAGAAGGTATATGTTGGAATATAGCATTCCACATCTAAAGTTAGGACATAAATTGCCTAGTATATAAGCTTGATGAGCTACTCCTCCTATTGCCAATTGGTTTTAGGATGGAATCTCACTGGGCTTATGTATTGGGCCTATATGCGCCTATGCGCTCGTGTCCGCACGTTCCCCAATCTATGGGTCCACGGACTTTCACATGGTATCAGAGTTGGTTCGGTCCTGGGCGAGATTGAGATGCCCACCCACACCCGCTTGTCTAAGTGTCAACTGGGCCAGGCCAATTGTCCGCGCCGTTGTACTTGCGGGGGCGTGTTGGAATATAGTATCTCACATCTAAAGTTGGGACATAAATTGCCTAGTATATAAGCTTGATGGGCTACTTCTCTTATTGCCAATTGGTTTTAGGATGAAACCTCACTGGACTTATGTATTGGGCCTATATGCGCCTATACGTTCGTGTCCGCACGTCCCCCAGTCTATGGGCCCATGGACTTTCACAATATGATATAGTCAAGTTTGAATTGTTCACCTGTGTTGTAGGCTCTGGAGGATGCCCTATCGCGACAAGAGGAGCTTCTTCAGTATATAGACAAGAAAAAGAAGAAGAAGAAGCTGGTATGCATTCCTTTTCAATTTCTGATTTCTGCTCGCAAATGTACAAGTTATGTCATGGTTTTTTAATCTTGTCAAACTCTTTTTTATGCAGTTTACCTGGTGAATAATCTAATAATGTAACAACGTACATACACAGGTGATGATTGTCTAGGTAATTTTTGTATGTGTGCTTTGTACTGTCAAAGTCACAAACTGAGACTTTTGTTTTGCCCTTGCGCCCAAGCCATCAATCAATGATATGAAAAATCAAAGTTCTAACTTATGCTGTATATTATATCTTAATAAAATTTGTGTTCATATTTGCTGTATATAACTGTTGAGAACCCATACCAGCTATATATGTAGCTGAATTCGAAGAGAGATTACAAAGATACACTTGATGAATTGTGAATGAATAATAGTTCAAATGACCCTGACACGATTCAGTATAGCTATGATGCACAATTCCCATGAGAACGTACGAACAATGCATATTTCAGTATACTTACGATGCACATTTTAATGATGTACATAGTCACTACTCACTAGTGCATGAGCTTTTTACACTAGTAATGAACATTTCAGTATATCTAAGATGCACAATTTAGTACAACTACAATGCATATTTTAGTATAGCTACGATACACAATTCAGTATAGCTATGATGCACAATCAATATAGCTTATGATACATAGTCACTTGTGCATCACAATGAATGTACATCACGTTACACATGAAATGTGCAGCGCAACATGTGATTGCGAGTTCTTATGACGGTTCGCATATGATCAGTTCTCTCTATAACTATATGTATGTGCTAGCTACTTAATTCGTTTTCATGGTTTGATAATGTATGGTTCCATCTTTTAAACTTGTATCACGAACGCGTTTATGGCAGGGGCAGAGCTACTTGAGGTCCAGAGGGGGCTATAGCCTCCGTTGGAAAAAAAATTGAAAATGTAATTTTAGTCAGCCCTAATAAATTTAAGCCATGAAAATGAAATTATCTTAAATTTTTCTTCCTCATCTAATCTGAAAATGCAATTTCAGCCAATCCTAACAGATTTAAGTCAAAAAAATAAAATTACGTAAGTTTTTTCCCCTCATCTCATGTGAAAATTACCTTAAGCTTCATAAAAAAATTAAAATTGATTTTTGCGAAATAGGATTTAAGTCACGTTGAATTTAAACAACGCAATATTTTTATTGCGCAGGATTTTAGCCCCCTCTGGAGTAAAATTCTGGCTCCGCCCCTAGTTTATGATCCATTATACATTATACGTAGTAGGACTGCATATAATTATATGTTTGTCATTCATTATTGCACAGTATTATATATAGCATCAGTAAAGTGGCTTCTAGATTCAGCCATTCAGTACCAATCCTGTTCAATATGCATTGCAATGGAATGACATGGCAAGAAATCAAAGGAAAAAGTTTAGCAGAGAGAATTATGTAACGAGTTACATAGTTTTGTATATATTAAGAGAAAGAGAGTTCATTTCCATTTTCCTCTAACCAAAATACATATAACACAAGAATTTAACATCACTTTGCTCGAGAGCAATATAAAGAGTAAGAAATTGATATTATAAGAAACTGGAGAAAGATGAAATTAAACCTTAATAATTTGCTTAGGCCTCAGTACAGGTACATGCATCTAGCTAGCTGTCTTGCTACATTTAGGCTCCGTTTGGTTGCATGCATCTAAACTATTTCCCCAAGAATTTGAAAGTCAAGGTGGGGGGAAAATGGCATTTTCCTCAAATTGTCAAGCAATATTTTACACCCAACCAAATGGAACCTTAATCCTCTCCTAGTATTAATTCATACCAACCCTCCAGGAAGACTGAAAACTGTGGAGATTAAGGAGGCAGATGCAAGCTTAGCAAGAGCATAACTAGTACTATCATAAGAAAAACAATTAAAAATAAAACTAAGTTAAATTATGAAATTCATTTAATAGTAATGGTGGGCTGGTAGATTAACGGATGCATCCAATTGATCAGCTGTTATAAATGAGGTCCAAGATGTGGGAACAAGACACAGCCCTCTCTTCTTCAGATCTTGTGCTCCTCCTTCCTTGATTTCCTGTTGACGATCTTCACTTGAAATCTGTCATACAAATTTAATTACCATTTAGATCACCAAAGTGAAAAACCAACTTAAAATTTTTGTAAGTTTAAGTTCTTGAAATTGGAGTTTAAACTGCAAGTTGAAAATTGATTCTTACTGGCTGCATAATCCTATTGCAAGGTTTGTTCCTCAATGGCTTGACATTAGGCATGCACAATGTCTGCAGCAAAAAAGATTCAGAAACTGTCAAATTCCCCAACAAAAGTGATGCTAGTTTATTCTTAGGAATATATGCATGATTAGTTAATTATTAGATCATAATTACCCATCAAAATCATAATAAATAAATACAAAAAAACAACACTAGTGGGTATGGACTAACTCACATGGATCTGATCTTGAAGGAACTGAATATACCCTATGGCTTCTGTCAATACAGATGCAGTATCTGTCTGCAACATATATAATATATAGTATATATTAACACAGTTGATTAATTAAAAGCATGCATAAGAGCATGGTCTTAATAATAAAATAATAGTCTTTGTTTTTGCTGAAAATAGTGGACAGAGAAGAGTGGGAACTTGTACCTTGCCAAAAGGTGATACCAGTTGATGTAGAGCTGCAATTCTGTCTCCCAGCTTCTCCTTCCTCACCTAAATCATTTTAATTTCATACAAATTAATGTTATTAATTAATTGATCATCATCCCCACATGTACTATACTAATTAAGAGCATACTCACATACAATTATATGTATACAACCATATGATACAAGCCAATTAATTTGTTGAATATAATCTGTTATTATAGTCCTTAGTTTGGTTCAATAATTGCAGGCCTTGTAAAAGTGACTCTTTCAGTTAAATATAGCTCCTTTTATGAGGTCCCCAAAATATTACTTGATAGAAAATCATTCGAAATTAAAAGAAAAAAGCCCTTGATTTGAGAAACTTTGTGGTAAAAGAAAAAGCTCTTGTTTGACCCAGTTTTAGCTCAATGGAAAAGAAAAGTTGTAAAAAAGCCAAACCAAAAGGGACATTATTATTAATTTAGTAGTTACAAATACAAGTTAAAGTATATGTAGAAGTATATAATTCACCTTAAATGGAGGGCAAGAGTTCTTCAAAGAGGTTTTCTTGTTAGAACCCGAACCGGATGGCGACTTAGAAGATGTGTCTGAACAGTTATCACCGGCAGGTCTTTTTGTTCCCGCCATTCCATTATTCACCAACCCAGTTGAAGCCTAACAAATTAAGAACAACACACTCAAAAAGGCATATATTTGAAAGGGAAAAAAAGCAACACAAGTTGAGTTTGTAATTATACAAATTTGAATAGTATTTGATCAATATATGTATATGTGAGCCATAGCCAAGCTAGCTATAGGCACATAAAAGATTATAAAGTGGGAAGATGGAGAAATCTTTAATGAATTATTATTAGTGTAGTTTATAGTAAGAGTAGGCATCATGCGGCTGAATAAAGCTGGACTCAAAAGCTCCCACCACAGCACAAGCCATGGCCCATGCATGCTAAAGAAAACAGCTTTTTTTTCTATCTAGCTATCACCAAGATTCAAGTATTTCCTTAGTTGAATTCATTATAAACATATTATAAGACTGTTAAAATCGGAGTTATATGTAAGGGTGCGTACATCTTAACCTCTCAAATACTGCTTATGTGGGGCTATACTGGGTTGATTGTTGTTGTTTGTTTATGTGTATATAAGAGTGTGTATATCTTGACCCATCAGACACTGTTTACGTGGGGCTATACTGGGTTGATTGTTACTGTTGTTTACATACGAGATAACTTAACTAGTAAGTGAATGACGGATGAAAAATAGGGCCATGAATTGAATCCATATAATGATATGAGAGGTCTCATGGGTCTACTACAACACTAGCTAATTCTTTTCTTTCCCTATGATGTTTGTCCTGCTATCTATAAAGGATAAAAAGGGGGGAAACAATACAAAGGAAGACGCTTTAATTGGAGTTTTGGTTGGTTGTTGCTATATGTGTGGTAAGAAATATTGGAACAGATTTTCTAAGTAGTACGTGCTTGATCATAAATCCACCTCTAATCCATCCCATCGTGGGTTTTACTTTTTCGGCCTGATCTATTTCATCTTCCACCTTTCAATTTCTTTGTGTTTGCATATAGAGCTACCAATTAATCTAATCGTGCAAAAACATTTGACTGAACAAAAGAAACAGTAAAATTAACACTCATAATCATTGTACTAATAAACAATAAACCCATGAAGAAATTTGTGTGTTTTGACTCAAGAATATTCATTTCAATAAAATTTACCTTTCGATAACCAAAAAAACATAGCATGGGTTTTTGTGGGGTTTTTGAGGTAAATTGAATTAAGTACTCACTTTGGCGAACAAAAGAAACAGTGAAATTAACACTCATACTCATGTACTTATAAACAATAAACCCAAGTTTTTTTCTTTTGTTTTTGACACAAGAATATTCATATCAATGAAATTTACCTTTCTATAACAAAAAAACATAACATGGGTTTTTTTGAGGTAAATTGAATTAAGTACTCACTTTGGTGAACATAAGAAACACATATATACTCATGTACTATTAATAAACAGTAAACCCATGAAAAAAATTGTTTTTTGACACAAGAATATTCACATGACTGAAATTTACCTTACTTTATGGGAAAAAACATGACATGGGTTTTTGTGGATTTTTTGAGATAAATTGAATGAAGTACTCACTTTGGTGGAATCTAGGGCACGGCTTCTGCTTGGCCAAGACAAACCTCCATAAGCTAGTTTTTCTGCAGGTGAAGCTAGGGCATGATGATGATCCCCATACCCGGGAAACTGTCGACCACCACCGAAACAACTCGAACTGTTGAAGAAATCAGAGGGTTGCAAGTTCAACCCCAGCAAGCAAGAAGAAGGAGAAGAAGAAGTCAAACCCAGTTGACCAAGAGCATTAGCTGCAGCACTAGTACCACCACCACCACCACTAGATGATAAGAGACTATTAAAGTTGTTGTTGATTGATCTTACTGGAGGATTCATCCATTGATGATTCCCAATCTGATTTCCATCACTTGGGTTTTGATTGATAATACCCAGAAAATTGGATAGGAAATTAGGGCTGGCCATGACGTCATCATTGTTGGTGTTGGTGTTGTTATTGGATGATAGTGAATGGTAGGAGTAGCTTGTGGCATCAGAATTTGTGACTCCACTTGAAGCTGAAGGAACTTCCTCACGGTTCACACAACTACTATAGCTTCCTTGGTTCCTGCATGTAAAGTTACAAATTCGTTAACACTTTACTAATTTCTGTTTGAAAACCAGCCTAAGAAGTATTCGAATGACCGGAAATTAGGGATTGAGTTATACTTACGTCGAGAGAAGATTGGAGATGGGGTGGTGGTGGCGGTGGTGGGGTTGTGGAGAAACTCCATAGCCGAGGTGGTGTTGGTGGTGGTCGTCGTCGAGGAGAGGAGAGTAGGCGGCGAAGTATGGATATGGCGGTTCTTGGTGTTGTTGTTGTTGATGAAGATAGTGTTGTTGTTGATGATGAGAATGGTGATCTGGTTGGAAATTTGTGGAGTCCATAAATGATTTCTTATAAACTGCTTTTTGGATCCCAAGATGGGGATTTTGATTAAACCACAAAAGCTTATGAGTAGAATATAGCTTATGTGTGTATTAATTTGTGTGTTGTGTTGAGTTTGGGTATAGCTTTTTTGAGTTGTTATATAAAAGCTTTCACTCCATTCAAGGAAACATCTCTCAAGAGAGAAAGAAAGAAATATATATACTCCCAAATAAATGAAACCCCTCCTCCCTCCACTCTTAATTAGCCCTCTTTGCTTTCCCTTTCAAAAAAAAAAATAGCCCTCTTTGCTTTTTGATCCATGGCTGCTTTTTACTACTCTCTTTGTCCCAAGATATAAGCCCTATTTGACCCGGTTATATCTGTCGAGACGGGTTTTGTATCGTTAATATCTCTAATTACATAACCCTAAAAATTATAATTTTTTGATATTATTAAAGTACTCGTTGAGACGAATCAAACAAGACCCCACATGACTATGTTTTTTCTTATATATTGGAAGAAATCTTAAACCGAAGCTTTAACGGTGAACAATGGTGCGTTCCCAAATATTGCTTATAATATGGGACGGAGGGAGTACATCATTTCTAGGAATTTCATAAAACAACCCTCTTTATGTCTCTTTTTCTAAAAACTACCCCAACTTCTTGTATATGTCATTCTTTTCAAATTGATTGCTCGCCATCTAAAATTGTTTAGTGATGTTAGGTCTTTGATTTTTAGTCTATAAATATGTTCTTGTTTGCATCTTTGTAATTCAGCTAATAGCGTAGCACACTTGTCGATCACCCATGGGTGGTGTGACTGGTGAGCAAGTTTTTGTTACTAGCATTTTTTAGGAGCTAGGATTTTATTGCCTTAACGGAGTTAGGAGTTACATATTTGAATGATACGAGTATATATTATCGGTCTTCTTAACCTATGTCGTGACATAGATTAAGAACTATTTTTAACTTTTAAATTATAAAAAAAATGAATATATTAAAAAAAATAAGGTTTTTAATCTATATACCAATGTATAGGTTAAAAAAATCGATATATCATTTTTTTTTTGTTAATAGGAGCTAGGCACTAGGCCATTATAACGGGAGTGACAGATTCAAACTCGTAACCTCATAGTCACGAGAGTCATGCTTGTCAACTGGGCTGACAAGACCGACTTATTACATTTTTTTCTAGAAATACAATGTTGTTTAACTAGTAAAATTATAAAAACTTAGTTTGTGGTAGTTTTAGGGGAAAATGATAAATTTCAGTGTTTTTTAACTAAACTTAAGTTTGTTTGAAAAAAAAGTGATGATTTTTGGAGAAATTGACATAAAAGAGGTTCATGAAAAAATTCCTTTTTGAAATCTATTCTTTATATATATATAAAATTTGCCTTTGGTTTGTTCTTTACTCTTTCGAGGGCCATCTCCCAAAGGAAAAGGTTTCAAAAAGACCTCTTTCTCTCTCTTTCTCTTTATACTTTCTCTATCTCTTTAATTATGTGTTAAAAATACATTAATTCATGAATGAAATACTTTGACTTGTAATTTTAGCAAGTGTTGATGAACTTGTCCTCTTCTTCTTTCTTCGATCATCATCTTTTTCATTACGTTCCGTCATGGAATGCCTCATATATGTGTTTTTGTCCTGCAATTTTAGTTTTATAAATTGATGCTAGTTTGCATACATGGTACGTTAACGTGACCAATTGTTAATTAGCAACGATATGCATTAATTAAGCCGGTAATTATAATTAGCTTTATCCTATTAACTCGATCCTATCAGTTGATATTAACTAGAAATCGAAGCCCGTGCTTCGCACGAGTTTTTTGTGTATATGTAGTGTGCGGTTTAAATGTGAGTTAATTTGTAATATGTGGATTGTTGTTGCATGTTTTATCTTAGACGATATATTGTTTGATATGTATTTAAATGTAATATCTAAGTATTTTAGGTATAAATTAAATGTTATGATTGTACGAAGTATAATTTTATTTATTTATTTTGGTCAAAATTCAATTTAAAATTTGAATTAAGGTGGTAGTTATTTTTTGTAGGGGTGCGTTTTTTTTCTTTGAAAATATTTGGGGAATATTTTAGAAATGTCTATCTAACTTGCTATAACAACTCTCATTTCTTACATGCTCCACTACCCTCTATATTTCTATTTTTTTGCCTTTATCTTACAAATTTATTGCCTTTTAATAATGTGTTTTTGTTATGCTTTAGTTATTAATATTCATTAATATATCATTTTTTTTTGTCTGGAATATATATCATTTTATTAGTCACATTGACTTTACATATTTATAGACATTAATATCATTTTAATTAAAATATATTAGTTATTACTTCTTATTCTTATTAAATACGAAGTAATAGAAATAATTGGTGACTCTGTATATTCTTAAACCTTGTTACGTTTTATATAAAAGTACATTAGTTATTTTATCGGTACATGCTTACTCTTCTTAGCAAAATTATATTTCATAACTTCTTCCTTGTACATTTCATATGTGAGAGTGAGTACATGTCTATTATTTCGGCTTCCATCCTTGATTAATTCCTCTAAACCAAGACAAATGAGGCCAAATTTAGTATATATACATGATGAATGTAAAATGAATATGTATAAAATAGAACAATAAAAATCATCCTTAACTAAAATAACAACACACCTACCTTAATTCAATTTAGTATAAAAAAGGAACTAAAAATACAAACCTAATTGAATTTATGCTACCAATAAAATAGTTTTCTTTATTCGTTACTAACAATCAGTCGTCCTAAATTGATTGTCTTTGTCCTTCTTCTAGTGAAAGCTACTCGTGCATGATGTAAACAATCGATGCCTCAATAGTGCTATTAGATTATCCAATTCTCTGACATCTTCACATAAAATTAACCTATCTTAATCAAAATACAATTACATTAATAAATTTAAACCAATATATGTAAGTATTTAGTGCAGGTATAGACTACAAAAGAGATCCAAATACATATAATCAAGGATAGTTTACCGTGAGGTGGATATATACTTGCATCCTCGACAATCGGGAATCCTCATTCACATCTTTAACTTAATAATTATGCTTACTCCAGCGACCATGTCTTTTTAAGGTGTTGCCCACTATCTCCCAAGCTTCACTATATGGCTTTCTAAAGCTAATTTCCATGTAGAAAAATGAGATGATGGATGCCCAAAGCAAATGAACGGAATACCACCATTTTCGCCCTTTTATATATGAAAATGTTACTTGGAAAGTGAAGTCATTTTGACATATAGCCGTTTAGACATCTTGACTATAATTTGTTTCCAACCATTTGTTGTGTATTAATTACGGGAGTTACGTATAGTAATTGGATAATATTAAAATAGGAGTAAATGAGGGCAAAATATAACGTATACACTATGTAGTAATTATCACTAATTGAGATTTATGTTAAAAAATGAGTCATCCTAAAAAGTAGTCTGTATGTAGAGGCAGGATTTAACTGAAAAAAGTGTGTGTGAGAGGGAATAATTACTTAAAATAGTACTCATTTTTATATATACACATAATTATGCTATGGTATATTAAAATAAACAAAGAAAAATTAATTACTTAAATTACAAAGTAGCCTATAATTATACTTATGTATTTTATATTATTTTATAAACTCTATAGTAAAAATCGATCGGATAAGCTAATATATTATATACATATTATATACTAGGGATAATAAACCAAAACCAAAAACATATAAACTATACCTTTGAGTCTATTTAAGCCTTTGATTTTGTCTTTAAAAGTTAGCATTAAATGACCTAGAATGCTAACTTTTAAATATATATAGATGCAGAATGTAATTGTGAGGAAATTTCTAAAAGAATAAGGCCTTTTTTTTGGTCGGAGAGAAAATATATAATAGACGATGATTATTCATACCTCGATCATGCGGCATCAATTTAATATAAAGAGAAATCGATCTAGATCGAGCTACGTAACTACTAAAGTTACTTTACCTAGAACTTGAGTACATTATCCTTACATCAATTAATCATGTTTACTTTAGCTCATTTTGTTCAATTTCTTGCACTCCAATTAAAAAAAAAATTATGCATATGTTTAACACTATATTTCAAGTATCTTATTGACTAGTATTTTTTTGTTTAGAGAAATCTTTTATTTTATTCTTAGTTCAACTTGATAAATATTCCCCTAAAACTAAAAAACTTGATAAATATCCCTTGAATTTAAATGAAATTAAAATCCCTCTTTTTTGTAAAGAGAACTTTCGGTTGATGCATGTATAATTAACGTACAAAAAACTAGTTGAGACTTGAGAGTAATACAAATGTAAAGGCGTACTCCGTTTGTTAATAGCTTAAATTTACATTCCAAAACATCGCTTCAATATGAAATAGTTAAAAAATAATACAACCGTATTTTGTTCGAATAATAAATATATCAGCATGTTAGTGCATGTACATTACAATTATAATGAAATGTGCAACATAGGTACAATAAAATGTGCATTAATAGATATGTGATAAGCTTATGGACCAGTGTGTAAGAATACCAGAAGTATAATGATATGTTCGTTAGTGTATAAGAGTATGTGTATCATAACTATAATGAAAAGTACATTAGTGTTTTAAGAACATTTGTATAAGTATGTAAGATAAGCATGTACACTGATGTATATATAAGAAGAATATATGTATCAGAATTAAATATAATGAAATGTGCATTAGCATATGAGAATATGTATAGCACCATTATAATAAAATATATATTAGTATTTTAAGAGCATGTGTATGAGTGTACTAATGTGTAAAATTATGTGTATCAAAGTTAAAATGAGATGCGCATCAACACTAAAGAGTTAGTGTATCAACGTTGAAGAGTATGTTTGGGCACTACATTTATAATAAAATGTACATTGTTTACACGTTGACATGGAATGAGCATTCACACTTGATTAATCCTCCATAGACATATGTGTAAGGCCATGTTTATTAGTGAGACCTATATATATAGAGCTTTTAGAATTTATTTGATTAAAAAAATAAAGAAAATTCACGGACCACATGAAGAGGCCCGAGAAAATGGCTTTTCTTGGGACAACCCATATGGGTCTCATACACAAGGCCGTGTTTGAAAAGCAAAAAAAAATTGCTCAGAAACGGAACAAAACGATGTCGTTTTGAAGGCCCATCCAAACATCAATTAAAAGCCCCTCACACTGCCACGCGTCGCGCTTGGATTCGTTGGCGCGCGCGCGATGCGCGACGCGTAAATCCTGGTCGTCGATATTTAGTTTTAAAAAAACTATTTATCTTAAAATCGGTAATTTTAAAAAAAAATCATTATTCTAATATCATTTTTCTCTATTCATAGACACCCATTTTGGGTATATTTGATAGTTTTTTTTTTTATGTTTGTTGTATATCATTAAGTGAAAAAATCATATTATTATTATTATTTACATTAGTTTAAGTTGTTTTAATGTAATGTTTTTTCTTCGATATATGCATCAATCGTTTGTTGTTTTTTAATATGTATGTGCTTGTCGATAAATTCGGTTATTTAATTTTGTCGTGAATTAAAATATATTTAATTAATTTTATTTTTAATAATATAGTATAAATAATATTTTAATATAAAATATATATTGATAATTTATTATAAAAGGGTATAATTATAATTTTCAATAGGTTTGATGAGATCCTATTGAGTCCCACTAATAAAATGTAAATTTTGATGAGTCTCTTGAACCAAAAAAAGAAGCTAAAAGCCTCATGAAGGGGCTCACTAATAAACATGCCCTAAAGAAATTAAGATGGCAATTAGATAAAGCAAATGTTGGCTTCAATCGGGTTTTGAACGTGGAATATTTCATTCTTGTATTTTGCGCACTTAAGAAAAAATGGCATTGCCCTACAATCTGCCCTCTAAAACGTCCTACCCGAAATCCCTAACCATATCACATCGTATCATCCCCGGGGACATTATGTTCCATATTATCGATCACATCCTAACTCTTATTATAATTTGTTTTAGCCTCCATAATTATTGCGTAATTAATATATATATATATATGTGAGAATAGTCATATGAAAATGCTTTTCTAGGAAAGAATTAAGAACTTGTGTCGACCGTCCTGAGAAACAAGTGGTTGAGATTAGACTTTCAATAAAAGAGCAAAAAAACGGCATGAATGATTTTTTGTTGTATTATACACGTTTTTTTAGAAAAATCCGTATGCACCTCGATGTGAAAATATTTTTGATGTTCATCACTTTTGTCCTTAGATATTCACTACTTTCATGCCCATGTGTTCACCATTTTATAGCTAGATGTTCAACATTTTTTTATACATGCATGTTCATTGTTTTTCTATTATACGTTCATCACTTTTTGCTATGAACATATTTTTAATGTTCATCACTTATGTCCTTAGATGTTCACAACTTTCATGCTCAAATGTTCACCACATTTATACCTATATGTTCACCACTTTTTATGAATGCATGTTCATCGCTTCTCTCTTATACATTCATCACTTTTCACGTGAACATATTTTCAATGTTCATCACTTTTGTCCTTTGATGTTCATCACTTTCATGCATAGATGTTCACCATTTTTGTACGAAGATTTTCATCATTTTTTTATGAATGCATGTTCATCATTTTTCTCCTATACGTTTATCAATTTTTGTTGTAAATATGTTTTAGATGTTCATCACTTTTGTGCATAGATATTCACCACTCCTATGTCTATATGTTCACCCTCTTATACCTAGATGTTCACCATGTTTGTATGCATGCATGTTTATCACATTTTCCTTATATGTTCATCACTCTTTATGCTTATATGTTCATCACTTTCATGTCTATATGTGCATCACTTGTTTAGGCATATATATGAACCACTTTATGCCTATATATACATCATAAAACTCTCGGCAATGTTGTGAATAGACTCATTGGACTTGGCTATTTCAGCCATGAACAATTGTCGCTCAAACCTCATACTTGCAACAATGCTCTCTTGAATGAAGAGCTTGGTCGACTTATTAAGGCCACTATCATCCTCATGAACTTGTTTGTTCTTAGATATGGTACATAGACACCAAAACACTGAAAAGAATCATTGCATAGCAAAAACTACCAACGAATGCAATCTTTGAATGCAAGAGTAAACGTCATATTTCAACAACTAAGAGGACCCTAATGGGGCTCCTAAAAGTTGTCCAAAGACATAAACAAGAATCAAGGGGTGGCGACAAAAGTAATGTAGTCGAAGCTAAACGACAAAAGAATGTCTAGTAGCAACAAGAACATGCAATTGTGAAAACTCCCTAGAAAAGTTTAATCAACTCAACAACTAATCTCAAGAGGTATAATTAGCATGAAAGTAAGCATATCCAAATGAAACAAGTGAAAGAGTTGGATGCAGACCAATCTCTACTCTTGTTTTGGAAAAATACGAGCTCTTATATTTTTTTTTTGAAAGTCTTGGTTCACTTTATAACTGATTTTTTTAAACTAGAGATGCAAAAGAATAATTGAAATTGTCCTAAAATTCACCAATTGAAGTGGGTGAAGCAAGCAAGTCCAAGAAGTAATGCAAGCAATCATACTATATTATCTCAATCAACTAGTAGTCTAATTAGTTGATCAACAAATCAATAATAAAGTAGCCACACAACATGAACTAGAAACTAGCTAGACAATTCCAAACTAGGGGAAGTTTGGGAAGGTGAAACTAGGGCCGACAACAGGAAAGTGGGACGTGATGGTGGACAGATTTGGTGGCAGCGGGCAGTAGTGGCAAGCACCAGGGTGGTGGTGTGGCAAGAGTGGCGGCAGGCTGGTGCTGGGTGACAGGACGTGGTGGTAATGGGTTGTTGTTTGGGTTGGAACGAAGAAAGACTATGCTAGAATGTACTTAATGGATGAAAAGAAACGAATCAATACTTGCAAAACAAAAAAAATCTTGCCTTTAAATGTTGAGAATTTGATACCACTTGATACGTGGCAAACTTCTTCACCACGTACGTTTGATGTTGTCAATCCCATCTTAAAGACAAGATTGTTCGCCTTTGTTTCTTAGTAGCACGAGCAAGAACAATGAATCGAATGTGCACAATCAAACTTAGAACAAGAAGCAAGAATACAAGAAAATAGCTTTAGGGATAAGATAAACCTGAAACTTATGTCAGGTTTTTGAGTCTTCATATATGTCCTTCAATAATAAAATGAACGTTCTTAAATAAACAAAATCAGGGTTCTAAAAGAATAAGCTAACGTAAAAGCCTAAAAATAATTAAAAGTGTCAAAAATATCCAATAAAAGAATTCCGTAAAAATCTCTCAAATTCACCGCCTTGCATGGTCAGTGTAGTGGAATTCACGGATCACAACTGACTTTGAAGGCCAGTGCACCGTTTGTGCGTTTTGGACCGCACGGACCTAGCATGGATCGTGCACATGGACTGCACAGTCTATGGCTGGCTGCAGTGAAGGGTGCACGGTCTGTTGAACCTCCGTGCACCTTTGCTAAGGTGCACGGAGGTTCCTCAACTTTGGTGTGGTTGTGTCAGCACTTTAGTGGGGCTCGATAGCGGCGATGTTAGGACTTGAGTAACGCGAATGAGTTGCTCAATAACATTGTTAAAGTCGTCTTAGTAGCCATTTTGATGACTTTCGAATCATCCCTCCTTTATAAATATCATCAATATATATAGTGATCGATTCACCACTTCAAAAAGATGTATATATAATAACCCTATATGTTTAATACAATAAAATGTTACTTTTCTCCTATACTACAAATTTACGGAGGACATTGATACACAACGTCAACGTAATTTTTTTAAATAGGAGAAAGATTCATTCGTACAAGAAAGGAGGTTGATCGAGATATGGACGTCAAAAAACTAAATCATACGGTTAATACTAATAAATAGATTAACCAACAGAGTACGAGCTAAGAAAGCTGAAATTGACATTCAGCAGATTAAATAGATTATTTTGTTCGCATGCTAACTAATAAATTAATTTAAGTTGAAAAATTATATTAAATATCATGTAAAAGGTTTCGTTAAAGGAGAGTTGGGCTAGAATCTGAGTTTTATGGGCATGTTTTGTCGCTTTCATCTTCCCCTGCGGCCCTGCCTTAATTTCCTCCTTTGTTTTATCGATTTTATCTATTCAAATCAAGGAATAAATTCAATTTGTTTATTATTATGACGTATTAATAAATACGGTATATTCATATATTGATTTCAATTATAAATACGGACTAGGATATTATACTTGGTAAGACTGTAAGAGGTGTGTTAAACAAACTCAAATGTAATTTACAAGACGTTATAAGCATAAAAAAAAAAAAAGATTACATGTTGAGTTTGCAGACGTTCCACCAAACAATTTTCAAAGAATGTCACTTAGGGTTTATCGAACTTGGAATGCTTTTTAAGATTTTCAAAGGACAAATTAGTTTTTTTATGACTTAATTAATGGAAGAAGAAGGGAAAATAAGAGAGGGTTGTTTAAGAAAAGTTACTCGTCGTATAAATTAGTAGATTGAGAGATCGAAAAAACCGATATTCTGAAAGACTTGAAAAGAAAGGAGATATAAATGAAAGAGAGATGGAGAAAAGATGTATGTATTAGCAGGTTGAGACGAGCGAATAATTCATATTTTCCTAAACATTCGTTCTAGCGCCTTCGATGAAAGGGGAATGCGGATTGATCATGCGGTTGTTTTTGGCGAAAAAACCGCGAACGTTTTTTTTTTTACTTCGCATTCCTCTTTGGGCGGCATATCTGGCCGCCCAGAAAACCCTTCCCAAAAATCGGTTTGCCTCTGGACGGCACTAGGTGCAGCCAAGCAAATCGGATTTTTGATAACCCGGTTTGGCCCTGGGCGGCACGTATTGCCGCCCAGTTTCTTTTTGGGGAGAATCCGGTTTAGGAATTTAGTTTATTTATTTTATAATAAAAAATTTTGGTTTTTTGGAAACCGGGTTAAACCTGGGCGGCACTTGGTGCCGCCTAGAGAACCCTCCAAAATTCAAACATGGGCGCGCGACACATACTGCCGCCCAGACTTATCCCCAAAAAAAATCCCAGCTCGGCGGTATTTAGGGCCGCCGAGGGGTCGTCTTCTCCGAGCAACGAAAAAACCAAATCCGAGAGAAAAAAAAATGGATTTCGGCGAGTATTCCTTTGAAGACATATGGGCGGAGGTAGACTTGATGGACCATCAGATGGCGGCGGCGGGAGTTCTCGGCGGCGATCCACTAGTGTCGACGGCGGAATCGACGGCGGCGCTGAATTTCTGTTTTATTGGCGGCAGCGGCATGGGAGGCAACGCGGCGGAAGAGGGAGGTGAGGCAGGGGAGATGGGAGGCGATGCGGCGGAGGAGGTGGCGCCCATGACCGGGGAAGAAGGGGCCGGGCTGCACGTGGAGCCGCCCATGACCGGGGAAGCTGGGCTGCACGTGGAGCCGCCCATGACCGGGGAAGAAGAAGTGCTCTCTGGGCTGCATGACCTACCGCCCAGGACTGAGGAGGTTGCCGGCGACCATTTGGGCGAGGAGGGGGATATCGGGGCGGACAATGCCTTCGACGTGGCGTGCGCGGTTGCGATGGAGGCGATGTTAGATTTGGGGGAAAATCCCGTTCGTCAAAAGCGGAAATATGAACGGAGGCTTACTGAAAAGGTATGGTGTTTGTAATTTTTAGGGCTGCCGATCGAGGGATTTGAGGTGACGTCACCATGGACCGGTCAGGATAGCGAGATGGCGGAGTGTGAGGCCTTGTTCGGCTATCTGTTTGGGATAGATCCGGAGTACAACTTTGATGAGGATGATGCTGACATGATCCATGACCTTAGGAAGGGTTGGGTCAAGCAATTCCAGCTTAGGAGGCATGTGATGAGGATGATTGAGGAGGATGCCTACCCAGAGGATATAAAAGCCGGTATCTTATGGCACGCCATGTCGGCATACACATTCTAAAAAACACATACACACTGTAACGAGGTCGGGTGGCAGAGTACGGGTAATAAAAGACCCTTCTCACAGTAGGCCACTCATCTCCAACAATTAACTTCACGAACTCCAAGGGCTCTAACCCAGCGGTAATGATGATGATTCGGATGAAGATGTCATTATTTGTTATAGTGTTTGATTTCCTACAAATATCATGAATCTATTAACATAAGTTCTTCTTATATAGTAAAAAAGCTTTCTGGGCGGCTTGTAGTGCCGCCCAAAGGGCCCAGAAATCTCACAAGTACCCTACTGGGCTACACTGTGTGCCGCCCAAGTGAACCCTCCTGGGCTGCACTGTGTGCCGCCCACAACGGTCATATTTTGCCTACAATAAAGCCTTATAAATACGCAATGAAAACATCTCCAAATCCACACAATTCCCACTCCTCACAAACTTTTCTTGTGTTCTATTTAGGGTAATGGCGCCTTTGGTTCTCAAAGTTTACAAAAATGGGCGAATCACCTACAATCGAATGATACGCCAACGAAGTGGGATGAACATGTTTTTCCATGGCGACGAAGGTGGCGAGGTCCGCACGTTGCGGATGGGGGATGTCTCGCCTGGAGAGGGGGGGTTGTCATTAGGTTACTTGTTCATGACGTTATTTTACCATCCAAACGGGGTTCGCCCTGGTCGGATTTTTTACTTTCCACCGGGTGTGGATCCTCCACGACTCCGTGAGGTGGTACACGAGGATCAGGTAGCTAAAATTATAGCTCTTTATAGACCTGGTGTTCCAGTCACCATTTACACAGAGTCTGCACACCCGAGACATCATATCCCCGGTCTTTTAGAAGATCTGGAATCTGAGATGGACAACGACAGCTCTGATGATGGCGGGGAGACCGATTCTGATGAGGATTATGATGGCGGAGAGAACGAATCTGATGAGGAATAGATAGCTTTTTATGATTCATGTTCAACTAGTGTAGGCTTTAATGTTTATGTGTACGTGGATTTGCTAAGTATTTCCAAGTAATATTATTGTCTCGTATTGCATTTTCCCGAATCAAAAACAATTCAAAAAAATCAAATGATTATAAACACAGATTCCGGATCAATCTCAATCAAACTTTCCCACAAAAAGAAATACAATATCATATATAAAGTCGATTACAATCCAAAAAACCTAGGTAAGTATGTCAGGTCGCCCTTGAAATGCTCGCTCCTCTATATAATTCTTGAACCTATCCTTAAAGCGCTCATGACTATCCCATCCATCAACACTTGGATCCTTGTAAATGCGCCACTGTCTTGGAGGCGGTGGAATGAGACAATGATCATTAACAAGCCAAATTTGTAAACATAAACAGTACAGTTATAAAAATTTATGAAAGAATAAGTAAATACGAGAGAGTAGGACTCCACGTACCGGTACGTAATGGTCTCTCCTGCCTACATGTGCTATCGCATAAACCTTTGTCGGAGGCTCAGCACCCGAGGGGGCCCACAATGGAAGACATGTGTGCGGTCCGAACCATGATAACACAACAACAACCACTTGGTGTTCCGTGGCAAACGCCAAACCAGTAATAGGCATTATACACCAGAAGTTCATCGTGCACGGTGAAGCAATATAATTCAATCTCCTAACAAATGCTTCCACCATCAACGCTTCCTCCCCAAGCATCACTACGTAGTTGGCTCCATGTGTCTGGACGTGCTTTGAAAGCTCTAACCGGACATCAATGTACTCGTCTTCTTGGCGACATAGCAAAACGGAAAAAGAACGAAACCCACAATGACCATCACCTTTGACATTTTGTACTCTAGAAATGTATGCGAGCATGAAATGATCAATATTCTCGTGTCCCCAGTTGAAGCCGAGATACTTGACCGACTTGTTTGAAGCCGACTTGGACTTGCTTGAAGCAGATTTGGGCTTTGCAGGTTTAGTGGCACTCCCGTTTTTTGTTGAAACTCCACTGTGAGGTCGTCCGCTAGAAGGACATCCTTTCGATCCCTTTGATCCCACGGACGATTTCACATTGGTCGTCTCTTTCTCTGCAGGCGCATCCTCCTCTTCCACTCCCAGCTCCTCATCCTCCATCTTCATCTTCTGCTTCTCCTTCATCTTCTTCATTTTTGCATCCACATGCTCGTCCCAACCCATATTCCTCTTGGTGTCGGTCTTTCTCGCATTCCTCCTAGGCCTCCCCTTCTTGGTCTCACCACGTGACGGGTCTTTAATATCGCACGATGTAGGGTCCTTTGACTCACGCCACTTTTCCGCCATCTTCTTCAACGTAAATCCTTGAACTGTCCCACAAAAGAACTCTTCAACGAAGTCCTGCACCGTGACATTGTCCGCTGTGACTGCAACACCATCATCGACATCAAGATCCTTTGCATCCACCCCTTCCCATCGGATCTGCTTCCAGAAAATATCAACCTCTTCAGGCACTAACGGGTAACCCGTTTCCACGTAGACCTTAATTGTGTGTGGGCAAGGTAGTCCTAGTGTGTACCTCCACCTGTCCCCAATTTTCCCATCCTTTGCTAACACAGCTTGGGCATACAACATTCTCAAGCATTTCTCAGAGCACTTTTCAAGGATGTGCTTGAAGAACACCTTAACCCACTCAGGGTCATTTACTATCTCCATGGGAAAGGCAGTGCAGTTCTTGGTCATCTCAAATCGGATCTTCCGATGCTGATCAACAAACATGTTGTCGATGTGCTGCACAATTGTGTCGAACCCTCCAACGGATGTCTCAATCATGTCCTTAAGCATAGAGTGCTGACCCTCAATCCTGAAAATAATATAATCATTTACAATTTACTAAATGAATTTTATAACCCAATTTGATTGCAAATGTTTGTATGAAAGTTACTTGTTTGATGTTCTTGTGGGAAAATGGAGAACATCATCACACCATGCCGCAACTAGCTTCTTCTTATGCTCATTAAACCAAGTTTGCTCCGCATATTTCACCAGGCCTTTGACGTGGCTAAAATATGCAATGCAAATATCGTTGAATAGCCTAGTCAAAGTAAAAGTCCTAACAAACCTACTAAACAGATGTATAGCAAGCAAGTAAGGGTCGAACCCACAGGGAGGAAGTAATCAATCTATGTGTTTATAAGCATGCAAAGTAACAAGGGGGGTTTTGATTATCAAACAGAGCAAAGTAAACAGGTTTAGTTGACTTGGGAATATGATTGGGGAAAGTAGTTCCACTAGAACGAGATCCACAATACAGAGACGTAGGTCGATCACTGAAATCTATTCAATCTAAGTTCTTTAACTATTCTTATGGTTGTTCCCACCCTGATCTTAAGTACTACCAATTCTCACAGTTGTTGATAGACTTATCACAATATCAATGGAAGAAAACCTTACCACTAACAAAGCAATAGCAATACACACAAGGATATAGGATACATGCAAATAGAAGAAAACCTTACTACTTAACATGCAAATAATTATCACTCACAATTGCACACTCGTATTCCACTATATGTAACAATTGTGTTTGCCACTAGATATGCACTCGTATTCCACTATATGCAAACCTTAGCAATTTGATAAATATTACTCAACCTAGTTGGCCAGACTATGAAGAATAACGATAAATCAATAATCAATATAACCAAGAGAATTAAACCAACACATATAAGAATAAGAACAAGGAATAGAAATCTCATAACCGAATCAACTGTATTGCTTCAAACGTCTAGTAGAACAAAGGGTGTTTAGTTCTCCATGGGTTAAAACCTTAGAGGTAGAATGAGAACCAGTCTCTCCGCCTCTTAACCTAGGAAGAGGTCTTAAATAGGTTTTGGAAAATAAAGTTAACCTAATGCAAAATAACAAAGGAAATAAAATAATAGAAAATAAGGAAATCTGAAACAGCAAAAATAAGGAAATAAAGTCTTCTGGCCGCGAGGCGCTACGTGCCCACCGCGGGGCGGTGAGGTCCACCGCGGGGCGTCAGTCTTCTCTGAGATCCACCGCCGGGTCGCGGTGGCTTCTGGCGCGGGGCGTCAAGTTACACCGCGGGGCGGTGAGTTCCACCGCGGGGCGGCGGTGCCTTTTTCAGCTTCTGCAACACTTTAGTAAAAACGCCATAACTTTTGATTCCCAACTCGGATTGCGCTCATATTTTGAGGACTTGTATTAGACTTCAAGATCTAACTCCTCGAATTGGAATCACTTCATTTGGACATCTGAGTAGAGAGAACGAACCATTTTAATTCAGCATATTGTTCTTCTACTCTTCAATACACTTCAAACCTCTATAAATCCCATGATTTCTTCACTTCTCCACTCTAACTCCATAATCCACGATTGTGCTCTAAATCCATCCAAATAGAGCCTCAAACCTGGTAATAACCCTCAGATATGCACTACAAAATAGCATCGATCAGCCTTCACTCCATATCTCCTTAAAGTGAGCAAGTCGCTCTCTATACTCCTCCTTTGTGTGAGACCTCATCACCCGACGAACACTTCCCGAGAATTTCTTCTCGTCAATCTTCATCGTCTTAGCATATGCCTTCACATTACGGTCTACATGGACCTAGCACAATAGATAACGAACCTTCAGAAACACCAATTTGGCAGCCTTGATCAGTCCTAGCTCTCGATCAGACATGATGCATACGGGACTTTTCCCCCCGTACAACCACTTCAATCGTCTCAGTGCCCATGCATAGTGGCTTGTCGTCTCCCTTTCCATGAACACAAGAGCAATGCAATATGTGTAGTTGGTGCAAGTAAACCCAAGAATCTGGAACAGAGGCATACCGTACCTATAAATGCAACACAAAAAATACTTTAAACCCGCAGAAAATACCATTATCTACACATAATACAAAAACGAGTAAGGTTTACTGTTGGATCGTTAGAGTTACGTCTAAGGGAACAAAAGCTTTGTTCCCACAGAAGATACAACGGATTAAAAACAGCAAGAAAGATAACGAACGAACTCACGATATATAGTGGAAACTCCAATTAGCAAAACTAGCTAATCAAAGAAAAACCACTACCTTCAAGCTTCCCGCTTGAGAGGATTTTGAAGCGTCTACTTGTCTTATTGATTTCTTGTTCGATTACACTTGTATCCTGGACTCCAACCTCTAGACTTCCCACCTAGATTTGAAACCTCTTCTACAACGATGAATCGAACTCAACCCTTTAAGACTTACAAACACTTCACTCTCTTTTTCTTCTCAACTGAACGCTCTCAGTTCTTCTTTTTCCTCGTCGTGGTTACATAGAAATAAATCCATACTTCTAATAAATACAACTCGACCAAACCCTAATCATAACAAGATAATCCTATCTTCCTAAACTTGGTAACAAGATGATATTAATTGATTTGAAGAATATTATCTTAACAACCGATATTATCTTAGGAAATAATTCCTAAGATAACATTAACGGATTAAGATAAGATTCTTCTCTCTCCAAATATATTATCTTAGGAAAGTTTTCCTAAGATAACACATTCGGATTCTCTCTCCAAATCTTCTTTTCGGCTTAGTCCTTGCAGTCGTAGTCTTCCATCCTTGACCGCGTGATCTCCTTTGATTTGTTTCCATAATCGTCACGCTGAATTTCTTCCTTCCATTCGCAGCTTTGATCTTGTTCGTCACTACAGTTCCTTGAGAGGTAACAAAGCACATGAACAGAGCTGTGTTCCCTCTGCGATCTTTTGCTGCAATGGTTCCCTGAGATAACTATCTTTGTTCCTGAAACACTTAGTACCCAGATTAGTTGAATGTTTGTTACCATCAAAACCTAAGGAATTCAACAAATTCCCCCTTTTTGATGGTGACAAACACCCTTGACAATAAAGCATACACGTACGAGATAAAGACAGTTATGGAGAGAAAATCTTCCCACTAAGGCAGTATTAGTTCCCCCTCAACTCAGCAACATATGAAACCATGTTCTGTTCCCCCTTAACCAAAGCTACCTGTCATTTTCCCCCTTTTGGCATCATCAAAAACATAAGTAAAGAGATAGAGAGAAAAAGACCACAGCAGGATAAGCAAAATAACTCCTTTTGCATTACATTGAAACGCACAAACATAGACTACATGTAAAGACAACAACAAAATGAGCACATGTAACACATATGATTAACATGCCAATCATTGCAAACACATGAAACAGAAGCAAAGAAAAGCAAAGTAGTAGGGGAAGATGTGCTGGGAACAAAAGAGGGATTGGTTAGCCAGAGAAAGACGAATCAAGCACCACTGGTGCCTGTAGAGGGAGCTGAAATATGAATAGCAATTTAGGCATTCACTTACTCCATAAGACGCCTTTGTTGTTCTGCCAACAGAGATATTGCGCGAGACAAACTTCTCACGGTCCTTCCTCAAATCAGATTCCACCTTTTGTTCCCCCTCAGAGTCTGCACCTTCAGACTCTTCTTCCTCCACACCAGCTTCCATCTCACGTCTAACCTTGACCCAACCAACACCTTCTTGTAACACAAACTGCTTCTTGTGTAGCTTACTAGCATCCAGCCGCCGGTAGAAGAAAGATTCATTTGTCCCCTCTTTGTGTTCCCTGTGGTGTTCCAGTTTTTTTTTTTTTTTTTTTTTTTTTTTTTTGAAACAGCACACGGGAGTAACATGACAACTTTGCAGAGAACGCCATAGATAGGAGGGGAGAAAACACAAGAATCCTTTTTCATATCTTTTCAAGTATTAAGGATAATGATCCTAATCTTCTTCTTTCCTTCTTTTACCAAAGATCACAGCCAATAAGATATCTTCCAAAAATAGATCTTGTAAAAGATTCTGTCCAAATCCATCAAAGCCCACAAAATCTCAAGCGCAACAACCATCACGCAACCACCACATCACCTTTTATGCACGAACACTTCTCAAGCAGTTGCAAGCCATCATTACACATCATACCTGTCAAATCCCAACCACAGACCACAGAGGTGACAATTCGTATTCTCGACTTTCCGAAAAAAATAGAGGAGTGTGATGCGGGGGTAATGTTACCAGAGAGGGTACAAAGAACATCACACATAAACATATACGAGAATTTTTAATAATGTTTAATCATGAATGAGAGGCTCCCAGATATGGATGATTAGAGGGGCTCATAGGAAGCATCAAGCATGATGGCTAAGGTAAGTTGTAGAGTCAACAATCATTTGGGCTTATAATGAGGGATCAATGCATCAAGTTGACTCTTTTAGGCCGAAAGAAAGCTGAATCATGTATTAACAAGATAGCATAGAGAATCATGCATGAGATTTTGCACATAAGTGAAGTATTAGCATGAGTCTAAGCAAGTCGGTCAACAAATGATCAAGAGAATGAATGCAGATCAAGACATGATGATTAACCTTTCACACTTTACCATGTAATTTATCCAATCATCGAGGGAACACAACAAATAGACATGTAGTTAGGGGAACAAACCAGGCTTCATATGGAACTGGATGTAGAGTTCCCCAACAGGTGTCCTAATAAGAAAATTAGCGTTTGATTCTTTTGTTCCATGAATCTCCTTGTATGCCAATCTTTCTCCACACAGTGACGTCTTTTCTAGATGTACATGGTACCTGAATTTTCAAACAAGGAACAATTTAGTCATTAAGCCTTTATCCACATCTCCATTTCCTTTACCTTTGCCACCGGGCCTTAGAGTCTCAAATATTCCTACAGAAGTGAGGTGAGACTCGCTTTGTTCCCTGTCAAGTAACTGACCCTTGTACGAATGAAATACCGGGAACTTTCCTCACTTTATCCTGCACAGAAAGAGTTAGTTCTTGCGAACCCAGACAAGCTTATGCTTTCTGGGTGTGGGAGCAACATATTTGATTTCTGGAGGTTTAGCATTCATTTTCTCCCTAGTGGTTCGAGCAAGTTCCTCATTGTGTTTCTTCAGGAGGTACTCTTGTTTGTAGTGACCAGAGTGCCCATAATACCAACATACTCTTTGACGCTTTAGATCAACATACTTGCTATGTCCAGGCCAAATTGTTTTGTTAGCAATCCTTGAATGAAAATCAATATTATTGGACTTACTGCTTTGAGATTGCTTCAACCAAATGGCATGAGCCTTCTGTCCATGGTACCAAGCTTTACTCTCCTCAGTCGAGTTTGAACAGTTTTTGCCTTTGTTCCCTCCGGAGGAACTTTCCCCTTTTTCTTTTACAGACTGCTTTCCTTCGACTTTATAGCCTTTTTGCTTGGTGCCATCAACAGGAAGTTTTGGTTGATAGCCAATCCCAAAGCGAGGTACTTTCTTTGACTCAGTCTTCTTTTCATTCTTGGTTGCAACAAAGACAATACCTTTTGGCTTGTCCTTCTGTTCCTCACTGAGTTTGGTTAGATCACTAGACATTTTTGCATTTCCAAGTTTTAACATTAAAGACTCGGACTCAAGTGAGGAGACAGAGGACTCAAGAGATGTAATCTTCTCAGCGAGCTTAGGACATTCGACACATGAACTTGAAGGAAAAGATGAATCTTTCTCAAGCTCGAGCACTTTGTCTGCCCAACCCTGATTTTCTTCGATCAAACTTGAGATCGATTCATCCTTTTCTTCAATTTGCTCACTGAAAAGACTATTCTCATGAACAAGTTTCTTAATAAAAGATATCAAGCTTTCTTTTGATTTACTTTTCAAGCTTGAGATGAGTTCAGATTCACTTACCTCAGTTCCCTGTATGTCGCCTTTTGATTTGTCATGGTCTTCTATGGCCATCAAGCAGAGATCCCTAGAGCGTGACGAATCTTCATCATCTGAGTCGGAATCACCCCACGTTACGACCATTGCTTGCTTCCCTTCACGAACCGGAAGGTGACTTGCCTTCTTCTTGAAGCAGTTTTCGGCGAAATGTCCTTTGTTCTGACAGTGGTAACAAACGATATCCCTCATGTCTCTGTTCCCTTTAGAGGAACTCAACATCTCCTTGTTTCGAGACCATATCTTCTTCATTGCTCTAGTGATAAGAGCCACATCTTCATCACCATCCTCGTCTTCGTCTTCAACTTGAGATAAGTCAAAGGCACGTTCAACCTTCAAGGCAATGCTTTGAGCCTTCTCTTCTCCCTTTTTGTTCATCTTGTGGTTGTATCAGAGGTGTTGCTTTCAAGCTTGGCAACAACCTCTTCCATGGTGAGAGACTTGACGTCAGTTTGGGAGTACAGAGCGAGAGCAATTGCGTCCCACTGAGAGTTGAGGCCTTGCATAAAGTGATGAGTGAGCTTCCAGTCTGGCATCTCTTCATCAAGGAACTCCAATTGACCTACGATCCCCTGGAACCTGGAGTAGAACTCTTGAATGTGCTCATCCTCTCCTTGAGAAATTTGATCGTACTCCTTCATCAAGGAAAGAATTCTGTTTTTCTTGACATCTTCATTTCCATGATGGAGACGTCTTAGAGCTTCCCAAATCTCCTTGGCGGTTTTGTAGCCAATGATTTTCTTGAGATCCGTGGGGAGAAGGGCCATGTGAAGGATCTTCTTGGCTCTGCAATTCTTCTCCAGCTTCTTCCAGTCTCCATCGGTGTAGTCGATCTTTGGCTTAGGCTTTGTAGCGTCCTTTTCATTTGGGATAGCCATGGGGCCAACCTCGATGATTCTCCATATCTGTCCATCGAGAGAACAAATATGGGATTCGATTTGCTCAACCCACCAGTCATATTCACCTCCCTTCAGGACTGGTGGCTTCCAGAATGAATCACCAATAGCGTTGCTTGACGACATCTTTCCTGCAAAGTCTAAAACGAAAACAATCTAGAGCACCAGGCTCTGATACCAATTGTTGGATCGTTAGAGTTACGTCTGAGGGAACAAAAGCTTTGTTTCCATAGAAGATGCAACGGATTAAAAACAACAAGAAAGATAACGAACGAACTCACGATATATAGTGGAAACTCCAATTAGCAAAACTAGCTAATCAAAGAAAAACCACTACCTTCAAGCTTCCCGCTTGAGAGGATTTTGAAGCGTCTATTTGTCTTATTGATTTCTTGTTCGATTACACTTGTATCCTGGACTCCAACCTCTAGACTTCCCACCTAGATTTGAAACCTCTTCTACAACGATGAATCGAACTCAACCCTTTAAGACTTACAAACACTTCACTCTCTTTTTCTTCTCAACTGAACGCTCTCAGTTCTTCTTTTTCCTCATCGTGGTTACATATAAATAAATCCATACTTATAATAAATACAACTCGACCAAACCCTAATCATAACAAGATAATCATATCTTCCTAAACTTGGTAACAAGATGATATTAATTGATTTGAAGAATATTATCTTAGGAAATAATTCCTAAGATAACATTAACGGATTAAGATAAGATTTTTCTCTCTCCAAATATATTATCTTAGGAAAGTTTTCCTAAGATAACACATTCTGATTCTCTCTCCAAATCTTCTTTTCGGCTTAGTCCTTGCAGCCGAAGTCTTCCATCCTTGACCGCGTGATCTCCTTTGATTTGTTTCCATAATCGTCACGCTGGATTTCTTCCTTCCATTCGCAGCTTTGATCTTGTTCGTCACTACAGTTCCTTGAGAGATAACAAAGCACATGAACAGAGCTTTGTTCCCTCTGCAATCCTTTGCTGCAATGGTTCCCTGAGATAATTGTCTTTGTTCCTGAAACACTTAGTACCCAGATTAGTTGAATGTTTGTTACCATCAAAACCTAAGGAATTCAACATTTACCTGTTGGTTTTGTAGCTCGAATCCATGATGATGACATTAGGGAACATGCACAGCAAATGTCGAGCGTCTGGATGAGAAATAAACAAGCACACCAAAACCTCCTTCCCATCTTCCCTCGTCTTAGTAGCAGTGTCCAACAAATAGCCTTTCTCATTCAAAAACCCCAATGACCATTGTGTCACATTCAGATTGCCTAGGGATTTCAACCTCTCCTTAGCCCTAATAGTGTAGACCTGCCTCCTCGAAATCGTTGAACCCGTATATTCATTCCTAAGTTATGTAGAAATAACCTTGGGTCTTGCACCCGCCGCAGTATCAATCATCACTTTCCTACGTTGCTCCTTCGTAAGTTGGGAAGCAAATGCATGTCCGATCAAGGTGGTCGAAAGCATATGGTTATGGCATCCACTAACAACCGATATGGTACATCCATGATCTCTAATAGCATTTCCTTCCCTAAAAGTACCATGCAACAAAAAAAGGACAATCCTTCTTCTTTGACCTAGCTTTATTCACTCGTATCGGGCTGACCTTTTTACCATCGACTAACTTTTTTTTCTTGCCGGACCTAGGTAACCCGGATCTCTCACAATGAAATATAATTTTTTTAGGCTTTGATGATTTAGTAGTGATCACCATAAAAAGACTAAAACCGACCTTTTGCACCCAATCTCTCAATCCTTCCATACTCGGAAATATCTCATTAGTAGTAAAATGGGATGAGAAGTCGATTGCTATAAATTCATCATCACTAGAATCACCCTATTTATATACAAAAATTAGTACATTAAAGACTAATTAATAATTAAATTTATACAAACTAATATCAAAAAATTATAGATTATTTCAAAACAGTCTAACATTTCAAAGACTAAGTACATTTAAGATCTAATCATTTTATACAATAAAAATTAAAATATTACGTACCTTGAAGTACTCAGGAGAAATCGGCGACTGAAAATCACCCTCATCATCTAGAGATGTGTGCGCGCTCGAAGACGACTCCGACAACCCCCTCCAACCAGGATCGCTTGACGACGACAATTTGTAAGAAAAATCGGGTATGAAGTTTTGGGTTCCAACCATTACTATTACATCTCCAATATATATAGCCGGCCACATGACCGTTGGGAGTGAAACGGAGTATTTCTGGGCGGCCCTATGTGCAGCCCAAATTGACCGTTGTCAATCGTACACTCCCTGGGCTGCACATAGTGCCGCCCAGAAGTACTCTGGTTTTCGTGAACCGGTTCACTGGGCGGCACTACCCTTCTCCCCCAACAAACCCGATCACTGAACCGGTTCTTTGGGCGGCACATGTTGCCGCCGACTAAACCGGTTCAGTGAAATCGATTTTTAAAAAATACATTTTAAATAATTTTTTTAAATAAAATAAAAATTGAACCCATCCTGGGCTGCACTACGTGCCGCCCAGGAAACTCGGGTTTTC
This sequence comes from Rheum nobile, assembly GCA_027886185.1. Lineage (NCBI taxonomy): Eukaryota > Viridiplantae > Streptophyta > Magnoliopsida > Caryophyllales > Polygonaceae > Rheum > Rheum nobile. Next base: position 1,545,122 of record WOAB01000309.1, read on the forward strand.
TGGGCGGCAAGATGTGCCGCCCAAGGAGGAGTGCGAAGTAAAAAAAATTGGAGTGTGCGGTTTTTCGCCGTTGTTTTTTTGGGGTTGTGACTTGTAAGTTCCTTATATTGGTTTTTTTCTAAATGAATTTTGTACCTTGGTGGTAGGGGTGAGTAAAACAATCTGATCCGGTCAACCCGATCCGATAATCCGCCAACCCGAATCTGAAAAATCCAAAAACAAAAATATTTGTTGTACTTTTATCCGAATCCGATCAGGGTAATTTTTTTGGATACATGTCGAAGTATTTTCTAATGTGTGCCCATAGGCACACTCTACTAACTCCTTTTTTGGCAATTATTTGTTTAGCCATTAGTTTAATCTTGTTTGCTAAGGGTTTACCAATTCTCTATTAGGAAATATTTTGAAAATAAATTTCCTATTTAGGTTTGTTAGCATGTGCCCATGGGCACACACTAAAAAAACCGATATAATATATATATATATGTTTTTAGAAGTCATATATAATGTTTCATTAGTTTAGGTAATCTCAAAATGATGTATGTATATTTTAAGCAATTGAACCCACTTCAACTCTCCACAACAATTGTAATAACCCCTAAAAGTCCCAAATTGTCGTTTTGTAAGAAAGACATAATGGGCAATTTCTGTAATCTCAGTAAGATTATTTGAACATAATAATATACGTTTAAAGTGTATTGGGTCTTAGAATATTTTAGAGGTGCAAAAAAATAAAGATTTGGCATGTCCTCAAACGAGATCCGCGACTAAAGGCCAAAAGACGCGTTCGCGGCAATTCCGCAACCGCGGAAAAACTATTCATCGTCGTCTTTGAATTTTGCACGTTTCGCTGGTTCGAATTTTGCACGTTTCGCCGGTGAAGAACCTCGAGCGTTTGGCTTGCCCGGCGTTGAAGCTCTCCTTCCCCTATAAAAGGAGGTCGAGGGCAGCTTGATTCTTCATCCTCAGATCTAGCAATCCCTCTATTTCTCTCGTTTTGTGCCCTCGCCGGAGTTCTTGCATTCGTCGGAGTTTCGCCGGAGTTTTGGTGTCGCCGGAGGTGTTCTGGAAGCATCGTAGTGGTGGTGGTCGTAGTGAGCCTTCGTCCGAGTCAAGGAGTTGTCGTCTTCGTCGTCGGAATCCGTATTCAGATTCCAGTTTCCAGATCCCGGAACCCGACATCCTCAATTCGTCTAGATTAAGGCAAGTGGCGGTTTGCTCTTGCTTATCATTCCATATTTCCTTTAATTATCAATTACTTGATTGTTAATTAAAATGGAGTGAAGTGTTGTTTTCGTTTGGGAACAGATTTTATAAAATGATGTGATAAAATATGATTCTATAATAGGTTGTATATATCTAGAAACAACGCTATTATACATGTTATTACCGTGATGGTATTGGTGTGGATTTATGTGTGAACTTAATGTGTAGTTAGAACAAGTATTCGTAGGAACGCTATATACCTTGCGAGGTCTAGTCATTTCTTTATAACTGGTATTATGAGGATTTTGCCCTAGTACTATCTGGTCATGACCTACCCCTATCTAAATATAGGGGTGGTGCACTCAGCTGGTGCCAATCTTCGGGAGGTATTCCCAATCTTAAGGGATTTATTCCCAATGTCTCATTACGAGATGTGAAATTAAAAGCTTCAACGTTAAAGTGTGTTTTGGAAGTAAATAAGATAAGTGCGGTTATGCACAAAATTAATATACCCTCGGGCGAGGAGTACAACGTGGAAACCGCCCGGACTCTTGTTAGAGTAAGTCCTCTTTCCAATCTGGATTCGCATTACGCAGTGAGGTTGGTCGTGGACCCAAATAATCAAAGTCGTTTTTGAAACTTGTGTGTGAAAACTTAATGTTCCCAAACATTTGTCATACGTTTCCCATAAGACTCAATTCCTTTGGAGTCTTCTTTTCAGTACATGTCTTTTTCTAATCATTCCGTGAAAGTTCTGGATTACGTATCGCCCCTTTGGTTATTATTCGAGGGATAATGATAGTAAACGGTTACGATCACTTGAGCCATTCTGTTTGTATCCTTGCATAGTCTTTCATTAGACTAACCAACCGGGTTTAATTCCTTGCATGGTTGGCTGGTTTCATATGTCCTATACGGCACATCAATGGTTGGTCCCCGACGATTTAAAGTAACCAATCGAAGAGAAGGCTTGCAGATGAAGTTTGCGTTTTAAGAAGTAATATTTCCAAGGCATGTACGTTTAATTTGAAATAGATGTAATACATAAGTCTTGTAATTAGGACTACTTTAAAAGAGTCTTCCACTGTAATTTGGAAGTCTTCCGCTGTCATTATACTTTGTTGTAAAACCATCCTTCTCATTTTACGAGAGGAATCTTAATAAAAAGGTTAAGTCTTATTCATTTAAAATGTCTTCCACTGATTATTCTTTCGTTATTTAGTATTTATTTAAGCTTAATTGTTCCGATTAAAACTTGGGGTGACTTTGGGCGTTAACGTCTGAGGTCACTGGCGTGTGGCACTACCGACATAAGTCGGGGGTGTTACAACAACATTCCTTAATTTATACAAATTTTCTTTTAATTAAAAAAGCTACATTAATTCTTATTCTTATAAAATTAAAGCCCTAAATTACTAATTCATTTCGCCTCACTAAATAGAGCAAATATGTTTTTTTGTCCCAAGTGTTTGTCATTGAATTGAATCTTGATTACTTAAGTTAAACTTACAACTTTATATGTACTTTTGCCAATTTCTCTTGTTATATAATATATATATGTTTATGGTTTCCAATTTGATAAAGTTGACAAGTTTAATTGTTTGAAAAAATTAACAAAGACTTGCAAAGAGTGTTGATGTTTGACATTTAGTTTGCACTTTACGGGTTGTTAGTTTTGATTGAATTAGAAAATTTAACATTTTGACCTAATTTTTAATAGGTGTTCTAGTAACCGGGTAGTCTGGATATTCAAGTCGGATATCCGATCCGATATTTTTTTTGATATCCGGTTGGAAAGGGAGTTGATACAAACATGAGTTTTGTGAATTTATTTTTACCGAAAATCTGACATACCGAACCGGATCGAATCAGATATATCCGTTTGCTCATCCTACTTGGTGGTGGTTTTAAATTTATTCTTATAATATTACGAAATAAAACTTAAAATACATTAACTACGTCCAACAAAAAAATATTATACTACAACTCTAGTTATCTCTCCTATGTGTTAGCTCGTGAGCTATGCCACGTAGGCAAATCTCAAAGTACAATTACAATTTTATCATTTCCTAATTTTGATATTTACATATTCTATTTCTTATCTACTTATTTTTTTTACCCAAAATAACATATCTCAATTATATTGATAGTATCATCTCAAAAATTATTTATATTTTTGTGTCTTATTAGTTTCTTCTTATTTATAAATATATTTATTTATAATATACTTTTACCTTATTAGCTACATTACTTCTTATAGTTTTAATATTTAAATTTATATAATAGGTAACATACAATTGAACATAATTGATAATATATGATTTTTGATAAATATGTGATATAGCTCAACCAATTTTTATCTGTTAATTAATTATACATAATCAACATTCTCATTAATTAAATCTAAACTTATAAGTTTTCTTATTCAGTTATTTGCATGAAATTCCTAATTTATTTCCATTTTTATATACAAATCTGCGTATATACTTTCAATTCTAATCATACAAAAATCTTATCACCATATGCGTCAAGAGATTAAGCTTATAATTTACCATATTAATCTTATTAAATATTTAATAATATTTCAGTTTCAAATTTTATGAACCAAGTCCGTGCAGGAGAACATATGCTAGTTGAACTCTAAATCTAATTCTTTTTTTAGAAAAAAATATATGTTTAAAAGAAGTCTTTCAAACTAGAGCTATTCTTTTTCATTAATTAGTTTATAGACAAAAAATATATTCTAGCTATATGTTATCCTACTTAGAATTTTGTAATCTATTAAAATCAATTTAAATTATTTGGGTCTGGTTCCGGTGAGGACGGTGCTTCATGATAGGATTGAGGATGTATGAGAGAAGAGGAAAAAATTAAAGGGAAAACAAAAAAAACGGAGTGAACAGTGGCGGAGGCGCGCGCGAAGCTTCAATTCGGCCTTGCAGTACAATTGCCGAATTTTTCGCGTATAATTCGCGAATAATTCGGCAAAAAAAAATTCCAAGTCAAAAATTTTCCCAGAAAAAATCGATTTTGTGTGCATATCATATAACGTGTGTGTGCATATGTAACTATGTGTGTGTGCATATGGTTTCTGAAATTGTGAATGCCTTTAATATAGTGTTTATGCTTAGAGGACTTGTGTGCACATCAAATAACCTGTGTGTGCACATCAATTATACTGCTGTGTGCATACTCCGTGTGTTCATATGGTCTCGGGTCGTGTGCATACCCGAAAACAAGTGTTGGTATGCACACATGTGTGTGCATACCAAATAACTTGTCGTGTGCACATCCATTATACTATCGTGTGCAGACCCCGTGTGTGCATATGGTCTCAAGTCATGTGCATACATGGAAACAAGTGTTGATGCACACAAACCATGTGTGCATACCAAATAACTTGTCGTATGCGCATCCATTACACTATCGTGTGCATACCTCGTGTGTGCATATGGTCTCAAGTGTTGATGCACACAAACCATGTGTGCATACCTCGTGTGTGCATATGGTCTCAAGTGTTGATGGACACAAACCATGTGTGCATATCAAATACTCATTATGTGCATGTCAAATAGACTATTGTGTGCATATCATCCACCTTGTTGTGTGCATATCCACTACGTGCGTGTGCGTATCAAATATAAGCCCAGGAATCATGTGTTCATACCGCAGAAATTATGTGTTCATACCCAGGAAATCATCCACCTTGTTGGTTATATGTGCACACACACTTTTTCGCGTATGCACACAGATGTGTATTTGATATGCACACATGTCTCTAGCATTAACAACTGTTCCCAGACATGCACACATTCTGAAAACCACATGCACACACCGAGCCTAACATATGCACACATACATTCTGACATATGCACACATACATTCTGACATATGCACACAACAGTGTATTTCATATGCACACAAAATCGATTTTTTTTGCAAAAATTCGAATTTTTGAAAAATATTTTTTGAAAAATTCGCGAATAATTCGTCCGGGCCGAACTTTTGGACGCGCTTGGTGCATCCTGAGTCCTGACACGGGGAGCTGTCCTCATTTGAACTTTTCCCATAAGTAATAGACTAAAAGAGTGGATCATGTGAAAATGAGCGTTCATGAGAAATGAAAATTGGTGTGGAATGTCAGATTCAAAAAATTAAATGTCCAAATCGCTCAAATTCGGCAGAAATCGACATGGTTGTATAATATTTGAAGGAAATAAGTATATTTATTTGAGACATGCTATTTCAGGAAATAATGCATTTTTTATGGGGAAAAATAGATAATAAAATCATTTAGTTATATTTTTATAAATGTACATATATTTTATATTATATGTACATGGTTCGCATTTGGTACGAGAACGGTCGTCCTCATATAATTCATTCCCTAAATTAAATTATATTATCATATTTAAAATTGTTAACATGTGTATATGAACACACAATAGAAAAATCAAAATATACTATTTTTTTTATGACGCGGAACCCACCTTGCGATGGAAAATCCCATATTTGTTATCCAACCATCAAGATCGAGCCACGAACCGGATAAACTGACTTACGTCGATCGGCTCAACCCAATGAAAGAAGAGTTGACGAGACTTATTACATAAATGAAAAGGTAAAGGCAAGAATCAAACTCGAGATCTTCCAACATCCCCTAAACTCTCCTTCTAAGTACTAGGTCATCCCATAAAAGATACAATATACTCTTATTTATTATTGATTATTATTATATATATCTGGTCTGACTAACAATATACAGTAAATATATGTTTATACTTTCGCTTTCGTATATCAGACAACATACAAAATTATATCCTAACTTTGAATTTTTCTAATATCTAATGTGTATTACATCTAATTCTTTGTCAAACAATCGATATGTACGATATATGCCTGATAAGATGAGAAGACGGTTTTCATTAAGGATGTGATTGTTTATAGGAAAAAGATCACGTGAGGATAGGGTATTAGGGTAGGAATGAGGATGCTTCTCAGCCGTTCGTGATTTTTTCTTTTTCCTTCTAATTTTCATTGTTCCCTGCCTTCCTTCTCTTCGCTCGCTCCAAAAAACCAGATTCCAGGTTGCTTGTTGTTTCGTTTTTACTTGTAATCCATCCTTCTTTGTGGTAATGCATCCTTCTTCGTGATAAAACTAATCCGTTCGCTCGTTTCATCGCCCGATCGTTTCCGTCTTGCCGCCGGTGTGCCTTATCTTTTTCTTGCTGTTTTCATTTTAGTCTCGTCGTTCTTAGTCGACATGGTTACTCATTCTACTGATTCAGGTACAGATCTGTAATTTGTTGTTGATTTATTTGTTTTTTAGGTTTTTAGGTATTTAGGCATTTATGTATGTGTGTTTCAGCAGAATTTCTCTGTTTATTGGGATTTAGGTATGTGTTTGGTTGAATTTGTCAGTTTTGAATTTTAGGTATTGCAAATAAGATCTGTGTATTGCATTTTTAGGTATGTGCTTGGTGCATGCACCTTTATCCTTGTTGATTGTGTGAATATTGCATAGAAATAACTACCTCATGCACCTTACTTTATTTGTTTATGCACCTATATTCATTGGGTCATGCACTTTCTTTGAGTCAGCAGTCCCCCTTATAAGCTCATGCACTTATTCCATTGGTTTATGCAGCTCATGCACTTTGTTTCCATCAGTCATGCACCTTTATTCACTCTTTCATGCACCTTTATGTATAAGGCCATGCACTTATTAGCTCATACTCTATTATTAATTCCACTCTTTCTTTCGTCAGGAGATGAGCATAAAATGAAGCATAATGTTATATCTGTTTCCCCAAGCATTACCGCTGAATATATTATTCCGGAGTGCAATGATTCATTGAAGCCGTATCTTGGGTAGCTTTTCCCGACTCTTAACGACGCTATTGCCTTTTACGAAGCTTATGCAGCGGTATGTGGTTTTACTGTTCGTGTTTGTTCTACCAAGAAAAACAAGGATGTACCGCCGACTATTATTTGGAAGCACCTTTGTTGTAACAGAGAAGGATACAAAGTTGTCTCTCCATATTCCGAGTTCAACCAGGTTGTCCCGACAGATGGAGATGTTGTGAAAAGAAGGAGAATATCTAATAGATGTGGCTGTGAAGCTAAGTGTTGGCTCAAGTACGAAGGTAATGATGGTTACCGTGTTACAAAATTGGAGTATGGTCATACACATGCTATGTTGGAGCTGTCTCATATGGTTTTCTCAAAAGGGAACATGCAAGTGACTCCATTTCATCAAGAAATTATGATGAACTGTATTAAATCCAACATTGGTGTCACTAAGAGTTACAAAGTGTACAAGAATCTAGTGGGTTCATATTCTAACGTAGGCGCCACTGTTGTTGACTTCAAGAACTTTATGAGGGGTTTGAACTCATACATGAAAGGCAGTGATGCTCAAATGGTCATCAATGACTTTTTGAAGAAGAAAGAATGCTGCAATGCATATTATTTTGATTATGATGTAAACAAGGAGGGCCAGCTATGCCGTTTGTTTTGGTGTGATCCTATCAATCGGAAGAGTTTCTCTTATTTCGGTGATGTAGTGTCGGCTGATGCTACATACCAGTTGATTAGGTAATTTTATTTTCATTCATTTTACTTATGTAATCTGATTTATGTATGATCAAATGATTTCCCCGTGTGCCCTGAGTAACTCATGCACCTGCAATGAATAACTCATCCACCTATGCTCATCAGCTCATGCATTTATAATGGGTAACTCATGCACCTATGCTCATCAACTCATGCACCTATACCTGGTGACTCATGCACCTTTACTGAATCATTCATGCACTAACATGCTCAAACTCTTGCACCCCATATTGCAGATATAATATGGTGTTCATACCATTTACTGGAGTGGACAATCATAAGAGGTCTATTACATTTGTTGTTGCTTTGCTTTTGCATGAAGACATTGACTCTTATGTGTGGTTATTTGAGAATTTCAAGAAGGCGATGGGCCATGAACCTCATGTCATTATAACTGATCAAGCTGCATCTGTCAAGGCTGCTATTGAACGAGTGTTTACTCATTCTGTCCACCGTTTGTGCATGTGGCATATAATAATGAAGGTTGCTAACAAGGTTAAGTTCCCTCCAAATACAAATCCTTCTATCATTGATTTGTTTCAAAAGAAGTTCAAGAAGATTGTTTGGAGTGACGAACTCACTCCAATTGAGTTTGAAAATGAGTGGTTCTCGGTTCTTGAAGAATTTGGTTTCCAAGGGCATGAGTGGCTAGGAGTAATGTTTGAGCTACGGCGTTATTGGATCCCTGCATTTTTTCATGATGTGAGAATGTCGTCCTTATTGAGGACGACATCAAGGTCCGAGAGTCAAAACAGTTTTTTTGGAAATTTCATAGGGTCTCAATCAAGTCTAGTGGTGTTCATGATGCAGTATAGCAGTGCAATTGAATCGCAGTGGCATAATCAGAAAAAGTGTGATATGGATTCCGCTACCTGCACTCCACGGATGAAGACGCCCTACCAGTTTGAAAAGAACCTAGCAGCTATTTACACTATCAATGCATTTTATGATGTCCAGGAGGCGTTTGTTAGTGGCACGTATCATTGCAGCCTTGATGAACTGAAAAAAGATGCCGATATCCATCACTTTAGGGTTGAAGACGAATTTGGCAGAATCTGTGTTGTTCAGAAAGTTGTTGCAAGCAATGAGTATCATTGTTCTTGCAATAATTTCCTCACTATGGGCTTTCCCTGCCGACATATTTTCTTTGCTTTGAAGAATACTCATGCAACTGTCTTACCTCCTACCCTCATCAACACTCGCTGGACAAAGCAAGCGATTCTACAACCAATTTTTGAAGTGGATGGTGCAGTGTATGATGCGAGTGTTCAAATCGATGAAAAGAAGAGGCTGCTGACTGAAGTGATGACAGAAATGTACGCTTGTGTCGACATTGTTGGTGACGATATGGACAAATTGAAAGAGTTTTAGTTATTTTAAAGGAACAAAAGGCTGCACTCACAACGTCACAAGTAGTTGAACCTTCTGCCTCAACATCAGCTAGCAACTATAAGTTTGAGAAATTTGTAGGCCCGTTACCGGATCAAGTGAATGTCCATCCTCCGAAAATGGCAAAGAACAAGTTCAGGAAGATGCGCATTAGAAGCGGTCAAGAGGTTGGAATCGAAAATTCCAAAAAGAAGACAAGATTATGTACTCTTTGTAAAAGGTCGGGACACAACATCACGACTTGTGCTCAATATGTTAATTAGGTGTTTCAAATTTTATATGTATTCAGATAGTAGGAAATGCACTTATGCATAATTACTCATGCACCAAAATACAGTGACTCATGCACTGTTATTTCTCTTTTCTGTTAATTAGGTATTCAGATATTAAGAAATGCACTTATCTATACTCACTCATGCACCAAAATACAGTGACTCATGCACTTTTATTTCTCTTTTCTGTAAATTAGGTATTCAGATATTGTCGTCAATATTAAGAAACACTTATGCATACTCACTCATGCACCAAAATGCAGTGACTCGTGCACTTTTACATATCAACTGGTGCACCAACAAACAATGACTCTTGAACTGTCGGAGATAATAACTCGTGCACTTTTAAATATTAACTCATGCACTTTGTTGCAACGCTTGAATGAGCATTGATCTTTCAATGAGAAACATTCATAAACTGTTCAAATGCCTACTGTCCGATGGATTACCTGATACTTACAAATACACCTACTGTTTCTTGAAAACATCTGCTATATTACCTAAATTCGTAGAACCATTACCTAAATTGTTCACTAGATTAGCCAACATTACATTCAAACATTCTTTTTCGCACGCCCACGCCCATGACCACGCACAGCTGCTACATTTCCAGCTTTCTTCTCTTGAATAATTTCTTCAACTCTGGCCTTCATTTCATTAAACTCGCTGGTTAGGAGTGCGTAGCAATACTTGATCCTAAGCTTTGTCAACTGGCGTTTGTCTCCCGTATTCAGTTTAGGATTCCAGCTTGAGAGTCCATTGCCCATATATGTCTCCATATGTCTTAGTAGAAAGACCCCACAGTCAACTTTGTTTTTAGCATCCCTCCATTTCATTTGCAGCCTTTCACATGGGACATTTGCAATGTCTTCAATTGCTTTAGCTTTGGCTTCCATATCATTATTCATTAAGAAACTGACCATCAAATGTCTCTGCACAAATAAAACGGTTAAATTCTATTAACATTTCTGTATATCAAAAGCTGTAATTGTTATAAAATCAGTATACTGAATGTCTACTCACCAGAATAGATAGTACTTTTCCATACTTGTTATCGTCCCCACTTGATGAATTGTCTATGATATGGAAACTTGGGTTCTTGATATTTATTGCCATCAAATAGTAATGCCCGTGGCTAATAATTGGGAAAAAGAACTATACAAGTAAAAGAAAAATAGATTGTAAGTTATCTAATATCAATATTGACTTAATCATGCACATTAATGCAGTTATCATGCACATATATCCACCCCCTCATGCACTCACAACTATTCCTTCAAATTAACTCACTGATTCACCCAGAAAGAATAGTTCATGCACTGTACAAACAATATTTCATGCACCTGCAAGCATTGGTTCATGCACTTTTGAGCACTGCCTCATGCACCAATATACAAAACACTGTCTCATGCACCAACATACAATCACACAATCACTCATGAACATTGACCTACTAACTCATGCACCAATAATAAAAAGTCTCATGCACCACCGTACAAAACACTGTCTCATGGACCAACATAATATCACACAATCACTCGTGAACTTTAACATACTAACTCATGCACCAATAATAAAAACCTCGTGCAGTGTGATGAACATACTAATGCACCAGTAAAAGCTGAGTTTAAGATAATTACCACATCAACATTTTTAATTGTGTAGTTTTTGTTCTTAAAACCCTTGACACCATTAAATGTTTCTAGCATTGTATCTGTGAATAGGCTAGATTTCTCCTCCATGCTATATGATGTGTCATCACAAGCAAAAGTCTGCGAACACAAAAAATGGAAATTGATAAATTAGAGCACAAATTAACATAATATTGTTGCAAAGCTGTGTCTTACCATAGTCAATGACGATAGAAAGAATCTCAACGGTGACATACGACCCCTATATGTTTCATTTTCATTTAACATGACTGTAAATGCATCAATACACAGACTGTCTACTAGAGCATTTACAGCCAATGAAATCAAGTCCTTTTTCTTGAGAGTGGTATCTACCATTTGGAAAACCTTTTCACTGCAACACAAAAAAAAAATCAATTTGTAAACTAGCTACATGTTATTAAATGTTATAAACAAATTCATATGATTAAATATGTACTTACTCTTCCCCTCCTTCTTCAACAGTTATCCAATTGTAAATGATCTTCTCATCGGTTGTTGTTCTTTCACAAATATTTACCTCTCTCTCCTTAAAAGGTCAAATTGTATTTTCAGAAGGAAAAATGTTCCTTTTCTCTGCTGGTGTAGCATCAGATATACCTTTTGGCTCAGAACTGCACACAAACTTCACCTGACAAACCCCACATTCACAAGTTTTTTAATTAGGAAATTGTTTGAAATGGATAACACTTAGTTAGACAATGTATAATTCAGAGATAAACATGTTGTTTTATATACCTTTTTTGGTTGCTTATCTACATTATCATCCTGCACTTTTTCCTTGGTGATGTTCTCCTACAACACATACACACATAATTTAGTTATTCACAGATGCACCAAAAAGCATTCATTCATGCACTGACAGTTATTAACAAATATTCATTAACAAGCATTCATTGATGCACCAATAATTATTCATTCATGCACTAATAATCATTAACTCATACAATATCTTCCATGCTTGTACTCTTTTGCTCTTGAGTTACAATCCCTTCTTTGCCAGCAACTTCCTTATTGCTCTCTTGATGTCCTTGTCCTGCTTGATCCACCTCTTGTTGTTGTACACTCTCTTCCACCTCTTTGTCCTTGTTCTTTTTGTCAGCAATTTGCTTGTCCTTCTTCTCCTTGTCCTCTTTGTCATCAACTTCTTTGTTAAGTTCCTCTACAACAACAGCCTCCAATTGTCCTTCTAATTCCACCTTCAAAAAACAGTTTTTTTTGTTAATTATATAACATATTTACTCATGCACTTAGTGGGCTCTAATATTGCCTCATGCACACAGATACATTCATGCATATAGGACCAAATTTACTTATGCACCAACGTTCTTTAGCTTATGCACCTATAAACACTTACTCATGCACCAATCAGCTTCCAGTCATGCACCTATATAAATAGGCTCATGCATCTAAACCACCCTCAACAATAATTTTAAAGTAGATTTTACATGTATTGGTGACATACCCAAGTCAAAACTAGGGATTTCTGGACCCATCTGCAATAATTAAGAAAAAGCATCAGTATCATACACTAAATGTTAATGTCATTCATGGAGAATCATGTACAAAATATTTTTATAGAGTCACTTACCCTCCTATTTTCTGTCTGCTTATATTTGTCCTTGTCCTTACCCTCATTACCCTTATCAACAATATCCTCCACATCCACTCCTCTACAAACGTCCTTCTCAATGTCTTCCCCAGCTACAGCCTTGTCAGAAATGACAACTTCTTCATCAATATCCATGTTGTCAACTTCCTCATATTGCACACCATTATCATCATGCTCTTTTGTGATTGTATGGATGAGATCTGAAAACCCGGGAATAAACATGTTCTCACTGTGTTCTTTTTGTTCAGTAAGTGTTTTCTCAACCTCCTCCATACATTTCACAGCTATATCCCAAAACTCAGTGTCTTGTGTTGGTTGCTCCTCAGACACCTCATCATGAATCGTTGAGGTAAGCTTGACATTGATAATTTTTTTTCGGCCTGGTTGTTGACAGTCTGCAAGACACTATTTTTCTTCAGTTGTGCCGGGATTTGCTTTTTTTTTCATCAAAACAGCTCGAACACTACGAGCCATGCCTTCAATCTCTTTTAGGTATTCCTCCATAAAAGATTTCACCTGCTCATCCGTTTGAACGACATTTGCTTGTTCAGTTGGAACATCAAGCTCTGCCTCTTCTAGCTCATTAACCTCCCTGGTCGCGCTTGCCTCTGCAGGTTCTTTGAAGGTTGGTCTACTGAGGAGAAATTCATTCCCGAACCCACCATGCAGTATTTCCTCATCCTCCCTATCTTTTAACATTTTGGTGGTCCAGTTCTTGATAATGGGGAATTTTCTGTGGACATTTAGACCTTTCCACTTCAACCTGTCCACATAAATCAACTGGAAAACATAATTCAAAAAGAAATTAGTCATATAATTCTTGTATAGCCGACACATATATTACTAGATAATGATTGACTCATGCACTCAGCGGCCCTTACCAATGCACTCATATTCTCTGACTCATGCACACATATATATTCATGCATCTAGAAACAAATTTACTTATACACTCATTAAATTATGCACCTATAAACACTTACTCATGCACCAATACATTTTCAGTCATGCACCTGTACAAGTAGGCTCATGCATCTACACAATGCTAACTCTAGCACCTACATACACAGAGCAAGGCACATAGACATGTAGTTACTCATGCACCATCACAAACTAAATCATGCTCCTAGATGCACACAGATATATTATATGATGCACACAGTCATATAACATTATGAACCTATAAACACTGGCTCATGCACCTACACATAATTACTCATGCACTATATACTCTTAACCCTTGCACCTACACACATAATTACTCATGCACTATGACACAGCAAGTGATGCACCAACACTATTTTCAATCATGCATCTACACACATTAACTCATGCAGTTATGAAAACACCAAAATGGGAATGTTTACCTGCAGTAGAAGCAATCTGCCATTAAAAGTCTTTTGTTTCTTATTTGCCCATGCAACAGAGCAATTGATGAGGGCCTTGTAGAGGAATGAGCTCCAGTTAAAATTCCTTATTTGATCTACATTCTCCAGCAATTGAAGAATCTTCAGATTTATTTTCCCACTCGAATAAGACTCAACAATCGTGTTGACAAACAACAGAATGAAATATCTTTTGAACCAAATCCCTCCATCATATGTTTTCATCTTCTTCAAGATGTCGGTTGCAGTCAAATTTCTGATTTCCTTTCCCTCAAAATCAGCCTTCAACTGCTGCAGAACCTCCTCATTGGTGAGTGCCTTAGGCAACTCAATCTCAACCTCTCCCTTGGGAATGCCAAGATAATCATAGGCATCAGTATTTGTGACGGGTATCTTTCTCCCATCGCTGAGTTTTATTGTAGAGTTTAGAGGGTGAAACCTACTGCAGACATAATGCCCTAGCCTCATAGGCATGTCCTTTATGTCCCAGTGTACAATACTCTCAAAGCCAATTTCCATCAGAGCATTTCTCTGATTGGTTGTGAAATCAGTCTGGGAAAGCACGTAGGATGAAATGACAGAGGGGGATGTTCTACAAACTAGCATGGGGTAGTCCTTCCTCAGTTCTTTAATACCCGTTTTGTTGCCCAACTTTGGGATCTTGGACTCTACAACAAACACACTCTCCACACTCTCTTTATCCCCTCTCACCTTTTTCTGTGTTTTTTTTGTATTGTTCTGCTCACCCTCCTCCAATCTGGCCTTGCCCTTTGTGTCTGCAGCAGCCTTTTTATGAGCAGACTCCCTCTCTTCTGCTGCTTTCCTTTCCATCTTCAGCAATATCTCATCAATGGGTATATCGTCATTATCGCTCTGATCTTGGTCCAAGACCCTTGGCCTCTTTGATGTCTGAGGGCGCTTTGCCATGCTCTTTTTTCTCTTCCCTGCATTCAAAACTCAAAATGCATTAGATATTGACTAACAAATCCATGGCGATGAAAATTTTAAGAGATATAACGAGCATTAGCTTACCAAACATAGGAGTGGGAGGGGGTGCATCTCCATGAACTGTGGCTGGGTGCACAGTTGGTTGGTCTTCAATGTCTGTTAATTCACAGTGCACAAGAATATGTTCATGCACACATTTTTAAACACACAAGCATAATCAGTTATTCATGCACCTTTTGCAAACATACTTATGCATGAGTGCTTTTTCATTGGTGCATAAGTATGTTTGAAATATTGCAGATATAAGTGCTTGTGCTTGTGACTATATTGTTAAAGTGCATGAGTGGTTGTTCATTGGTGCACAAACATACTGATGCACCAAGAAGTAATTTACTCATGCTATATCAGATAGTGAGTCATGAACTAACATACCAACTCATGCACCAACAAGAAATTACAAAGAAATAACTCATGCACCAATAAGAAATAACTCATGCAGTTTAGTTATTTTTTACTCATGCATTTGTATTTCTAGCTGACTCATGCATTTATATTTCTATTTGACTTACCAGTGTCTATATATTTTTGTGATCTTGTTACTCTTTTTGTTATTGATGGTGATGGCAAAGTTGTGTTTGTAGTAACTGGATCTAGATGTTTTGTTTTAGCCTGAGACCTGGATTTGTTTTGAGTTTTGCTTGGTGATTGTGTTTGAGTAATGATTAATGTACCATATCTTAACTCCTTGACTATGTCGGGTGGATTTTTGTCATCACAATGCTTGCCTTTTCCTACATATTATACATATATATATATCATTCATAATAGACAGTACTATTCACAAAACCACATGTTAGGCTCATGCATCTACACACTCTTAACTCAAGCACCTACATAGAAAGAGGAAGGCACATACACATATAGTTACTCATACATCATCACAAACTAAGTCATGCACCTAGAAACAAATTTACTCATGCATTCATATTCTATAACTCATGCACACAGATATATTCATGCATCTTCATTAGCTGATGCACATACAAATAACAAGTCATGCACCTATAAACATTGTCTCATGCACCTACACATAATTACTCATGCACTTTCCACATAACAAGGCATGCACCTATAAAACACTGTCTTATGCACCTTCACATAATTACTCATGCACATATAAACACTGCATAGAAAGAGGAAGGCACATACACATATAGTTACTTATACACCATCACAAACTAAGTCATGCATATAGAAACACTTACTCATGCACTCACATTGTCTGACTCATGCACACAAATATATTCATGCATCTTCATTAGTTGATGCACCTATAAACACTTACTCATGCACCAATTCGTTTTCAGTCATGCACCTATATAAATAGGCTCATGAAGTCTTGCATATACACACATAGGTACTCAAACACCATCACACACTAAGTCATGCACCTAGAAACACTTACTCATGCACTAACACTCTTCAGTGATGCATCTACACACACATGTTAGAGCAAAAGCAGCGAGTGACATATATAGAAGATATTTTTACTGATCTATTATGCACAGACTTATATTCAGTCTAATATATAGAAGATATTTCAAATCAGAGCATGTATCTAGTGAGAAATATCTACATCGACCTTTTGCGATTATGTATTTAGTGAGAGATATACTTTGTGTTCCACTTGCTATCTTTGACCTCATTTTGTTCTTCTTTTGTTGTTGAATCTTCGTATTTCTGAGTTCTAGTTTGTTGCGACGATTCTTCTTCTCTTCTGTTGATTCGGTGAAAATCGTCTTTTCTAGGGTTTATGTTTCGAATCGCTAGAAATCACTCGGG
Organism: Rheum nobile; assembly: GCA_027886185.1. Lineage (NCBI taxonomy): Eukaryota > Viridiplantae > Streptophyta > Magnoliopsida > Caryophyllales > Polygonaceae > Rheum > Rheum nobile. The sequence goes on from WOAB01000309.1 coordinate 1,562,061, forward strand.
AAATGCTTGATTGTGCAGCGGATGGTCGACTTGTGAAAGTGAGAGAGAGAACCGAGAAGAGAGCGAGAGCAAGAGAGCGAAGAAGAACGAGAGAGATAACGGTTTGATTTCAGGGAACGAAGGAGACAATCGAAAAGCGAGAGTGAACAGTGTTTTAGGAGCGCGCTAACTTTCAATCGAAAAGCGAGAGTGAACACGCGCGGGCCGGCCCACTTAGCTTCTTAGTTTCTGGCCCTTGGATGGACTTCATCCTACGGATGAAGTCCATCCTTATTCCTTCTCTAAGAGGCATTCCTCACCGGAATTTCACCCTTATTTATATATATACAGTTTAAATTACAAAATTTAAATGATTTTCACTATCGATTCTCTTATAAAAAACTTATCTCATTAGCGGTTCACATTTTTTATATTAATATTTATATTCTTTTTAGTTTTTGTTATTTTAAATATCCAATATATCAGACCCGCTGTCTGCTATTCCACCGTCCCAAACAGCCCCACTAATTATGCACCCTTCATTTCATTTTCCTTAAATTAAAAAATTGCTGCGCCTAATTAATTTAAACAATGATTTCTGGTTTCTACATGCCTATTATGTATCGATCTTCTTAAATAACTATGCGATAATATTTTTTTCTGGTTTCAAAATACTATATTAATTGAGTGCGCTTGTGATTATCAGTAAAGGTACAAAAAAATAGAAAACAATTGCATAAATCAGTCTATTTGTAAGTCAAATCCAAGTCTTTTTCATTAATAATACTATAACTTTGCAATATCCTATTGCAATACCTTTACAAGTATAGAAATGATTAATCTATATATATTTAAAAGTTAGCATTCAATGACCTAAAATGCTAACTTTTAAATATATATAGATTAATCGTTTCTATACTTGTAAAGGTATTGCAATAGGATATTGCAAAGTTATAGTATTATTAATGAAAAAGACTTGGATTTGACTTATAAATAGACTGATTTATGCAATTGTTTTCTATTTTTTTGTACCTTTACTGATAATCACAAGCGCACTCAATTAATATAGCATTTTAGGTCATTGAATGCTAACTTTTAAAGATGAATTGGTTTTTTTTCTATTTTTTGCCTTATTTATTTAGCCCAAAATTTAAACAATTTCTCAAATCCGAAAAGTACTAATATGACAATTTCATATATTAACAATTATATCAATAATATATAATCTTCTATATAATATAAAAAAAAATTGATTCACAATTATATACAATTACTACATATTAATTAATTAACAAGTCCTCATTTTCATATCGTTGTATAACTCTTATATCTTCACGTTAAATTTTCAACATAGTTCAATTTATATTTCTATTAAGCTTGAAAAACAACCATCTATATATATTTAAAAGTTAGCATTTTAGGTCATTGAATGCTAACTTTTAAAGATGAATTAGTTTTTTTTCCATTTCATGCCTTACTTATTTATCCCAAAATTTAAACAATTTCTCAAATCCAAAAAGTACTAAAGTGACAATTTCATATATTAACAATTATATTGATAATCTATAATCTTCTATATAATATAAAAAGTTTTTGATTCAAAATTATATACAGTTACTACAAATTAATCAATTGAAAAGTCTTCATTTTCATATCGTTGTATAACTCTTATATCTTCACGTTAAATTTTCAACATAGTTCAATTTATATTTCTATTAAGCATGAAACACAACCATCTATCCATATATATATATTTAAAAGTTAGCATTCTAGGTCATTGAATGCTAATTTTTAAATATGAATTGTTTTTTTTTCTTCATTTCTTGCCTTATTTATTTAGCCCAAAATTTAAACAATTTCTCAAATCCGAAAAGTACTAAAGTGACAATTTCATATATTAACAATTATATCAATAATATATAATCTTCTATATAATATACAAAATTTTTGATTCATAATTATACACAATTACTACATATTAATCAATTAATAAGTCTTCATTTTCATATCGTTGTATAAGTCTTATATCTTCACGTTAAATTTTCAACATAGTTCAATTTATATTTCTATTAAGCTTGAAAAACAACCATCTATATATATTTAAAAGTTAGCATTTTAGGTCATTGAATGCTAACTTTTAAAGATGAATTAGTTTTTTTTCCATTTCATGCCTTACTTATTTATCCCAAAATTTAAACAATTTCTCAAATCCAAAAAGTACTAAAGTGACAATTTCATATATTAACAATTATATTGATAATCTATAATCTTCTATATAATATAAAAAGTTTTTGATTCAAAATTATATACAGTTACTACAAATTAATCAATTGAAAAGTCTTCATTTTCATATCGTTGTATAACTCTTATATCTTCACGTTAAATTTTCAACATAGTTCAATTTATATTTCTATTAAGCATGAAACACAACCATCTATCCATATATATATATTTAAAAGTTAGCATTCTAGGTCATTGAATGCTAATTTTTAAATATGAATTGTTTTTTTTTCTTCATTTCTTGCCTTATTTATTTAGCCCAAAATTTAAACAATTTCTCAAATCCGAAAAGTACTAAAGTGACAATTTCATATATTAACAATTATATCAATAATATATAATCTTCTATATAATATACAAAATTTTTGATTCATAATTATACACAATTACTACATATTAATCAATTAATAAGTCTTCATTTTCATATCGTTGTATAAGTCTTATATCTTCACGTTAAATTTTCAACATAGTTCAATTTATATTTCTATTAAGCATGAAAAATAACCATCTATATCTATATATATTTAAAAGTTAGCATTCTACGTCATTGAATGCTAACTTTTAAAGACAAAACTAAAGGCTTAAATAGGCCTAAAGTTATAGTTTGCATGTAGGATTAGTTTATCACCCTTAGTATATAATATGTATATAATATGTTAGATTTTCCGATCGGTTTTTACTATAGGGTTTATAAACCAATATAAAATACATAAGTATAATTATAGGCTACTTTGTAATTTAAGTAATTAAATTTTTCTTTGTTTATTTTAATATACCATAGCATAATTATGTGTATATATAAAAATGAGCACTATTTGTAAGTAATTATTCCCTCCCCTCACACACTTTTTCCAGCTAAATCTTACCTCTACGTACGGACTACTCTTTAGGTTTTGACTCATTTTTTAACCTAAATCTCAATTAGTGATAGTTACTACATACTGTATACGTTATATTTTGCTCTCATTTACTCCTATTTTAATATTATCCAATTACTACACGTAACTCTCGTATTTAGTACATAGTGAATGGTTGGAAACAAATTATAGTCAAGATGTCTAAACGGTTATATGTCAAAATGACTTCACTTTCCAAGTAACAATTTCAACTATAAAAGGGCAAAAACGGTGGTATTTTGTTCATTTGCTATGGGCATCCATCATCTCATTCTTCTACATGGAAATTAGCTTTAGAAAGCCATATAGTGAAGCTTGGGAGATAGTGGGAAAAACCTTAAAAAGACATGGTCACTGAAGTAAGCATAATTATTAAGTTACAGATGTGAATGAGGATTCCCGATTGTCGATGATGCAAGTATATATCCACCTCACGGTAAACTATCCTTAATTATATGTATTTGGATCTCTTTTGTAGTCTACAATACTTACATATATCGGTTTAAATTTATTAATATAATTGTATTTTGATCGAGATAGATTAATTTTATGTGAAGATGTCAGAGAATTGGATAATCTAATAGCACTATTGAGGCATCGACTGTTTATATCATGCACCAGTAGCTTTCACTAGAAGGAGGACAAAGACAATCGATTTAGGACGACTGGTTGTTAGTAAAGAAGAAAGCAAATTATTTTATGGATGATGTAAACCCTTCAACTATTGGTAGCATAAATTCAATTAGGTTTGTATTTTTAGTTTCTTTTTTGTACTAAATCGTTTTAGGTAGGTGTGTTGTTATTTTGGTTAAGGATGATTTTTATTGTTCTATTTTATACATAAAAGACATTATTAAAATGCAATAAATTTGTAAGATAAAGGCAAAAAATTAGAAACGTGGAGTGTAGTGGAGCATGTAAGAAATGAGAGTTGTTATAACAAGTTTTTTACAAATACTCGAGTTCAAGCACAACATATAATTAGATAGGCATTTCTAAAATATTTCTCAAATATTTTCAAAGAAAAAAACGTATCCTTACAAAAAACAACTACCACCTTAATTCAAAATTTAAGCTGAACTTCTGACCAAAATAAATGAATAAAATTATACTTCGTACAATCATAGCATTTTATACCTAAAATACTTAGATATTACATTTTATACCTAAAATTGTACTTCGTACAATCATAGCATTTCATATATTAGAAACTCAAATTTAAATCGTGACACTACATATACATTCGATTTATAGTTATTCTAATAGCTAGCTTGTAGTTGTAAAAGTGATCTCATAATTAATTAATGCATATAATAAATTAACGATGAGATAACTAAGACTTGTGGATGTACTAATACATGCGAATTCAAAATGTATGTTTATAATAGACATGTATTTGCTAATTAACTTAATATTTTTTATATTAAACAGTTATATATTACTAAGTAAAAGAATAGAATCAAACTGTTATAGAAAATATATAATTAAAACTATTTATTTTCCGGACTCAGCTAGGCCAATTAATTAAAATTACTTAGGAATATATGGACACATATATATGATAGAGATTAATTATTTGGAGTCATAGTTAGGTCAATCATTTTTCTATTTTTTTCAGAAAGAGGCACTTTTCCATACTCTATCCTGTAATCATTAATTAATATTTACTAATTAACTATAATTTCTTATCTAGACTTGCACGACTTTCAAGTAAATAATAATTTTTGGCAGTATATAAACAAATAATTGTGTTTGTCATCTTGTTTAATCTATTTGGTGTATATATGTTGCTTAATTGACAAGTTAAAAGCACTAGTTGATCAATTAGAAGATATAACACGTACCTGCAACTGGAAATCTGTTAAAGTGATACATGTTAAATACAACAGATTTTACTATAGCCTACTCAGTCCGTTAGCTCAGAGTTAGTTATAGTGGGTTATAATTAGCCACGTGTAATAATAAGAACGGAAGAGTTCATTTCTCATGTAAATCAGTCTGTCAGTTAGCGTGCTTCATCTATAAAAGCTTGTAATTCACTTTACTAATTAATTCAATGAAATCATTTGACCGAAAAAAAATTTATTCAATGAAATCAACTCTTTTTATTAGGATTTGTTTGGATTACGCATTATCTGACATTATAATGTCAAAAACTGATAAAACAAACCTTATTCTGTTCTCCAATATTTTGATTCATTTCTTTGAAAGTTAAGATTGTATCAGAGCTTTATCCATTGAATCCATCAGTTACAAATTCCATAGTTCCTTCATCCATGAATTCTATTTCTCAATTTCCCTTTTGATCTTTTAGCATCCTGATTCCTTGATAATCTTTGATCATTGCTTTCTTGTTCTTGATAATCTCTTCATCCTATTTTCTAATCGACATAGACGATCTCACACAGATTTACTTCTTTTTAAGAAGAATGGCGGAAAATCCGATGCGTTTTCTATAAATTAAATTAGATCTTAGACGCATCCAATCCTCTATATGTCAATCCTCCTAATCAACCTAGAACTGCGATTGTACGTATGTCAAGTCTTTGATGGCAAGGCGTATGGCGAGTAGCGCAAATCTATAAAAGTCGCTTTGTCAGCGAAGAACGAATAGGGCTTTATGACTGGTTCTATCAAAAACTTGTTGATAATCCTCATATTCTTCCGATATGAGAGCAGTGAAATGATCTTGTAGTTGCGTGGTTGATAAATTCTCTCAGTCCAGAAATCAGGACTATCGTCATCTACTATGATACTACGCGTGAAATCTGGAATGAGTTACAATCAAGATTAATTGGCCAATCCAATGGTGCACAATGATTTTCAATTCATAAAGAATTGAATGCGATTTCTCAAGATAATCAATCGATCACCACTTATTTAACTAAAATCTAAGTCATTTGGTATGAATTGTGAAGCTTGCGCTAGATTCCTCAATGTATCAAGTGTGGGACTTCATAGTCCTACACAAAAGAATGATGAACAGAAACTCATCCAGTTTCTTATGGGGTTAAACGATGACTATGTTGGGACTCGAGGTAACATCCTCATGATGTACCAACTCCATTGGCCCCCTCTCCCTATTCTATGCTATTACAAGAGGAGACACAAAGGGATATTGGAGGTCAAAACAAAATTTTGAGTGTGGCTCTATGTATACTAGCAACATCAACATTGGAACAATTTCCTCTCAACAGAAAGACAAGAATAAAGTTGAATTAAAGGAATATGTGATTTTCAACTATAGCAAGAAGGTCGGACATGCAATAGACAAATGCTACCATATTCATCGCTTTCCTCATGACTTCAAGTTCATAAAGAACAAGAAAGTGGTTGCCTTTGTTCAAAGTGAAAATCCATCAAAAGTAAATCAAGTTCCATTCATCCCTGGATTGTCTAGCATTCAATGTCAGCAGCTCATTCAACTACTCAAAGCTAGTTCAAAACAAGGAGTTTGTGGCATTGTGGAAAAAACAACACAAAATCTCAAATTGTCTTAAAATCTTGTTGGTATAACTTCTCAACATCTTTTCTCAATAGGAAATTGGGTGATTGATAGTGGTGTAAGCAAACACATGTGCCATGGCATTAAGTTTCTTAGATTCGTGAGACAACTTATAAATTCTTTCTCCATCATTCTACCAAATGGCGACAAATTTGCAGTTAACATGGAAGAAGATGTGTAATTGTCATCCTTTTTAACCTTGAATGGGGTGCTTTATGTTCCTTGTTTCAAATTCAACCTTATTTCAGTAGTCAGGTTGATTGAACAATTTGACTCTGAAGTTGTGTTCACTAGAAGTCAATGTGTTATGCAAGTGCTTTCCAAGAGCAAGCCACAAGAAATTAGTAGCTCCAAGAATGGTGTATATCTGCTTCATCATTCATATGATTTTGTTTATGTTAGAAGTCAATACCTACCTATCTTGTCCGTTCCTCGTGATCCTAAGTCAATTTACCACTTATGGCATCTTAGATTTGGGTATTTTTCTTATTACAAACTGAAAACTTTGTCTCTCTTACCTTCAGATAATAAAGACATTGTAATTCATGCTTGTGAGGTATGTGCTAAAGCTAAACATCAACCTATGCCTTTTTCCTCTTATTAGCATTACTACTCACCATATCTTTAAGCTTATTCATGTAAATATATGGGGTCCATATTATACTCGTACACATGAAGGCTATAGATATTATTTGACAATGATTGATGACTTCAACACAACCACTTGGGACTCATTTGCTCAGTACAAAGAGTAATGCCTTCGTCTTCATCAAATGTTTTGTTGAGGTGGTAGAAACTCAATTTGCTCAAAAAGTCAAGATTTTGCACTCAAATATTGCAATGGGACTAGGTTCTAGTCTTGCTACCAAACAGTTTCTTAAGAGCAAGGGGATTCTTCACCGACTTCATGTGTTCCTACCCCTCAATAGAACGGGGTGGTAGAGTGCAAACTAGGCATTTGTTGAAGACTTCCAATGCACTCTTATTTCAGTCTAGTCTCGCTTTATCTTTCTGGGGAAAGTGTGTTCTCACTGCAACATACCTCATGAATGGGTTCCCTTCTTATGTTCTTCACAATTCTTCCCCTTATAATTTTTTTTTATGGTGAAAACTTGATTACAACACCCTTAGGACATTTGGTTGCTTATGATATGCTTCCACTCTTAAAAAAGGGTGTGACAAACTTGATCCTAGAGACATTAGACACATTTTCCTTGGGTATCCTTTTGGGGAAAAGGGTTACAAATTACTGAACCTATACTAACTCTATTCAAGTTTCTAAGGACATTGTATTTCATGAAACGATATTCCTTTACTCAAGTATTCCCTCCACGTGTTCCTTGTTTCCATCTCCGTCTCTTGATCACATTATTCCATCTATGTCGTTTTGCCTACTCAGTCTACTTATAACTCATATTCCCATACCTTTCAATCCTTATCTTCTCCTAGTGATGTGATTAAAATCTACCCACAAGTGTACGAGGTCAGTTGTAGTTTTCAAGTATCGTTCCCATGAGGACTAATGTAATATTAATTGTAATGTCAACCATCAAGCTAAGTCGTAAAAAAATATTTTATTTGAACTATAACTAAGAAATAAACATATATTACAAAGATGGTTGTAAATATATGAAGGAAAACTTCTAGGAATAAGGATCTCCAAAACAATGCTTCGGTAAACTCAACTAGGTATCCACCTAAAAAGATCACCTGATTTCGTTTGAAGATAAGCTATCTAACATAATCTACTAACTCAAGTTACATGATAGCAAGCGTGCCTAAATTCAAACTAACAATCGTTATCGCATAGAGTTAATCAAATCTAGATCCTTTGGGCACTTAGAGTCTAGGGATAAATTGAATCAACTTTCGTTGTCGCGTTCCACCAAGTCCAACTTAAATCTAAGAAACCTATGATAGCTTAGTAATCCACAAGAATAATTAAGTTGTTGTCGCATAAATAATACTCATGTTCAAATCCTGGTAATCTGATAAGAATATTCCATTGTCGGTCTCATACCTTATATTGATTATCTATTAAGGTTATCTCATGTTGATCTCAAACCTAATTAAAATCTAATCAACTTTCATTAATTGCATTAAGGACTCTAGGGTTAAATCAAACAAAGTTTATGGTTTCAATTCAGGCAAGTATCATATTCAAGTTTACTTACACATTATTGGAATCACCCTAACCCTAGAAATATGAAATTAGCCAGAAATGCTTATAGTAATAATCAAAGACGTCATATGAACAGAAAAAACCATTCAAATAGATTAGAGAAAGAAAATACTTAGTCAGATTGAGGGAAATAATCTCCAATTTATCTTGAAATCTTTGAAAAACTCGAAAAGCTCTCTAGGCTAGAAAGGCAAAATATAAGATGATATGAAAATAAAACCTAGAAAATTATTTAAATAGTCTAAAATTAGTCTCAGGCTGAAGCCCACAAATCAGGAAAAAGACGCGGTGCACGAGCCACTTCATGGTTCATGCACATGACACTATAGAGAGGTAACTGAGTATAGAACGTTGTGCACGGGCATTGGACAGACCTTTCTGTTATAGAACCATGTACATGGTTTGTGCACTCAAGTGCATGGACCACTTCTCCCTCTATGCTTTCCTGGCAAAACCTAGGAGGCGGTGATTTCTCATTGCACGGCTCGTTCAGAAAACGCACAGACCACTTCATGACCGTGCATCTCAAAGATGCGTGATTTTATCCCCCTTCGATCTGAAATTTGGATTCAATGTAAAAAGATTAAGTGTAGCTCGTCGAGTAAGCTTTCCAAACCTCAATGACCCTAATACGATATATTTAGCTCTTGAACGAATCGTTGCAAGATAGAGACGTCAAAAGACAAAATGACAACTTCAATGCGTAGCCCGGATTTTAGCGTTACTTTCCTATAACATTTTGGGGTCACCTTGACTCGTCCAAACTTCAACATTCATCTTTTAAGCTCGAAGGTTCTCCAAAGTACCTGAAATCATGCAAAACTTGGGTGTAGACATCCATAATAGAAACTTAACAAATGATGTTAGAAAACACCTAAGAAATGCATGAGAAAACCCAATCTATAACACAAAATACATTACCTAAACATATACAAAATAGATGTTATCACCTATCTCTTCATATAATTGTAGGGATTTAGATGCTTTAAGTGAAATTTCATAAAACAATTTTCTAACATCTAACTTAGGATCTCATGCATAAACTTGATACGAATCATATATGAAAGAGTAATATACCTTTTGATGCAAAACTTGTTTACGGGATCACCCTGGAGAATATAGCCTCAAGTGTGACTCCTCTACTTGGTCCACACGAGCACGGTACTAGATCATCTTGTCTTCGTTTCCTAGAACGAACAAAAGCTCAAAAAACTCGATGTACGGCCGTGCAAAACTTGGCTTCAGATCAGATCTTCAAAAGCCAAAGAATTACTTTTGTATGCTTGTTCAACTTTCACGTAAAGTTGTTTTTTATTTAGGAAGAATATATATATATATCTAATACATATATATTATCTTATCCATTGTTTTATTATCTTATAATAATAGGAAAGTATAAATATATATTATCTTATATTATATCATATATCTTATAAGATAAATCTCCTTTTAACTAGAAAGAGATATTTATGATTGATACAATATCTTATCTTTCCAAAAGATATATTTCCTTATATCATCAAGTAAATATATAAATCTTTATTATTACTTGATGAATAATCCACTCTTCCAATATTACCATATGGCCGAAATTCCCTAGTCCCACTATGGGCCTCGGGTTGCTTTGATCTAGCACAGTTACTCTATTGTGTGTGACCTTATAGGACCCGGATGTAATAACAATGGGCCAAATCCAATTTGTCTCATAAGTCATAGTTGGCTTCTAGCAAAGCACTAAGACTACCTAAAATATCCGGATTATTAATCTCCATTATAATCTTATTCTATCATTAGTAATTGTTATCTTGATTAAAGGACACATATTCCTTCAATAATCCTGACACACCAACCTCAACTCTTCCTTCAACCTCCTCAAATTATCCTAGCTCACTAATCTCTCCTATTTTTCCTCCTTCTCACCCATCCAGAAATCATAATTACTCGGCATATTTGCAAGATTACATTTGTATTATAGTGGCTACTGAATCTCCATCTATTGCCAACTGTCATATCACTCTCACTTCCCTATTACCCACAAGCTTTCAGTTTTGAGGCTCTTGCCTCTAGTGATGTACATGTTGATACATAACCTATTTCATATCAAGTTGTCAGCCTTGATCCTCGTTGGATTCATGCCATGGAGCAAGAAGTTGTTGCCTTGGATCGAAATCCCACATGGGATTTAGATCCTCTTCCACCCGGAAAGAAACACATAGGGTGTAGATGGGTTTACAAGATCAATAGGAAGGTAGATGCAAGCATTGAAAGGTTTAAAGCTCATTTGGATGTGAAAGGTTTCACTCAAAAGGAAGGGGTCGATTAAGCATAAACTTTCTCACCAGTGGTCAGGATCACCATAGTTAGAAGCCTTGTCGGCTTAGCCATCAAGAGAAATTTGAAGATATTTCAACTTGATGTCAATAACCTTTCCTACATGGAGCGCTCCATGAGGAAGTATACATGAATACACCTCATGGCTTACCTTTGTCCGATTCCTCCTTGGTTTGTAGGCTTCACAAGTCCGTATACGGGCTCAAACAGGCCTCTAGATAGTGGTATGCATGACTTTCTTCTTCTCTCAAATCCAAAGGATGTTCTCAATCCCTCAATGATTACACCCTTTTTCTCTAAGAATGGTTCTTCTTGTGTGGGATCCCTAGTCGTCTATGTGGACGACATATTAATCGCTCATGATGACTTGGTTGAAATTGAGCACATCAAGTCTTTCCTTGACTCTGAATTTTGTATCAAGGATTTGGGTCAACTCAACTTCTTTTGGGGCATTGAGTTTGTGCCTCATGCTAAAGGCTTTGTTCTTACAAATCGCAAATTCATAATTCAATTGTTGCATGAATTTGGTTGTGCTGATGTTAGTCCTCTCCTCACACCTCTTGAGCTCAAACTGCAAACTTGATTCTGATCAAGGTGATTTACTTCATGATTTGTTAGTTTGCATTTGTCTAATTAGCAAGTTTCACTTGTTGGTTCAATCTCGCCCTGGTAGTGTTTTCTCTGTACAATACTTGAGCCAATTTCTTCAAACTCCTGACCAACCTCATTTTGTTGCTGCCATTAACACCTTGTATTACCTAAAAGTTACTACTGATCTAGGTATTCTTCTCACTAATCACTATGATTTTTGCCTCCAAGATTTCTGTGATGCTGAATGAACTTCCTTATCCTCATTCGCGCCACTCAGTCAGTGGCCTCATCATCTTTTTTGGAGGTTTTCCTATTTCTTAGAAGTCTAAGAAACAACAGAGCATTTATTTGTCCTCTGTCAAGGAAAAATACAAGTCAATGCGGCAAATTTGTGCGGACCTTGCTTGTCTCACTCGCCTTCTCAATGAGTTGGGTGTCTCTGACATCACTCACATCACTTTGAAATGTGGCACTTTGGCCACCATTTACTTTGCTCGCAATATCATGAGTGAACAAAGCACATTGACCTCGATTGCTAATTCATCTTGGAGAAGTTGCTCGAGGGGCTGATTTCTTTGTCACATATTCCCACCAAGTCTTAGCCTTTGGACATGCTCATGAAGCCACTTATTGGGGGCAATATCGTAATTTGCTTAACAAGGTGGGTGTAGTTTCGCCTACCCTCCAACTTGAGGATGGAGGATAGAGTCTAGATACTCAATCTGTTAGTTCAGAATTAGTTAGTTATAATAATTGTTATGTCCTTAATCCTATGTTATAATAATTAGCTTAAGTTTTGTTATGTAATTGCAAGCACATAGGCATGGTAGAGACTAAGACTAGGGGAACATGGCTCGAGCAGGACTGAGACGGCACTGACCATGTGGGACCATTGTGACTTAGCCATGGTGTGGATAAGGAACTCAGATGGGCTCATGTGTTTGCCGGTGTTGTGTTCTGATGCTTGTTGGGCCTGTTCTCTGTGGTGTGCTTAATGGGCCTCTTCTGTTTCTGGGCCAGATGACTCCTTAAGTGAAATGCAGCGTTTGGCACTTATCTGGAGCTCTCCTTCACAGACTAAGAAGACGACGACGTTTTGGCAATTTAGGGCTTGAGTATTTAAACCCTCTATGAGCCACTGTAGCCGTCACTCTCTGGCTTTCAGTGGCTTCCATGGCGTCTCCTCTAAAAGCTTGAGACCACAAGAGAAAGGAAAAAGACAGAGGGGCTTGAGAGATTGAGAGGATCATGTGGAGCTCATTGGAGGCCCTTGGTGCAAGGCTTTTCTGAAAGCCTTGCGGTGTCCCACTGGGGACTCTTCTTCTCCTTCTCGTCTTGTTTTCTGTTTTGCTTTGTGCCTTTGTTTCTTCTTTGTTCTTGTCTTTGCCGCTTGTGTGCTTGCATGTAACTCGAACTGGATTTTGGCCTTTGTTGCTTAGTGGATTTGGTTGAGTCTCCCCTCTTGAGGCTCCGCAGACGTAGGACTTTGTCCGAACTGCGTTAACAATTCCTGGTGTTCACTTTGCTCTTTTAGTTTTGAGTTTTTTCGTCCTTAATCGCTTTACCATATTTCCGAGCAATCGAGGTGGATAGAGAATTTGTGATTACAAATTGGTATCAGAGCTTTGGCTCTTGATCTGGCTTTCGCTGAGTTTTTATGTGACAAAAACTTGTTTTTAGGGTTTGGTGTTTTCTTTTCTTTCTCGTCTGTGAGTCTGTGTTTTGCCATTTCCAGTAAAAGGTTGCTTTCTAGTGACTTTTGGGACCTGGAACTTAAAGGCGGTTGGGGACAGATTCCAGATCTGGAAAGGAAGAAATTTACCCTTTCTTCTGTTGTCTGTCACTTTTCTCTCTCTGCTCTTGCTCATAAGTGTAAAGTGCTTAAGTGGCACGAAAACTCTTGGGGTTCTACATACTCTCTATGTGCTATAAATCCTTGTTGGTTCATACTCTGTGTCTTTTGTTCTTCTTGGACGAAGCCCTCTGTGTTTTTCCCTTTATTTTGTTAAAGGAATAACACTCTGTAGAGGTGTAAGCTTAATCCTAAGAACTCAAAGATACTCTGAGAGTATTGGTTCCTTGTGTGCTTCTCTTTGTTAGTCTTCCTCATTTCTTTATTGTTGTTTCTTCTGTTCTACTCACTACTTGTGTGTTGTGATGGCAGAGAACTCTGTAAGAGTTAAACCCTTTGATGGAACTTTTGACTTTGCCATGTGGCAAGTCAAGATGAAAGCAGTTCTGATTAAAGAAAAGTGTTGGAAAGCTGTGAAGGACACTTTGCCTGCTGACATCACTGAGGAGGCTAAGGCTGAAATGGATGAACAAGCTCATTCAGAGATAATGATAAGGTTAACTGACGACGTGGCTCGTCGGGTTGTAAGTTTTTCTGACACTAAAACCCTTTGGAAATGATTAGAGGATCTTTACTTGACTAAGTCTTTGCCTAGTAGAATTTCCTTATTGTGTCGGCTGTTTACTTTCAAAATAGGTGTTAACCTGTCTCTAAATAAAAACTTGGACAAGTTCTTGAGAATGATTCAGGAGCTTGAAAGATGTGATGACAAAATTAAAGACACCCACCAAGTTGTGTTGTTGTTAAGTTCCTTGCCTTCTCAGTTTGATACTTTCAAGGATGTTATTCAGTATAGCTCTGAAAAATTGACTAAGGAAAAGATAATTGAAGCTATATTAGAGAAGAATGAGATCATGAAAGTGTTCAAGTCTAAAACTGACAAGAAAACTAACTCTAAGACTGAGGTCTTAATGGCTAAAGGAAAGACTAAAAACAACAACAAGAAGTCTTTTTCTAAGAAAGAGTTCAAGAAAAATGACAAGCATGATAATGATAAAAAGGATAACAAGAAGTGTTTCTACTGTGGCAAATCTGGACATTTTATCAAAGATTATTTGAAGAAATCTAAAGATGAAAAGGATAAAAAGACAAATGAATCTACTGCTTTGTGTGAAACTCATGGTGATTATCCTTATGAACTCCTTATCTGTGCTTCTCTGTCTACTGTGACTCATGACTGGATTCTGGATTATGGATTCTGGATGTACCTTACATGCTACTTTTGATAAATCCTTGTTTGAGTCCTTGCATGAGTGTGATGGAGGTGAAGTGTTGTTGGGTGACCACACTTTACTGCCTATCAAGGGTATATGTAATGTGCCACTTAGGATGTTTGATGGTAAAGTCAGGCTCCTTCAAAAGGTTAGGTGGGTCCCTGACCTGAGAAGGAACCTGATATCAGAGTCTGTCTTTGATGATTTAGGATGTAGTATTAATACTCACAATGGCATGAGTGGTCATAAGAAATGGTTTCACTCTTATCAAGAGTGTTAAGAAGGGAGGACTATACCATGTTATAGCTTCTCCTGAACTTAACTTCTCAAAATTGAGTATTAGTATGAGTTCTGAACAGTCAAAGCTCTGGCATGAAAGATTAGGTCACATTGGTATGAATGGCATGCTTTATCTGTATAAGACTGGTATACTTGCTAAGAAACTTGTTGACTTGAGCTTCTGTGAAAATTGTGTTTTTGGTAAAAAGGCTAATCATAGCTTTAACAAGTCAACATATGTTGCTGAAAAACCCCTTGAATATGTGCATTCTGATCTGTGGGGACCTTCTCAGGTTGATACTATAGGGGGTAGAAGATACTTCATATCCTTTATAGATCATTTTTCAAGAAAACTGTGAGTGTACTTGTTAAAAACTAAAGATGAGGCCTTTGAAACTTTCAAAAACTGGAAAGTTGATGTTGAAAATGAGTCAAACCAGAAACTTAAGTGTCTTAAAATAGATAATGGCTTAGAATTTTATAATGTTGTTTTTAATTCTTATTGCAAAGAGCCTGGGGTCAAGAGACCTTACTGTACCTGGCACTCCTCAGCAGAATGGCACTGCTGAGAGAATGAATAGAACCTTACTTGAAAAAGCAAGGTGTCTACTCATAAGTGCTGGTATGAAACCTTCTTTGTGGGGAGAGGCAGTTACTACTGTCTGCTATCTCATAAACAAATCTCCATCTTCTGTGGTGAAATTTAAAACACCACAAGAGATGTGGACTGGGAAGAAACCCAACTTAGAACATTTGAAGCCTTTTGGTTGCATTGCTTACTCTCAGATATCACAAGGAAAGTTGCAACCTAGAGCTTTAAAATGTGTTATATTGGGTTACCCTGAAGGTGTTAAAGTTTACAAGTTGTTGCTTATACAACCTCATGGTTACAAAGTGATAACTTCGAGAAGTGTGACCTTTAATGAGTCTGAATTTCATTTCAAATTGAAAAGGACTAATAGTTCAACTGAGGATGCAGGTACCTAGGAGCAGCAAACAAGATTTTATTTGTCACATGAAGCTAGCCTGGAGGGTGAAAATGAATTTGATAGTGGTCAAAGTTCTTTCACAGAGACACCAAATGATGATGCTAACACTGAGAATGACCTAGAATCAGGTCATGAAGATGAGTTGATCCATGGAGATCAGAGTGCAGATCAGCCTCCTCGGCAATTAGGGGGGGAAGTAGTAAGTAATCCTATTTCTATCCCTGAAGTTGGTGAATCTTCTTTCTCTGAATTGCCTGGATTAAATGATTACCAACTGACTAGAGATAGGACTCCTAGGACTGTGACTCCTAATAGAAGATTCATGAGTAATTTACTTGTTGAGCATGCTGATCTGAATGTGATTGAATTTGCTTTCCTTGCTTCTGAAACTGTTGTGAGTCCTTTCACTCCTGAAACATTTGAAGCTGCTATAAAATGTGTGCATGCTAAAAACTGGATGAATGCTATGAGGGATGAAATTCAGTCTATGATAGTGAACAAAACTTGGGTGTTAGTTCCTAAACCTAAAAATGCTAGGATCATTGACTGTAAATGGATTTACAAAGTTAAAGATGGTGCTCATCCTAGGGATCCTCATAGATACAAGGCTAGACTTGTAGCTAAGGGGTTCTCTCGAAAGGAAGGGCTTGACTATAATGATATATTTTCCCATGTTGTTAAGTATAAAACTTTGAGACATCTCTTGGCTATGACTATTGTGTTTGACTGGGAACTTGAACAAATGGATGTTAAGACTGCTTTCTTGCATGGTGACTTGCATGAAACTATATATATGAAACAGCCTAAGGGCTTTACTGATGAGACTAAAAATGAACATGTGTGTTTACTTAAAAAGTCCATCTATGGTTTAAAGCAATCTCCTAGGCAGTGGAACATAAAATTTGATTCATGCATGAGAAATCTTGGCTTTATTAGAAGCAGTTATGACACTTGCTTATAATTTAAAGGCATGAAAAGCAGTTCTCCTTTGTATGTGCTTTTGTATGTGGATGATATTCTGTTAATGTGCAACTCTAAAGTGATCATTTCTGGTGTGAAAAGAGACTTGAAATTGCACTTTGACATGAAAGATCTGGGTGTTGCTCAAAAGATTTTAGGAATTAAAATCACTAGATATAGAAAACAAAAGAAAATGTGGTTGTCTCAATGTGATTATGTTCTGAAAATCTTGGATAGGTTTAAACTTTAAAATGCTTGACTCTAAACCTACCTTTATACCCTTAGGAGGGCATCTTGAGCTCACTAAGAAGCACTGTCCCACCAAACCTGATGAGATAGCTAAAATGTCCCAAATTCCTTATGATGTGGTTGTTGGATCTGTTATGTATGCTATGCTTTGCACTCGACTTGACTTGGCTTTTGCTATTAGTGTTCTGAGTAGATTCATGTCTAATCCTGGTGATGTTCATTGGTCTACTATGAAATACTTGCTTAGATACTTATGTGGCACTAAGAATCTCTGTCTTGTTTATTCTGAACATGGATTAAGAACTGAATTGCATGGGTATGTTGATTCTGATTATGCTAGCAATAAAGATAATAGGAAATCAACTACTGCTTACTATTACACTTGGGCTGGCAATTGTATTTCCTGGAAGTCACAACAACAATTTGTTGTTGCTTTGTCTTCTACTGAGGCAGAATACATTGCTGCCACAGAAGCGGCAAAAGAAGCCATTTGGTTGACTGGTATTCTTGGTGAAATCCAAACTGTCCCATTTATGCTTGTTTTGCATATGGATAGTCAAAGTATTCTGTATTTATGCAAAGATCTTGTATATCATGAAAGATCTAAACATATAGATGTGAGACACCACTTTATTAGAAATAAGGTGGAAGAAAAGGTCTTGGAGGTAAAGAAAGTTGAAGGGGACTTTAATCCCGCTGACTTTGGTACAAAGATTGTTACTGCTGACAAGTTCTCATTTTACAGGAATTTCTTGCACATTTGGGATGCTACCTGAGTCCTGAGGGACAGAGTGGCCGACGATGGACATGAGACAATGATATAACCTTCCACTACTGGTAACACTGGCAGACATTTCAACACAAGGATTAGGAGGGCATTTGTTATGTCATTAATCCTATGTTGTAATAATTAGCTTAAGTTCTGTTATGTAATTGCAAGCACATAGGCATGGTAGAGACTAGGACTAGGGGAACATGGCTCGAGCAGGACTAAGACGGCACTGACCATGTGGGACCATTGTGACTTAGCCATGGTGTGGCTAAGGAACTCAGATGGACTCATGTGTTTGCTGGTGTTGTGTTCTGATGCTTGTTGGGCCTGTTCTCTGTGGTGTGCTTAATGGGCCTCTCTGTTTATGGGCCAGATGACTCCTTAAGTGAAACGCAGCGTTTGGCAATTATCTGGAGCTCTCCTTCACAGACTAAGAAGACGATGACGTTTTGGCAATTTAGGGCTTGAGTATTTAAACCCTCTCTGAGCCACTGTAGCCGTCATTCTCTGGCATCTTCTCTGTGTGACGTTTTGGAATCCTTGAGAGATTTTGCTCCTCCCAGAGCTCTGAGCTTTCAGTGGCTTCCATGGCGTCTCCTCTGAAAGCTTGAGACCACAAGAGAAAGGAAAAAGACAGAGGGGCTTGAGAGATTGAGAGGATCATGTGGAGCTCGTTGGAGGCCCTTGGTGCAAGGCTTTTCTGAAAGCCTTGCGGTGTCCCACTGGGGACTCTTCTTCTCCTTCTCGTCTTGTTTTTTGTTTTGCTTTGTGCCTTTGTTTCTTCTTTGTTCTTGTCTTTGCCGCTTGTGTGCTTGCATGTAACTCGAACTGACTTTTGGCCTTTGTTGCTTAGTGGATTTGGTTGAGTCTCCCCTCTTGAGGCTCCGCAGACGTAGGACTTTGTCCGAACTGCGTTAACAATTCCTGGTGTTCACTTTGCTCTTTTAGTTTTGAGTTTTTTCGTCCTTAATCGTTTTACCATATTTCCGAGCAATCGAGGTGGATAGAGAATTTATGATTACAATAACTAACTAATAGTTATGATTAACCATTACAACTTGAGGATGGATGATAGAGTCTAGATATTCAATCTGTTAGTTTAGAGTTAATTAGTTATAACGGTTATGATTAACCACATGTACGTAGTTATAAGAGGGGAGGAATTTGTTTCATTCAATAAAATCAACTTTCTCTCATTATGAAATCCAACTATTTTTCTCATTGCTTTGTTAGCTCACTTGGACTAAATATTCATTCAATGAAATCAACTCGTTTTTCTCATTATGTTCTCCAATATTCAGATTTCTAATTTCTTCGAAACCTAAGAGATTAAGGCTATCTAGCTCAAATCATAATCAGAAATCTCATAACTGCCATACTAATAGGACTTGGGAGGAACAAATCAATGTGCCATTTTTCTGAAAATTTAAAAAGAAGAAGCTCTAATTAATTAAGTTGGAATTATATAATTGTAGAAGCATAGGGATTCCAAGATTCTATTTGTATATATATTAAACCGCATATTATCATTACAAAATGCATAGCTGTCCTATTATCGTAATATAAATATAATTAACACATCCCTAGCTCATTATTATCGGATCCCTACCTATAATTTAATAAATATAGTTTAGCTAGCTAGAAAGCACCCATTGGAGTACCCCATGGATCATAGATGTGTATGTATAATTGATGAATTCAATGTAATCACAAATTCTCTATCCACCTCGATTGTTCGAAAAAAGGTAAAGCGATTAAGGACGAAGAACTCAAAAAAACAGAAAAGAGCAAAGTGAACACGAGAGTTGTTTACGCAATTCGGACCAAGGTCTTATATCTGCGGAGCCTCAAGAGGGGAGACTCAACCAAATCCACTAAGCAACAAAGGCCAAAAGCCAGTTCGAGTTACATGCAAGCACACAAGCGGCAAAGACAAGAACAGAGAAGAAACAAAAACACAAAGCAAAATAGAAAACAAGACGAGAAGGAGAGTCCCCAGTGGAACACCGCAAGACTTTCAGAAAAGCCTTGCACCAAGGGCCTCCAACGAGCTCCACATGATCCTCTCAATCTCTCAAGCCCCTCTGTCTTTTTCTTTCTCTTGTGGTCTCAAGCTTTCAGAGGAGACGCCATGGAAGCCACAGAAAGCTCAGAGCTCTGGGAGGAGCAAAAGCTCTCAAGGACTCCAAATCGTCACACAAAGAATATACCAGAGAGTGACGGCTACAGTAGCTCAGAGAGGGTTTAAATACTCAAGCCCTAAATTGTCAAAACGTCGTCGTCTTCTTAGTCGGTGAGAGAGAGCTTCAGATAAGTGTCAAACGCAGCGTTTCACTTAAGGAGTCGTCTGGCCCAATAACAGAAGAGGCCCATTAAGCATACTATAGAGAACAAACCCAACAAGTCTTGAAACACAACATCGGCTAACACATGAGCCCATCTGAGTGCCTTAGTCACAACAAGGCTAAGTCACAAGGCACCCACATGGTCAGTGTCGTCTCAGCCTTGCTTGAGTCATGTTCCCCTAGTCCTAATCTCTACCTATCATATGAGCTTGCATTACATAACAGAACTTTAAACTAATTATTACAACATAGAATTAAAGACGTAACATTCAATATAATAAATAGCACATGTATTCTTACTATAACTCGTGCCCGATGGTACGACGAGTTGATTAAAACGTACATGTGAAATTTCGTGTGCTTACGTACATAGTCAAGCTAATTATATATGTAATTACCATATTTTCCAAATGAATATAGGCATGGAATGTAGATTGCAATTAACTACACTTGATTTGATCTGAGATCTTATCCATCTGGCGCCAAATTTTAGATTAGGCCGGGCACATCTCTGCACTTGTAATATGTGAATGATTAATTTGAACATGCAGAAATAGTACGAATTAAATTAAAATAGCCTACAACTTCAAAACTATCAAATTTAAGATAGAATATGTCCATAAATCAAAACCACACTAACCCAATTAATTCACTAGCCTACACGAATAACTCAACTTGGTTCGATCTTTTTTCATAAAGATTAATATAAGGCCATATTAGAAAAGCTGTCAACTAGGGTAAATTAATTTAGTTATGAATTAATTCCCTGCACGGCTGCACCTATATGTATATATATAGATTCTGACTACTAATATTTAAATTTTGTACGTACAATTTCAATAATTAATATTGTAAACCATAAGAATCAAAGTTGAAAAAGTAAGATTTGATGAGCATATTGAAGCATTGTTTAAGAGAATGAAGCCCTGGAAAGGAGGTGTAAAGTGTGTACAGTACGGGTAGAAGACAAAAACTTCATCAGAAGCCTTAGATCAATTGAATCTCAACTCATTTTCAGGGACCATGCTCCTTTTCCTCCCTTTTCCACACCTGCAACATCTGCATTTTAGACATTTTCTATTTATTTATTTTTGTGTATATATGTTAATCTACTATTTTATGCAATACATTTCCTACAATTTCCCCTTCTTTTTTGTACAAACATTCGAACTTCGATTGTTTTGATTAAGTATAAGTGTTTAAATACAAGTCTATCACACATTGAAAATGGATGAATATCAATATCTAGTATATAAACTTAATGATTTACTTCTTTTCTTGTCAATTGATTTTATGATGGAATATGTTTTTATGTATACGTCCCCAGTCTATCAGCCTACGGACTTTCACATGGTATAAGAACTTATTCATGATGGATCCATTTTTTAGGTTAATTGGGGTCTTATATCCCTTTTCTTGGGTCAATTGTGTTTGACTATAAAGAGATTGAGATGTACAACAACACACATGTATGTCCAAGTATCAACTGGGCCAAGCTCATTGCACCTGCAAAGGCATGTTGGAATATGTGTTCATCCCACATCAGAAGTGTGTGGATATCAATACCTAATATATAGGCTTAATTGATTACTCCTTCTATTGACAAATGATTTTAAGATGAAATTTCACAAAGCTTATATACTGGGTTTATCTAAGCTTATGCGCTTGTACGTTCATATCCCACAGTTTATCAACCCACATACTTTTACAAGATGGGCATCAACGGTGTAACTTGTAACTGTAACTGGTTTGTATAGTTTGAGATAAATATGACTCGAGTTAACCTTGAAGGAATATATCTTCTAGCTACTAACTAGTACAACAAATCAAAGTCATGATTGAATTTGACACATCCAAGTTCGTCGATATACCCCATATTGAAAGTTTTTAAGACTAATGCAAGCATATTATTTAAGATCGATAATTGATTTAGGTTGAAACCTCATTGATCTTATATATTGTGCTTCTATATATTGTATTGTGTTCATAAGTATGATCCCCTAATTGTCAGTCTAATGGACTTTAACAATATGCACTCCCCTCTCCCACTAGAATGAAAAATAATATAGCAAAGCTAAGCTAAAATAACACATTTTAACAATATACCATGCCAGAGCTAAGATGAAATAACACTAAGGGCCTGTTTGGTGGCATACTTTAGGTATAGAGAATGAGTTAACCCGATTTCCATATTTGGTTGGATAAAAAGTTTCAGAATGAGATATTTCTTGGATTGAGTCATTTTCATAAATATAAAGGCTCTCATACACTCTTTTTTTATAAAGGTATGAGTCATTTCCAAAAATACAAAGACTTTCATAGTCTCTTAACTTGATTCCTAACATCTAATCAAATAAAATAAAATGTTCAAAGAATAACTCAACATAATTCCTCATATCCAACCCAATTCGGTCATCATATCAAACGAATCCTAATATGGTTTGCTTGGTATGCAACAAATAATACAAAACAAAATCTTCTTCTCTTTAAGAGAAACAGACTTCAACGGGATGGGGAATCAATAACATCAAAATGGGTAAAGGTTTGATAGTCTGAATGTAAAATTCGAATGCCAAATTTCGTACAATTAACAATGTCTACTTTGGAAAATATCAAAAGTGGCTGTAGTTTAGTGGTTAGAATTCCACGTTGTGGCCGTGGAGACCTGGGCTCGAATCCCAGCAGCCACACTTTTTTCATTTTTTTTTGTTTGCTCTTTCTTGGGCTTCATCTGCTGCACACGCCGTTAACCATTGAAATGTTTTGTCTTTGACCGTTAATGGGCTTTGGTGCCTTGGGCTAAAATATGATCAGTCCTATTTCACGGATACACTGGGCCAAGAAATAAAAAAAGCCCAACGGCTGTAACCTGTTTCTTGAGTACGATATAGATTTCCTGCATCCCACATCGGAGAGGAGGAGGGAAGGAGTGAAGCTAAGAGACTATAAAAGGCGAGCGAATGGGTGATTTGAAAGTATCTTTGCGCTTGGGGCAATGACGCAGCTAGTGAGGTAATAACCGAGGCGCGTCAATTGCTGGTTGAAAACTATTTCCAAACCCCCTCTTCGGCCTTGGCTTGTCCTTGGCCGTCGAGAATTTCTGGAAGGGCTCCTTAGCTTCTGCTTTGGTAAAGCCCTACAATTCTCAGTTTAAAATTCTTTCATAAATAAGTAAAACGTAACGATTAAAAATATATTAAGCAAATTTATTTATGAAGTAAGGCTGGAACACAAAAAAAAACACCCTGCTGCATGATATACCCATAGGCATATGCTTATTTGAATACAGACGCTCGTAACAAAAAGCTAAAACGACACCGTTCTAGGGAACGACTCTAGCGGCGGTGGGCCCCACCCTGAACCCGGTCCTTCAGCTCCTTGGCTTTCTCATCTGCGCCGGACCCGGTCGACCCCAAATCTTCAGCCCTGGCGACGGTTTCGCGGCCGTACATCACGCCCCCTCCGGGAGCCGTGGCGGTGGTGATCCTAGTAAACCCCGCCACGCCCACAGGCCCATGCCCGGCACGATCACGCTCTCGCTCCTCTCCGGATCCGATCACGCCGGATGTCGGGTCGCGCAGCTGCTGCTGCTTCTGGCCGCCGGAAGTCGGGTCTCGGTGCTGTTGCTGCTGGCCGCCACCGGAGACGCCGGAAGTCGGGTCGTGGATATGGTGCTGCTGGACGCCGCCGTAGACGCCGGAAGTCGGGTCGTGGATATGGTGCTGCTGGCCTCCGCCGTAGACGCCGGAAGTCGGGTCGCGGATATGCTGCTGCTGCCCACCGCCGTAGTCGCCGGAAGTCGGGTCGCGGATATGCTGCTGCTGCCCGCCGCCATAGACGCCGGACTTCGGGTCGTGAAACTGCTGTCGACGGCCTCCGCCGTAGTCGCCGGAGGTCGGGTCGCGGAGCTGTTGCTGCTGGCCGCCGCCGTAGTTCATGTCGGGATCTTCATAATCGCTTCCCAGAGTACCGGCGGTGGGGTCGCGGTTGGTCATTCCGGCTCCGGTGGAACCGGGGGCTCCGAGGGGGTCGGAGGTTTGGAAGGCTCCGGTGGATCCCGGGGCCCCGACGCCGGGCCCAGTTGGGTTTCCCAATTGGCCTCTCTCTTGATTACGCCTCTCCGCCATTTACAAATTAGTAACACTCGGCTTCTTGATTCTTGATTCTTGATTTGGGATTGAATCTGATTTGATAGGGAGTTTGTTGTATGCAATCTGAATTGGGTTGATGTTTGATTTATAGTTGCAAGTGTGTTTTTGATGGAGTTGACACGTGGCTTGTGCGGGTGTCGTGGGTGCGTTATGAGAGCGCCACGCCGGATAGATTGCGGGGTCGGATTTGTATTACATCGATTACTGTTTTCGTGTTTATCTCTTTTCCATTTCAGAACAATGACAAATCCAAATTTTCTTTGAAATATAATTAAAACACTAAGATTTCAGCTTTCATTGTCTTTTAATGCACAACCTTACTTAGATGCTTGATTCCAGTGTGAGATAGTAGTTTCTGGACGATCGAAAAACTGATAATATTGGATGAAGATACCTAATCTTTTCTGTATCACAAGAAGCCTTTGTTGTCTGGATTTTTGGCGATTCTTCTTATGGTACAGAATACACTTATGTAAAGAACTTGATAACTGTCCTTTTTAAATGCACTTTCGGATTTCTAAAAATGCAATTTAGTAACACTGTAACTAATGCCATGAGAATCATATGTTACATACTTCTTTATACAAGTTGGTGTTATAGCTTTCAGACTTTGGATTTGGAATTCTAGATGTGTACAAGATGAAACTTGACTTGGATATCGTTTTGTAATCATGTGAGACACTTTTCAATAATATCAATTCGACCCTTAAATGAATATTTAGGATTACACGAATTCAATTTTGAAAACTTCTCTTACGCTAGACATGAAAGTTACACGAATAGTTTTTCCGATAGGAGGTCCAAAATTTAACCCAACACCCTTACATAGGGTAGGGTAGGATCCGACAAGCTAGTTATAATAGCGGTTAAAGGTCTGTTTGAATTCCGTTTAAAATATATTAAAATATATTTTAATACATTTTAAATTGAGAGATTTAAACAGACCCTAAAACGTGTTTGAACTCAATTTTATCTATTTATCTTGCTAACGAGGAAATTTGAAAAGATCCTAATACATTTTAAATTGGGATGTTCATAGAATTCTTTATCCTCCATTTTATCTATTTATCTTTCCAAGGGTCCATGATTATGAGTAATGCATTTAAAATGCACTCTAATATATAGGCCTCTCAATAAGGCGGGTTCGGAGTGGAAAATAGTATCTCCATTTTCATTTAGAAAAATACTCTTTGTCCCCGTTCTCATGTGGGGAACTAAAGTTGTCTCCGTTTCCACTCGTTCCCTTCCCCACCAAATCCCCTTTCCCGATAAATTTTCTCAATTAATATTTTGTAAAATCAGATCCGCTCGAATCCTCCTCAATCGTTCAAAACTAAGCTTGGACAGCAAAGACAAAGGAAAAGCAAACTTGAACACTAGGAGTTGTTTATGCAGTTCGGACTAAGTCCTACGTCTGCGGAGTCCTCAGGAGGGGAGGCTCACCCTTTTCACTAGGCAACTCAAGGCCAAGAACAAGTTTGGTTACAAGCAAGCATACAGAGAACAAACAAAGGAAACAACACAAGAGAAGAAGTGGCGCACAAGACAAAAAGAAGAAGACGAGATAAGAAGTGTCCCTTGGAAGGACAACCACAGAGCTTGCACACAAGCGACTCTTCAATCTCTCTTTCTCTCTTTCTGTGACTTCTCTCTCAACCTTCAAGCTACATCTTCGAGCAACAATGGGGGAGCCAGAGTTCTGCTCTCAGTGAAGAGAGCTCTCTAGGGTTTCCATCGGAGCAAAGAAGAGAAGAAGCTTCAAGTCACTCCGCGTAGAGAGCTACAATAGAGGTTTATATACCTCTACACATTTAGCCCAAACGCGTCGTTTCACCAGCAGAGGCCAGAGTCTCACAAATCGGCCAAGCCCAGAAAGCAGAGGAGGCCCATAAGTATAAACAGGCCCATTACAAGTGAAACCGAGACCAGAAAAGGCAGAACATGCCCAAAGCTAAGCCAGAGCTTCATGTGTTGCTGCAAATAGACTAGGACCAATAATGGTCAAGTCACTCGAGCCAACATGTGCCTTCATGGCTAAGCCAGTTTGTTAGCCCCCTTAGTCTCTACATCGTATTCCTAGTCTACTCATCTGTAATGCTTGTAATGACCAATCTATGTTCTAATTACAACAACTTTTGATTAGATTACATAACAAATGCCCTCCTAATTCAAATGTTGATGTAGTTCCAAGTGTCGCCAGTAGTGGTTGGGGTTTAGAGCCAACTGTCCGTCATCGTCATCTAGGTTAAGGTGGTTTCAGGCAACATCCCAAATGTGCAGGAAATTCCTGCATAATGAAAATTTATCAACTGTTACAATTTTAGTCCCAAAATCTACAGGATTTTCATCCCCTTTAACCTTTCTTACCACCAGAACCTTTTCTTCCACCTTATCTCGAATAAAGTGGTGTCTAACATCAATGTGCTTAGACCTCTCATGGTACATGGGATCCTTGCACAAGTATAAATCACTTTGACTGTCCATATGCAGCACATACATTAATGGAGTAGTCAATATTTCACCAAGAATCTCAGTTAACCATATTGCCTATTTTGCTGCCTCAGTGGCAGCAATATACTCTGCTTCAGTGGAGGAGAGAGTCACCACTGACTGTTGCTGTGATTTCCAAGAGATACAGTTACCAGCCCAAGTATAGTAATAGGCAGTAGTAGATTTTCGAGTATCTTTATTACTGGCATAGTCAGAATCAACATATCCATGAAGTTCATTTCTAGATGTATGCTCACAGTAAACAAGACACAAGTTCTCAGTACCACACAAGTATCTCAGCAGAAATTTCATGGCATTCCAATGACACTCAGCAGGGTTTGACATAAATCTAC
The DNA here is from genome assembly GCA_027886185.1 of Rheum nobile. Classification (NCBI taxonomy): domain Eukaryota; kingdom Viridiplantae; phylum Streptophyta; class Magnoliopsida; order Caryophyllales; family Polygonaceae; genus Rheum; species Rheum nobile. The sequence continues at coordinate 1,589,479 of WOAB01000309.1, forward strand.
TAAGTACACTAATAGCAAATGCAATATCAGGTCTATTACATAGCATGGCATACATAACAGACCCAACAACAACATCATAGGGAACATGAGACATCTTGGCCATTTCAGCAGGTGTTTTAGGGCAGTGCTCTTTGGTCAAATCTAAGTGCCCTCCTAAGGGTATTAAGGTGGGTTTAGAATTTAGCATGCTGAATTTTTCAAGAATCTTATGCACATAATCACATTGAGAGAGCTGCATTTTCTTTTTCTTTCTATCTCTAGTGATATTAATACCAAGAATTCTCTAGGCAGGGCCCAAATCTTTCATATCAAAATACAGTTTTAAGTCTCTTTTCACAACAGAAATATGCACCTTAGAACTACACATAATTAAGATATCATCAACATACAGGAGCACAAACAAAGGAGTTTTGGATTTAATGCCCTTAAAGTAAAGACAAGTATCATAACTGCTCCTAGTGAATCCCATATTTTTCATGCAAGAGTCAAATTTAATGTTTCACTGTCTAGGGGATTGTTTAAGTCCATATATAGATTTCTTTAATAAACAGACATGCTCAGATTTAAACTCAACTACAAACCCCTTAGGATGTTTCATGTAAATAGTCTCAAGCAAATCATCATGTAGGAAAGCAGTTTTAACATCCATTTGTTCTAATTTCCAATCAAACACAACAGTCATGGCAAGAAGCAACCTCAAAGTTTTATATTTCACAACAGGGGCAAAGATGTCATTATAATCAAGTCTCTCTTTCTGAGTGAACCCCTTAGCTACAAGCCTAGCTTTATATCTAGGGGGGTCACCCTTGTGAGTTCCTTCTTTCAATTTGTAAATCCATTTGCAGTCTATTAACCTAGCATTTTTAGGTTTTGGAACAAGTTCCCAGGTATTGTTCACAAGCATAGACTTATACTCCTCATGCATAGCTTTCAACCAGTCCTTAGCATGCAAACACTTAATAGCAATCTCATAAGTCTCAGGAGTAAAGGAATTTACAACATGCTCTGCAGCTATGAAGGCAAACTCAACAAGATTCAGATTAGAATGCTCAGCAAGCAAGGAAGACATAAATCTCCTATTAGGTATTCTAGTTCTGGGTTGTCTGTCTCTAGTTAATTGATAATCATTTAAGTCATTCACAGCAGGAATTTCAATGTTATCATTCTCATGCTCAGAATCATGAATAGACACAACACTAGGAGAATTACTGTCACTTACCTCCCCACCTGATTGGTGAGGGTTCTGATCTCCACTCACATGATCACTTTCAGCAGGTTGACCTTGTTCATTTGAGTCCAGTGACTCTCCAAATGATGAGGTACTTGAGTTTTGACCACTGTCAAACTCATCTTCTTCATCACTTGCAACTTCATGAGGCAAGAACAACCTCATTCCTTCTTGTTCCCCAGTACTTGTGCTCACAGAAGAGGTGTTAGTAACATTTTTAAAATGAAAATCTACCTCATTAAAGGTTACACTCCGAGATGTCAAACCTTATAGCCATGAGGTTGAACAAGTAGAAGCTTATAACCTTTAACACCCTCAGGGTACCCCAACATCACACCTTTCAAAGCCCTTGGCTGCAACTTACCTTGTGACACTTGAGCATATGCAGTGCAGCCAAAAGGTTTAAGGTGAGATAAATTTGGAGCCTTGCCAGTCCACTTCTCTTATGGTGTTTTGAAATTCACCACAGAAGATGGAGATATGTTGATGAGGTAGCAAGCAGTGACAACTACCTTTCCCCATAGTGAGGGTTTCATCCCAGCACTGATGAGCATGCACCTTGCCTTTTCAAGCAAGGTCTTGTTCATCCTCTCAGCAGTACCATTCTGCTGAGGTGTGCCAGGGACTGTGAGGTGTCTTTTAACCCCAGATTGAGCACATAAATCATTGAAGGCATGGTTACAAAATTCAAGGCCATTATCTGTTTTTAAGCATTTCAGTTTCTCATTTGACTCACTCTTTGTTGAAGCCTTCCATATCTTAAAAGTATGAAATGCCTCGTCCTTAGATTTCAACAAGTACACCCATAATTTCCTAGAGTAATGATCAATGAAGAATATAAAGTATCTTCGGCCTCCTATTGTGTCAACCTGAGCAGGTCCCCACAAATCAGAGTGAACATACTCTAGAGGCTTCTTAGCAATATAGGTGGATTTGTTGAAACTATGTTGAGTTTTTTTTCCAAACACACAGTTTTCACAGAAGTTAAGGTCAACAGGTTTTCTATCAAGCAAGCCAGTTTTAAACAGATAATTAAGGCATTTCATTCCAATATGACCCAGCCTTTCATGTCAAAACTTTGATTGTTCAGAACTCATACTAATACTCATTTTTGAGATGTTAAGTTCAGGAGAAGCTATAACATGGTATAGTCCTCCCTTCTTAACACTCTTGATAAGAGCTAGTGGAGCCATTTCTCATGACCACTCTTATGCCATTATGAGTATTAATATTGCATCCTAAATCATCAAAGACAGATTCTGACATTAGGTTCCTTCTCAGGTCAGGTACACACCTCACCTTTTGAAGGAGCCTAACTTTCCCATCAAACATCCTAAGAGGCACATTACCTATTCCCTTAATAGGCAGTGAAGTGTGGTCACCCAACAACACTTCACCTCCATCACACTCATGCAAAGACTCAAACAAAGATCTATCAAAGGTAGCATGCAAGGTACACCCAGAATCCAGAATTCAGTCATGAGTCACAGTAGACAGAGAAGCACACATCATGAGTTCATAAGAATAATCACCAAGAATTTCACACACAGCAGCAGATTCACTGGATTTCTTATCTTTATCATCTTTTTGCTTCTTGTGACAGCCTTTAATAAAATGACCCTTTTTACCACAGTAAAAACAACTCTTAGCATATTTCTTATCATTCTTAGTTTTGTCATGTTTTTCACTTTTAGCCTTGTCCTTTTTCTGAAATCTCTTGTTTTTAGTCTTAGTCTTAGCCATAAGCACTTCAGACTTAGCCTCAGTTTTCTTTTCACCTTTAGACTTAAACACTTTCATAAGTTCATTTTTCTCCTGTATAGCCTCAACAATTTTAACTTTAGTCAGTTTCTCAGAGCTATACTGGATAACATCTTTAAAAGTGTCAAACTGAGAAGGCAAAGAGCTTAACAGAAGAACAGCCTGATGGGAATCTTTTATCTTGTCATCACATCTTTCAAGTTCTTGGTTCATTCTCAAGAATTTATCCAAGTTTTCATTCAGAGACAAGTTAATATACATCTTAAAAGTGAACAATCGACACAACAAAGAGATTCTACTAGGCAGTGATTTAGTCAAGTATAAATCATATAAAGCCTTCCAAAGAGATTTAGAGTCAATGACACTTACAACCTGACGAGCCACGTCGTCAGCAAGCCTAATCATGATCTCAGAATGAGCCTGCTCATCAAGCTCAGCCTTATCCTCAGCAGATATGTCAGTAGGCAAGGCCCAAGTCACTGCCTTCCAGCATTTTCCCTTTATGAGGATGGCTTTCATCTTGACTTGCCACATGGCAAAGTCAGTGGTGCCATCAAAGGGCTTGACCCTAACACTGTTTTCTGCCATAACCAACACACAAGTCAGATACCAGGAACAGTCTAAGATAGCAACACACAGAATCATACACACAGTCCAACTTCACACTTGACAAACAAGGTCAAGAGCAAAGACACATGCAACTCCTTTTGCAAAGAGTAATAAACACAAACAGAATGCTCAAGAACCTAGGGATAGAGCTTACACCTGACACAGAGTCAGGGCTTAGTCCACTAGAGATTCACTGTCACAGAAGATAGGAGTCTGTCTTAATAGTCAACAAGCTAGATAGTCTTTTAGAATGAGAGCAGATGAGCAGATAGGTTTTTAAAAAAGGTAATAGACAAAGCAAATAGTCGAGCCTCTCCAAGTTTTCCCAATCTGAAAAATACACCTTTGCAACTTTTCAAGTGAGCCACCACAGATTGTCACTTCTCAAACAATCGCATGCTCACAGCAGCAAAAATAGTAGGTTTTCCAGAGAAAGAAGCAACAAGAGACAACTCAACACAGAAAACCCTTTTCTAAAAACCCTAAGAACACAAGCGGAAGCACAGATCAAGAGCAAAAGCTCTGATACCAATTTGTAAAACCAGATCCGCTCGAATCCTCCTCAATCGTTCAAAACTAAGCTTGGACAGCAAAGACAAACGAAAAGCAAACTTGAACACCAGGAGTTGTTTACGCAGTTCGGACTAAGTCCTACGTCTGCGGAGTCCCCAAGAGGGGAGGCTCACCCTTTTCACTAGGCAACTCAAGGCCAAGAACAAGTTTGGTTACAAGCAAGCATACAGAGAGCAAACAAAGGAAACAACACAAGAGAAGAAGCGGCACACATGCCAAAAAGAAGAAGACGAGATAAGAAGTGTCCCCTGGAAGGACAACCACAGAGCTTGCACACAAGCGGCTCTTCAATCTCTATTTCTCTCTTTCTGTGACTTCTCTCTCAACCTTCAAGCTACATCTTCGAGCAACAATGGGGGAGCCAGAGTTCTGCTCTCAGTGAAGAGAGCTCTCTAGGGTTTCCATCGGAGCAAAGAAGGGAAGAAGCTTCAAGTCACTCCGCGTAGAGAGCTACAATAGAGGTTTATATACCTCTACACATTTAGCCCAAACGCGTCGTTTCACCAGCAGAGGCCAGCGTCTCACAAATCGGCCAAGCCCAGAAAGCAGAGGAGGCCCATAAGTATAAACAGGCCCATTACAAGTGAAACCGAGACCAGAAAAGGCAGAACAGGCCCAAAGCTAAGCCAGAGCTTCATGTGTTGCTGCAAATAGACTAGGCCCAATAATGGTCAAGTCACTCGAGCCAACATATGCCTCCATGGCTAAGCCAGTCTGTTAGCCCCCTTAGTCTCTACATCGTATTCCTAGTCTACTCATTTGTAATGCTTGCAATGACCAATCTATGTTCTAATTACAACAACTTTTGATTAGATTACATAACATATTTATTTCGGGTCTTTCCGTGAAAATTCATGTGATTTCTCCACTTATAGTCAAACAAGTTCCCCATAAATATCCCCATTTAACCCCCAAGAAATTTTTGTTACTCATTTTTCTGTTATGGTTCTCCAATTAATCTACATTGTCAAACAAAATATAACAATATAATACGTGAGTTGAATTCAATAAAAAACAAGTCCTTAAAATTTCATAGTAGATGCATACTAACACTTATAAATGTCTATTACACCATTTTTTCAAATAAAAAAATCAATTATCAACTATAAATTATAAATATGAAAAAAATATGCAAGCTCTCAACTTCACCCATGAAAATTTTCCATAAAAAATCTCATCGAGTTTCCAAATGAGGATATTTAACTGGTAATCTCGTGGAAAAACTCAATGGACAATACCACGAGGATTATCAATGGAGATACTCGTGGGGATCCTCAACGGGAACGGGACGAGGAGTGGGATTTGGGTATCTATCCTCGTCCCCGTCCTTACGCGGAGATGTGTTTTTTGCCATGTCCCCACCACGTCCCTATTTAAAATCCCATCCTCGCCCCCATAGCGAGGAATCTCCACTGATAATGGGAAATCCCGCCCCATTAACATCTCTACTAATATACGATCCAAACAAACCCTAATTACGCCCCATCAATATATATTTTCATGGCTTGTTTGTAGGGCTGTCAAAATTTGACCCGATCTGAATGACCCGCCCGATCCGCTCGAAACCGAACTCGTTCGATATCCGAAAAGAATTAAAAAATTGTACATCCGAACCCGACTCGACCCAAACCGACTAGCCCGAACCCAAAAAATAACTCGAACGGACTAGCCCATTATCAACCCAGTACCCGAAGTCACCCGACCCAAAATCACCCGAAAACCTGAAGTTGCCCGATCCGAAATCACCCGAAAACACAAAGTTACCCGATCCGAAAACCCGAAGTTGTCCGATCCGAAATCACCCGAAAACCGAAAGTTGACTGATTCAAAATCACATGAAAACCAAAACTCAATAGCCCAAAATCATAGAAAAAATTAATGCAACCTGATCCTAAACTTTCCTTATCGTTAAATCATAAAGTCAAAGGTCTAGGTTTATTCTCACTATTTACCGTAAGAATCATCCTTACCAAAACCCAATCTTAAATATAGAACTTCAATGATAGGAGATTTTATAGTGAATATATATATTTATTGTAATTATGTTCGCCTTCAATCGAAAACTGGTTCCATCGAAATACATTGCAACCACAATTCGATTGATACGAAATTCTATTCTTTTGAGATCGTACTTAAACGAAATCTTATTCATTCGAACTCATATTCATATGAATTCCGACTCAACCGAAATATGATTTAAACAAAATCTAGTTCGGCCATAATCCGAAATAGCCCATCGAAATTGGCTCAAATATCTGACTTCTCCCGATAAAATGAACAATGGACCCGACCGACCCGAATTGGATTGAGTTGTCAAAATACACGTGAATACGTCATTAGCCAGGATCCGAATTAATCCGAAACCAAAATGACCCGACCCGAAACCGATCCGATTTGCCCGATTGACAACCCTAAGTTTGACCGAAATCCAAATTAACCCGACCGAAATTGACCCGAATACCCGATCTCACCCGATAAATGAATATCCGATCCGACCCGACCCGACCCAACCCGATATGGTCCGACTTGTTATAATATTTGGCATTGGCCCGAATCCAAACTAACCCGAATCCGAAATGACCCGACCCGAACCCGACCCGACCCGCCCGATTGACACCCCTGCTTGTTTGTACATGAAATGAAGAGGAAAGTAAAAAGACCACTTATATTAGTACGAATCTTCTTCAACCAAAAATAAAATAAACCGGTATGCATATTCTATCATCTCTCTTCTATACTCTACCGATCTCTACTTACACTTTCATATTATTACTGGTTTTAGTCCTACCAACTCATTATCATGATTAAATTACTTCAGATATATGACCATAATGAGAATAGTACTACACATGAACTGCAGTTGTAATAAGATTTTATTCATAGGATAAGGCTGAAGTTATCCAAATACACCTCCAACCATAACTCACTGCAGAAGCATTACTCCGCAGCAGGGTACTTCCTAAACTCAAAACTTACAAACACACAACTAAAAGCCTTGCTTAACCAAAACCATAAAACACTTGATTCATTTATGAAACTTCAAAACCATTTTTTTATCACTAAGGAGTACTCAAATCAAAGGTAGCTTAGGAAGTATCCCTTGCTGCAAACACCGCTCAACGGCTGCCGCTTCTGCGGTTCCTGCCCCCAGCACCGCTCATATCTCCGGTGCCGAGGATGTCCTGGTCGTCTTCTCCGCCACGCCTCTGCTGCTGCTGCTGCTGTCCTCCACCTTGTCCACCGCCAACTCCGGTGTCAAATCCCTGACCACCACCAGTGCCGCCCATTCCGTGCTGCTGTCCTCCTCCAACTCCGGTGTCAAAGCCCAGTCCACCACCAGTACCACCTCCAGCGCCGCCCATTCCACCACCAGCTCCGGTACCCATGCCCATGGCCTGATCCCCTCCTTGCTGCTTCCTGTCCCCTCCTCCCTGCTGCTGCTGCTGCTGGCGGCTTCTGTCTGCCATTTTTTATGTGATGAGATGATTCTTCTGGATTTATAAAAACACGCTGCAAAAGTGTGAAGATTGAGATTAGTGAGTTTTTTTTGTTTTTGCAAGATTTGATGTGATGTTATGAGGGTTTTTGTAGGGTTTTAATAGTGGCAAGGATTGCATGGGATTCTGGGGACATTGCAACTAAATTAATTGAACTGGAGTTTGGAGATATGGATTAATGGATACTTACCTTACCTGCCATGGAAGTTGACACGTGACATGGTCTTCTGCCTAGGAGGCTGACACGTGAGGATCAGGGTTGTGTGGATGTTTGAGGATCTTGACACGCCGCTCTGTTAAACTACTAATGTACTAATTCATATCAAATGGCAGATATATGCAGTGTTTGATTCTGGATAAGATGGAGCCTTTAGAGAGAGATTTTTTTTCATTGATGAGGATGAAATGGATAATGTTATTATTCATGATGCAGAGGGACTTGACACATGTTTGATGATGACAAGCAAATGTTGCATTATTTAATGCAAGATACAGATGAGTAATTTAGTATGTTGCCCTGGATTAAGAGTTATGTACCTTGAGAAAAGCAAGAATCTATGATCCTGAGACACATGAAACAATAATAATAATCAGCTAAGTGGAAGATGATTTCTCAATATCAACCTATTGTGTTAACTTGCCACAAGGAATCTGTCAATGCAGTAGTATTAGGTGTCAACCTCTCTTTGGAAAGTAATCAAGCTAAAGCACCCTGCAAGCCTTTGGATAATTGGCAATGGGTTTTTCATTTATGCAAGATCAGACATTTGACCATTGCAATTACCTCAGGAGGGAAAAGAAGCTGGAATTTGCATCATTTTATTATACCTTGACATCGGCAGAGAAGATGTTAATCCTATCAATGACAAACTGAATAAAAAATTTGACAGTGAGGTTGCACAACACATTCCCAGCGTTTTCTAGTGCTTCTGAATTCTGATCACCAGAAATTTCCACATGAACACTCCCCGTCATTAAAATGATGAAATCTCATGTTATCCCTAACAACTATCTCCCTTCTGGTGATCTTAGATGCTCCACACATGAACATATGGCAATCCTCACACATCCTCAAGTTCTTCATGATCCGAATTGTAGATCCATCATCAGTAGTCAGCAACCCAAATGACAATGCAAGCTTCTCACTATGCGTTAGCAGAATCCGGTGCCCATCATCCTCACAAATATCATAAGAAACTGACGCCAAATTTGGCTGGTAACCATGTAGCTTCAACTGGCCCAAGAGATACTCCAGTATATGCATCATCTCTCCAGACAAAGGATGTGTTAGATCCCCAGCGAAAAACTTGTCAACAATTCCTCTCTTCCTTTCGATCCAGCTGCACGCGGGATGCTTCCTCAAGCTCCTCTTCATCATCAACTCTCTTACTCCTGCAACATCATCCCACCTTCCAGCCAATGCATATATGTTGGATAGCAGAACATAGTTTCCTCTGACGTTTGGCTCTAGATCAAACAGATGGGAAGCTGCCACCTCAGCAATGTCGGGATTTCCATGAGTACGACAGGATCCGAGGAGAGCGCCCCATACCCCTGCATGAGGCTTCAAAGGCATAGATTTGGCTAGATCAAGCGCTTCCTCCAAGCACCCGGCTCGCCCAAGAAGATCAGCCATGCAAGTATAGTGACCTGCTGATGGTGTAACGCCATAGGATTCCTCCATGGTGGCGAAGAAACGTTTGCCTTCTTCCACCATCCCGGCATGACTACACGCTGTGAGGAGTGCCATGAATGTGACTTCGTTCGGTTTGATCCCTGCAGTGATCATGTCATTGAAGAATTCTATAGCTTTGTTTGCACAACCATGTGCTGCAAATCCACTGATCATGGCACTGTAAGTGTACACGTTTGTTTGACGCATCTGCTTGAAGATTTTGTAGGCATCCTCCAACATCCCACATTTGGTAAACATGTCTACTAATGCAGACCCAACAAAGACATTATTGTAAGCTTCGATTCCGAGTTTATGAGCAATATCGAGGACCCAAGTTGCATACATTGATGCACCCAATTGTCCACAAGCTGAAATAACACCTAATAACGTCATGTCATCGGTTTGAACTCCCTCAGCTTGCATCATATCAAAGAACTCCAAGGCCTCTCCAGGCCTAGCATTCTGAGCATAGCCATTGATCATAGCCGTCCAAACCACTGAATCCTTCACAGGCAACCCATCAAACAGCTCCTTAGCAGCAGCCATGTCTCCGCTCTTTGCATAAGCAGCGATCAGTGTCGTCTCAGAAACCGTATCCCTTTCAGGCATTTCATCAAACACTTTGCCCCCACAACCAAAGGCCCCACATTTGACATACATATAAATTAGGGCATTCCCCACCAACAAATCCCAATCAAACCCACCAGATTTCACCACCTGCGCATGGATTTGCCGCCCCAAACTCTCATCACCTGCCCCACCACAACTCTTGAGCAAAGAAGACAAAGTAAACGACAAAGGCGAACTCCCAACCCTCCTCATACGACCATACAGAGCTACAGACTCATCCAACTGCCCGTTCAGAGCGTACCCGCGGATCAAAGCGGTCCAGAGAAACGGGTTCGGGTCGTGGACCTGATGAAATACAGCGCGAGCGTATGGGTCCATCGGCAGGCCAAGTTCAGAGACCCTGCGAACAAGCTTCGTGATCGGATAGCAACATTGCTCGAGGCCATTTCGATAGATGTATGCGTGTACCTGCTTGATCTGGGTGAGGAATCGACATCCATGGAGGATCTGGATAACCCGAGATTCCAATTCCTCTTTCCATTGTTTTAGATGTGGAAACGGGATAAACGTAACAACCTGGGTTTGATCTTGTTGGATGTGTAAACTGAGTTGCCTTAGACATTGAGACAACTCTGCGTTGCCTCCTCTGGAGAGAGTTCGCATTCCCTTCCAAAGAGAGCTCTGCTTCTCTGTTTTCACTCGCCGGGAAACTGTGGTCATTTAAACACATAAGATGAGGGTAGTTTGGTCACTTGCAAATTTATAGCAAAGTTTCAACTTTCAAGAGCTGGTTTTCCTGTAAAATGCTTATTAGCAAAATAGTAAGTAGCAAGTAAATCACTCATGGAGGAAAGGGAAGCTGCATATCTGGATTTTTCCGAGGCATGTATTCAAATTGGATATGAAAATGTACATAAAAGTACATTAATTAAGAGATATACAGTAACATTTAGCAGAAACCGATGAATAACTTGTAGCTCCTCTTAATAGCAGCTGGATAATCTAGTTACTCTTCACAACAAGGAAACGGGATATTATGAAGAAAGGAGGGACCTAGCATTCACTGCATCAGATATGGCATCCAAGACTGTTTTTCAGGTCATCTGAATCTTCATTAAATCCAATGCTGTCCCTCCACAGTGAAAGTGGAAGTCAAGCTACAAAATCTTATAGCTTCTGTGATCTTGTATACAAATCAATCACGGGCGCTCCGTGCACAGATAACCTTCCTGTGCTGCTGCAGAGTCAATCACAATTCACACATGATCAATAACTCTTCTGAATAAATCCACGGTCATCACAATTTGAAGGTTTGCTATGAATCATAAGAAGCAGAAATTTGGACAGTCTGTTTAGCCTCTGTTGTTCTGTGAAAATGTATATCCTGTTGATTGAGCAAGGACAGCAATTGCAGAAGCTCCTCAATAGATAATTTTGAAGGCCTCTTGTCCTCAAACCCATTTGATCGTAGGACTCCAATCACCTTCTCTCTGAAAGCACTAAGGTCTAAGCATGAAGATGCAGCCAATGATAGGCTACCTTGTTCAATTATTGTTTCGTCTTCATCCTCTCCATCTTTATCACTGTAGTCGGATGTAGTGACTCTGCTCTCGTTAAAGTACGTATTAGACAATCTCATGAGCTCAATAAGCTTCTTCTTTTGCTTGAATGTTGCACCCAAAGTCTTGTTCTTTTTACTGAAACATGTCCTTGTAAAGGCCAACCACTCATTCAAATCGACGTTAGGAACCTCAGCTTTTGGATGGATTTTGATCACCGAAGAGTCAACTTTAGGATTAGGAAGAAATTCCCGTTTGCTGACATCCATGATGAACTCCACATCAGCAACTAATTTGACATTCACAGCCAAACGGTTGAACTCTGAGTCACCAGGATTTGCCAATAGCCGACGAGCAAACTCTTTCTGAAGCAAAAGAGTAGCACTACGAAATGGGCGAGCTCCAAATACCAATTTCGCTATCAGAGGGGAAGAAATTCCGTACGGAATATTTGCAACCACAAGATCAAAATGGGGAAACTCAGCTTTTAAAGCATCTTTACAAATTACCTGAGAAAACAACAAAAACCAGAATAAATCCAACCATTATTTTTCAGAAGCCTGATATGAAATACTTGAAGAAATTAAATAAGTAGTCTTACAGTCAGTTTATCTCCAAGTCCAGTAGCAGCAACTCGCTTGTGAAGGACTTCTGGCATTCTTTTATCAATTTCAACCACCACAACCTTATGGGCAGCTTCTAGAAGCTTGAGAGTGAGATTGCCAGTACCAGGTCCAATTTCAAGAACTGTGTCAGACGGTCTTATGTTAGATCTTCTGACAATAGCATCGAGAATTCTGGTGTTAGTGAGAAGATGTTGACCCCATCCTTTGTAGAGATGAAAGCGGCCTCCAGCATCGGTTTCTTTGTTGCCAAAACTATCTCCAGCTTGATCAACCTTATCACGGTTAGCTTTGCTATGAAGTTGTTGGATCAAGAACTCATGGTGGCGGATTACAACTGGGGAGGACAATTTGAGATATCTGGGATGGAACACCATTGATTCCCCAAAAGTCTGAGACTAGCTGGTTACAAATTAAGCCTTCAGCAATTTTTCAATGAGTGTATAACTGTGAACTGCATTTTGTAAATGTTCAAGCAGAAATATAGCCACAAAATTCCTGGACTTAGCTAATATATGTATCACATTCATAGTTCATGAACAGAAAGACAAACGATGCATTTACGCAAAGTAGCAATTCATCGAACAGCTTGTGTGCATGAACCGAAACTTTTTCCATACAAGTAGCAGCGACAATCATCAATTATGAGAAATATCGTCAGTAAAACGAAAGTAATTTCCTCTCTAAATTACCTGAATAAAATCAGTAACTTCGGAATCCAAAAAACCTCTCGAATCGCAAAATGTAACTTGCTTAATCTTGAGAGAAATCCGTGCGCGCGCTTACGATCTCGAATCGGGAGTTCCGAGTACTAACTACACTAAGCAGCTTCCTTATTTGATTTCTCATTTATGAATTGGGCCGGGCTCATAATTCAGGCCGCTTTGTGGGCTGGTCAGGCCCATCAGTTGCTATCCTATCCTTTAAAATAACTAGTACTTTAGCTACATACAATTTCATAAATTCATCTTGTACCTTGTTTAATTCCAAAAATAAAACCATCGCATATCTTGAAGCCATTCTCACAATCTTTAACTAGTAAAGTTGCAATATTATATAAACTTAGGGGTATAAATACAGAATTGGGCCCAAATTGGAGAAATGCCTTGCAAACAAAGCAATACATAAACACCATGCGTTACTATATTGTAATGTACGTGTTCACATGCAGTAGGAGCAATTATGGCTTACCAACTCTCTTTTTTGAAGGAGTGTGGGGATGGGGAAATGGAAGACGGAAAAATAGCAATTATAACACTTTTTTCATGCTTGATGCAATTGATAACAAATGAGATGAGGTTTAATTTACAATATTGTGTAGGTTGTTGTTGCTTTTGGAGTTATCAAGCGAGAGCTTGTAGCCATTTACTAGCCAACATATTTATTTCAATTGGTCCCTTTTCTTTATGTTTCTGTCTCCAACTTAGTTCTAAAAATATTAAATTCACGTATATATATGTATATTTTGTGACAAATTATTTGTTATTGTCTTCATCAAACATGCCTAAACATATAAACCTAGCTAGTAGCAACCATATGTATTAATTAGTTGGTTGAGTTTGGATTGGATTGGATATATATAGTTTGTAAGTATGTAGCTAGTTAGTGTCCATGGATCAATACTTTTGTGTTGTACGTACGTGGTTGAAATTAAATGGTTGATCATAACCCTAAAATGTCTAGGTATATGTAAGGGCGGACGCAGGATTTTTGCCCAGTGGGACACAAATCCTACATAACTAAAAATTAATTTTAAAATATAATTTTTAAAAAAAAATTGAGTCAATATGCCGGGAATAGCCTGATGCAATTATTATTAATAGCAAATTAAAAGAGTTTCTCATGAGGGATACATGATTACAAAAAATTATTCAACAATACATGGAAGAGGTGTAAAAAAAATCAACAAAACAAGAATTAATCGAGACTGAGTGAACATAACATATGCATAATAAAAATTCTCTTCATACCAATTGGGACAAGAATGATAAGCTGATATTAGTTGAATAATCAGTAATATAGGCAACTAAACATTACTTAGGAGTGCTCTTTTTTATCTTGTCGAATTACATGGCATGGTTAGATTTGCTTTATATTTGGTGAACATAAACTTTATATGTTCTATCATATATCAATTCAATTTAACCCTTATCGAAAAATAAAAATTGAAGATGATATCATCTAGTACTCTGATTGTTGGATTAGTCCACTTTTGACATAGGATATTTTTCTAAGCACCCAATCTAATTCATTTCGTATATAGAGAAATAAAAACTTATAGGTAAACTGTATAATCTCAACACCTTATTCATATCACAGACACTATAGATTCAATTGAACATAACATTACATTGAATAGGGAGAAAGAAGGGATAGAAGTAGACTCAGGTATGAAGCGATACAAAGTATTAAAAAAAATTGAATGGGGGGCCGTGCCCCCGCTCGTTCCTACGTAGGTCCGCCCCTGGGTATATGAATCGGATTGGTCACATTTGAGATGATTAACTAGTTTTGTAGTTCTAAACTGGGTCACTTTGAGATATATATCATTTGTGAGTTAGTTATTTGTATTGGTGACAAGAATTTTAAACTTCTTTAATCAAATAAAACATAACGGTATTATTTTTATCAATTTTTTTATCTCATACAAAGGAAATAATTAATGACTAGCTGGAGCTGGAGCTGAATTTATTAGCTTAATTATTTAAAAATTATAATTGGTGTTCGGTATTACAAGCTGAAATGAGATAAATGTAAAATTCAATTTGTTAATCTTCAACAATCTAGGGGGATCACATTAAAAAAATGGAAAAATTAAGCTACATTAATCTACTATAAGTTCCCTAAGCTAGATTAACATTTTTTTTACCGAACACTCATTAACTAAATTAAAAATAAAATCAAGCTCCGTTAATGTCAAAAAAGCTTTGCTGAACGGAGCCTTACTGAGTGTTCGGTAAAAAAATGTCAATCTAGCTTAGGGAGCTTATAGTAGATTAATGTAGCTTCATTTTTCTTTTCTTTTTAATGTGACCCTCCTAGATTGTTGAAGATTAACAAGCTGAATTTTATATTAATCCCATTTCAGCTTGTAATACCGAACACCAACTGATACGGGGTTAGCCGTGTAGAAGATGGATCTAGGCAACGGATCTCAAAACAAAAGAAAACACAAGATTAGAACAATGGCGGAAGTGAAACTAATGGATAGGATAATAGATAGAACCAATAGAAACGACGAGAAAACCCGCTTGCTTGATAGCAAGGAACCTTGTCGAACGATCTACCAACCCGATCTCTACAACGCCACACAACCAAGAATCGCTGACGAACTTGGAGCACGGAGAGGATTGCTTATGAAGTACGAAATCACCAAATCCAGAGGGACTTGACAAAGACGAAAACAACTAAGCAGGAAAGAACAATCGATTGAGACTCTCACGGGGAGCCGAGTTTTCAAAGCAAAAACCAAGCTCTGTTTTTGTGTTTTAACAATATGAGAAATCTCTGCCTAATGAAGAAGACAAGGGCGCCTTAAATACCTAAGAGGTGGCCGGCCCTAGCTTCCTAAAACGGGCTACAATTGTTCCAAAAATACCCGAAAATAGAAAGGTGAAAATAAATAAATAATAATCCTAAAAATATCCAATGCAGAAATTAATAAGATTAAACATATGTAACGTTGACAAATAAAGTCAACGCCTTGACTTTGGACTTGTCATCTTCGTCATGTGATACATCATGTGCCATAAACGTCTCCAGCTCTTGACGTAGTTCCTTCAATCTTGACCTAGTAATCGGTCCATCAAAGGTTGGCACTAATGGCGGGGATGATTCCTCATCATTCTCCCCTTCTTGAAAAGGACTCGTCCTCGAGTCATCAATATCAGCGGCTGCATAAGGGGTAAGATCACCGACATTGAATATCGGGCTCACGCCATAGTCATCGGGCAGCTCCAACACATAGGCATTGTCGCCTACTCTCTTCAGCACCTTGAACGGTCCATCACCTCTGGGAGACAGCTTCGACTTCCTCTGCTCCGGGAACCGCTCCTTGCGCAGGTGTAGCCACACCAAGTCGTCGGGCTCGAACAACACTTGACGCCGGCCGTGATTAGCTCGGGCTGCGTTCTTCGCTGCAGTAGCTTCCAAACGAGCCTTAGTCCGCTCGTGCAGCTCCTTCATGAACTCAACCTGTCTATCAGCATCAAAGTCTGCTCGTTCCGGTAAAGGCAACGGCTTAAGATCCAAAGGGGTTAGGGGATTCAAACCATACACACATTCAAAAGGGGACATATTGGTAGAAGAATGAATAGTCCTATTATAAGCAAACTCAACATGTGGTAAGGCATCTTTCCAACTTTTCAGATTAGATTTAATAACAGCCCTAAGGATAGTACCCAATGTACGGTTAATGACCTCAGTTTGTCCATCTGTCTGGGGGTGACTAGCAGTAGAGAACAACAACTTAGTACCAAGTTTACCCCACAAAGTCTTCCAAAAGTAACTCAGAAATTTGACATCCCTATCACTCACAATAGTACGAGGTACACCATGCAACCGAACAATCTCTCTAAAGAACAAATCAGCAACATTCCTAGCATCATCAATTTTATGGCAGGCAATAAAGTGAGCCATCTTAGAGAACCTATCAACAACCACAAATATAGAATTTCTCCCCTTCTTAGTCCTGGGCAATCCAACAATAAAATCCATACTAATATCAACCCAAGGAAAGCAAGGAATAGGCAAGGGAGTATAAAGACCATGCGGTTTTGCCTTAGATTTAGCCTGTAAGCACTCAACACAGCGTTTGATAAAATTCTCTACATCCCTAAGCATGTGTGGCCAATAGAAATGAGTATGCAACATGTTATAAGTCTTATCTCTACCAAAATGACCCATCAATCCACCTCTATGGGACTCATCAACAAGTAACAACCGTAGAGAACAAACAGGAATGCACACCTTATCAACTCGAAACAAGAATCCATCAAACAAGAAAAACTTATCAAATGAACCCTTTTTCACACAATGCTTATAAATCATTCCAAAATCAGCATCCATATCATACAACTCCTTAATATAAACGAATCCAAGGACCCGAGCATCCAAAGTAGTCAAGAGTGTATGTCTCCTAGAAAGGGCATCAGCTACAACATTATCTTTTCCTTTCTTATACTTAATCACATAGGGAAATGTTTCTATGAATTTCATCCACCTACCATGCCTCCTATCCAACTTATCTTGACTCCTAAAATGCTTTAAGGACTCATGATCAGTTTTAAGCACAAATTCTCTAGGCCAAAGGTAGTGTTGCCAAGTTTTCAGCACTCTAAACAATGCATATAATTCCCTATCATAAGTAGAATAATTCAAGCATGCACCTTTCAACTTCTCAGAAAAGAAGGCAATGGGCTTACCTTCCTGCATGAGGACTCCTCCAATACCAATGCCAGAGGCGTCACACTCTACTACAAAGGGGCGAGTGAAGTCAGGCAGAACCAGCAATGGCGCGTGTGTGAAACGATCCTTGAGAGTCTGGAACGCCTTTTCTTGAGCTTCACCCCAACGGAATGGAGTATTCTTCTTTGTGATCTCAGTCAGCGGGGCTACAATGGTGCTAAAATCTCGAACGAACCTCCTGTAGAAGCCAGCCAGGCCGTGGAAACTGCGCACGTCACCTAGGTTCTTCGGGGTCGGCCAGTCACGGATGGCTTGCACCTTCTCCTGATCCACTTGCAGTCCATGAGCACTCACTACAAAACCAAGAAACACAACTCTGTCAGTGCAAAAATCACACTTCTTCAGATTTCCATACAACTGTACAGCTCTGAGAGTGGATAAAACTTCCCTGATGTGCTCTGCATGTGCTTCCAAAGATTTGCTGTAGATCAGAATATCATCAAAGTAAACTACAACAAATCTACCAATAAAAGATCTCAAGACATGATTCATAAGACGCATAAAAGTAGAGGGGGCATTAGTCAAACCGAAAGGCATAACAAGCCACTCAAACAAACCAAACTTCGTCTTGAATGCTGTCTTCCATTCGTCTCCTTCCTTCATCCGGATTTGATGGTATCCACTGCGAAGATCGATCTTGGAGAAGGTGGAGGCGCCATGGAGCTCATCCATCATGTCATCGAGCCTGGGGATCGGGTGCCTGTACTTGATCGTGATGTTATTAATAGCCCTGCAATCAACACACATACGCCAAGTATTGTCCTTTTTGGGGACGAGTAAGACAGGCACAGCACACTGGGATCGGCTCTCTCTAACATACCCTTTATCTAGAAGGTCCTGGACTTGGTTCTGGATTTCCTGGGTCTCAGTAGGGTTCATCCTATAGGCAGGCCGGTTGGGTAGGGTAGCACCGGGAATCAGGTCTATTTGGTGCTCAATGCCTCTAATAGGGGGTAGGCCAGGGGGTATCTCATCCGGGAAAACATCAAGGAACTCAGCTAAAAGGGTCTGGACAGCAGCTGGGAGTGTAGCTCGGTCGTCGTCACCTAACAGGGTATAGGCCTGACAAAGGGACATGAGGGCGACGTCCGGGGGAAGGTAATCTACCAGGTGGTCTCTGCTGGATGCTAAGAGCACTCGGCTAGGGGTAGAGGCGAGGGTGAGGTCGGTCCGTGTGGAGGCAGTGGATGGTTCGGCTGGGGACTTACCCTTACGCTCGGCCTCTCTTTTCTTATCATAAGCCTCAGCCACTTGAAGCGGCGTCATCGGTTTCAACACCACTTTCCTACCACGAAACTCAAAGGCATGTTGGTTAGTACGTCCATCATGAATAACATGTCTATCAAATTGCCAAGGACGACCTAACAAAATATGACAAGCTTGCATAGGAACAATATCACATAAAATTTCATCCTCATAAGTTCCTAGCTTAAGTGTAATCTTAGCTTGCTTATTCACCTTGAGTTCACCACAGTCATTCATCCAATGAAGTCTATAAGGTCTAGGATGCAAAAAAGTAGGGAGTTGCAGTTTATGAACTAATTCAACACTAGCAATATTACAACAACTACCACCATCAATAATCATGTTGCAAACTTTCCCTTTAACAAGACATCTTGTATAAAATAAATTCTCACGCTGATTATCATCACAAGGAGCCTGATTAACATGCAAAGTCCTCCTAACAATCAATGAATCACCATGCTCATATTCAATAAAATCCACATCATCATCATTGGCATGCTCATTCATATCATGGCTAACAACTAAATTTTCATGCTCAGTGTCAGACTCAGACTCTAACTCACCCAAATGATTAATCATCAAAACACGAGTATTAGGACAATCCTTCATGTAATGACCCTTTCCTTGACATTTAAAGCAAGTGATATCTCTAGCTCTAGGAGGAGGGTCAGCAGGGTTACCTCGTGTAACTGCAGGGGCGGGCCGTGTGGGCTGATGTGGTGCGGTGGAGGTAGAGGGGTGCGCACCACGGGAATTATGCTCATTGCCGCGAGGCGGACCGGTTGCTAGGCGGGATCTCTGGTGTCCGGTGCGGCCCTGCTGCTGGTCGGGACGCCAGTTTTGGCGTTGTGGCACCGTGCGGTGTTGTTGGGTATAGCTGGACTTGAATTGTCTCTCCACTTTAATTGCTTGGTGTAGCAAATCTGTCATGGTAGAATAGGGATACAATTCTATAGTGTCAGCTAAATGAGGATGCAAGATACGTAGATACTTGGACATAGTGGCCTCTTCATCTTCGACGACGTTGCCGCGTGCCATGGCTATCTGCATATTGTTGTAGACCTCTTTAACACCTAAAGAGCCTTGCCTCATAGTCTCCAAACGGTTGCGGAGAACTCTATTGTGGTTGTGGGGAACGAAGCGGGCCCTCATCATAGCTCTCATCTGGTTCCATGTGTTGACCGGAGGGTCCATGGCTTGTCTTCGAGCCTTCACAACAGAATCCCACCAAACCACAGCATAACCAGTAAATTCAAGAGCAGCGAGTTGTACCTTTTTATGTTCAGGGAAATTGTGGCAACCCCAAATCTGCTCAATCTTCGTCTCCCATTCAAGGTAGACGTCTGGATCACACTTTCCATCAAAAGCCGGGATCTTCACTTTGATCCGTCCAATGCCGTCTTGTTCGGCTTCACGGCGGCGGGGCTGTCCGCGGTCATTCCGGGGGCGGTAAGGACGCCACTCATTACGCTCCTCGCGCTCATAGTCTTGCATATCATTATCACCCCATAAACTAGAACGTATCGACATAGGAGGGGACTCAGACCTATCACGAGGTGCGGGATGCCGAATCGGGCGTATGCGGTCGGTGCCAGTGGCTCTCGGTTGGCGACGCTCGTCCATCGCCGCTTGGTAGGCCGTGGCTTGGTCGACCAAGGGCTCGGTGGCGGGAAGCGGTGCGCTATGCGATGGACCAATGTGTTCATGCGCAGCCGGGAGTGGGTTGGAGCGGGTCTCCAACGAGTCAAACTTCGCAGACAACTGCGCGACTATAGAAGCCAACTGTTGTAGCATCGCCTGCATATCGACATGGGAACCATTTGCAGTAACTTGTTCATCACCGGAACCTGTCATGATCACCACTTAGACGAACACAGAAAGACGTTAAGGTTAGGAAAACCAAAAAAAAAACTCTCAAGTGTTTGCACTCGGTGATTGTACAACCTGCGAAGTTAGGCTCGTAAATGACAAGTTCTCTATGTGCTCAAGATACGCAGCAAATCAAGGTCAAGCAGAGATGTAGTAGACAAGACAAGTAGATGTACGACGAAAAAATGACTCAAACAAAAGCGAGACTAGAGAACGACTCAACAAGGAAAGCGACACAACTATAGTCACAAGAATGAAATGCAACTAAAGATGGGGCTATATATGTGTTTCGAACTCAAGAAATGCGAATTGCAAGTCAGAAAGACGTACCTTTGTCGACTCGGAACGAAGCCAATTGGAGCCGAGAGTGACCCGAGGGAACGGAAGGGAGAAGGGGTTCGGGCAAGAGGGGGGTAGTGCTCGACTGAGGGCAACCCGGGGTGGGGCCCGGTCGGGTTGGGGTCGGATAGGGTGGACTGAGAACAACCCGGGGTGGGACCCGGTCGGGTTGGGGTCGAGTGGGGTGGACTGAGAACAACCCGGGGTGGGACCCGGTCGGGTTGGGGTCGGGTGGGGCTGACTGAGCGCAACCCGGTGGGGACCCGGTCGGGTTGTGGCCGGGTACTGTTGCGGCGGCAAAGAGGTCCGAAAAAAAATCTGAAACGGAACCCTAAATTAATATTATTTTTTTTTTTTGTATTTCGAAAAAATTCTCAAAAATCCCATATGTCTTTTCCTCTTTTTTTTTTTTTTTTTGGAATTTCGATAATGCTGTTTTTTTTTTGATATAATTTTCTTTTAGGCAACTTGTTTTTCCTGGGATATTACACCATAAAGATAAAATAAAATCTCTAAAAAATCAAGCAAGTATCTTGAAGATTACCAAAATTGAACAACCGGATCTCTGGCGCGCACGAACCTGGACGCCGTCGTGTCTTGCTCGCCAAGCTAGGGTTCGAACAACAATGGAGGAAGGGGGGGCCGAATTTTTTTTTTTGGTGATTTTTGGACGGTTTTGGTATGTTTTTGTGGATCCTCGTAGTCACAATCAACCGCAACGAACTCCTTTCCAAGACAAACAAGAGCAAACAATCAGTCAGACTAACAATTCACTAATGTGACTCAAACAAAGAAATTCAATTGACGATTGAAAACAGGAAGATCCAATTTTTGATGATGAATCTGGAACCGTCAAAGGCGATCCGAAGCCGCAAAGCTCTGATACCAATTGATACGGGGTTAGCCATGTAGAAGATGGATCTAGGCAACGGATCTCAAAACAAAAGAAAACACAAGATTAGAACAATGGCGGAAGTGAAACTAATGGATAGGATAATAGATAGAACCAATAGAAACGACGAGAAAACCCGCTTGCTTGATAGCAAGGAACCTTGTCGAACGATCTACCAACCCGATCTCTACAACGCCACACAACCAAGAATCGCTGACGAACTTGGAGCACAGAGAGGATTGCTTATGAAGTACGAAATCACCAAATCCAGAGGGACTTGACAAAGACGAAAACAACTAAGCAGGAAAGAACAATCGATTGAGACTCTCACGGGGAGCCGAGTTTTCAAAGCAAAAACCAAGCTCTGTTTTTGTGTTTTAACAATATGAGAAATCTCTGCCTAATGAAGAAGACAAGGGCGCCTTAAATACCTAAGAGGTGGCCGGCCCTAGCTTCCTAAAACGGGCTATAATTGTTCCAAAAATACTCGAAAATAGAAAGCTGAAAATAAATAAATAATAATCCTAAAAATATCCAATGCAGAAATTAATAAGATTAAACATATGTAACGTTGACCAATAAAGTCAACGCCTTGACTTTGGACTTGTCCTCTTCGTCATGTGATACATCATGTGCCATAAACGTCTCCAGCTCTTGACGTAGTTCCTTCAATCTTGACCTAGTAATCGGTCCATCAAAGGTTGGCACTAATGGCGGGGATGATTTCTCATCACCAACTATAATTTTTAAATAATTAAGCTAATAAATTAAGCTCCAGCTAGTCATTCAGCTCTAGCTCCAGCTTCAGCTTCAGCTACTTATTCAGTTTCAGCTCCCATTTCAGATGAATTTACCGAACATAGCCTAAATTAAAAAACACAAAACGAATCCTTACTATATTAATATTATTCCACTCCGGTGTGTATAAACAATCCTCAAATTAAGGGGAATACTCCTTGCACCCTTTTGGAAATCGTGCAAATCTATGCATTTGAACGGTTTCAGAAATCGTTTGTATTTTTATTTTTTTATGTTGCAACGGCTTCTAAAGTCGTTTTTTTTTTTTAGTTTAGGGTGTTTTTTTCTGGGTTTATTTGGTTTGAAAATGGTGTAAAGTTTAAATCCTATAAAATATTCCCTAATAGAAAATGGATAAACCCTTAAAAAAGATTAAACTAGTGGCTAAAATTTAAAATTATGAAACCCTACAAAATATTCCCTAATAGAGAATGGATAAACCCTTAAAAAAAATTAAACTAGTGGCTAAAAAATTAAACTAGTGGCTAAAATTTTAAATTATAAAACCCTATAAAATATTCCCTAATAGAGAATGGATAAATCCTTAAAATAAATTAAACTAGTGACTAAAAAAATTAAACTAATGACTAAAATTTAAACTAATGACTAAAAAAATACATTTATATAAAATAAAAAATTTGGAACGGTGATAATCACCGTTCTAAAATAAAAAAAAATTGTTCATTTGAACGGCCCTGCAGTGGTGTCTGCAGCACCACTGCAGGTGCAAGTAGTTGGCATCCAAATTAATCAAATTTTGCTAGGTTCATCAATCAATTGAAAAGAACATCAATTAATGCAAGAATGACTATAGTCATAACAATCATGTCATATATTGCATAGACCAATAAGATATACATGTGTTAGTGGTTGAAAAAGAATGAAAATAAAGACATATACTCCGTATATATCGTAGAGTATATGAAGCTA
Organism: Rheum nobile; assembly: GCA_027886185.1. Classification (NCBI taxonomy): domain Eukaryota; kingdom Viridiplantae; phylum Streptophyta; class Magnoliopsida; order Caryophyllales; family Polygonaceae; genus Rheum; species Rheum nobile. The sequence goes on from WOAB01000309.1 coordinate 1,613,113, forward strand.
ATTAATCAGCCATGGCGTCCCATCCTCATTCTCTGCATTTAAAATCTTCACAAATATATTCCGCCAGCTATACATAAATGTGCCAAAAATAAGACAATATCTCCTTTTTTCTTTTTTCATAAAGTAAGAATTAGACCGAAAATTACATAAAGACTGATTTCTCAGTCTATAGCATCCTTGCGGATGAGAATTAAAAGCTCTAAATTAACTCTAATATCTTCCAAGGAGCATCGTTGACCCAGCTTTGCAATGCAATCGGCCACCGCGTTAGAATCTCGAAAGATATGACAAATCTGCACTGAAGAAAACAGTTGTAAAACACAAAGGATATCAGAAATAATAATTTCAATATCCCAAGGACAGTGCCAGATTTTATTCATGACGTTTATGATAGTAAGGTTGTCACATTTAAGATGAATGTTTGTAATTCTTAATTCATAGGTTTTTACCAGAGCATTTCTAACCGCCGAAGCCTCTGTTCTCACGGGGGTGAAATTCCGCATTTGTCACCAAAAAGGAATTTTGTCTCTCCAGAGCTATCTCTAAAGATATAGCCGAAACTAGATTCTCCATTGGTTTTTGTTGATCCGTCTGTGTTAATTTTAATTACCCCGTTTATTGGTTTAGTCCTTTTTTTTTTACGACGGCTGTTCCTATGGTTCATTTTTCTTTTTGGTTTTTCATTTTCCACACAATCTGGGTTCCAAGTTTTTGTTTTGTTCCAATTTTGGATTTGATTTCTAACGTAGATTGGTATATCTTTAATCAGGTTTGTATCAGTGTTGGGAGTTCCGAAACTTTGTTGGTTTCGGAACTTATTTAAAACATTTACAATAGTGAGATTATCACATTGAATTTGAATATTAGTATAGCCCATTTCATAAGCTTTGATTAATCTACTATATAATTACTAAAGCAGAATACTGACTGCGCCACGTGACGCCCGCAGAATGAGCCCGAAATTTACGTTGCCATGTGGCGCCTCTGTATTCAATTTATCACGTGTCGCCCTCATATTTTTTCGGCAGATATGTCAAAAAACTAATAAAATCAAACAAAATAAAATTACTACCTATAATAGCCAGATTTGCACACGCTTCCCAATTATTTTGATCTACTTTTTTCCATAAATATTTTGGAAATATAATTTACCTTTTAAAATATGAAAATATATAACAAATACTTGATCATTTCCTAATATACTATACATATAATTGGTTGGTGATCTTATAAAGATCAATATCGTGACTTCTGAAAATGGAGTGAATCAAAATCTTAATTTTTTTTTCTTACATAGATTATGAATGGATCAAATAAACCGTACATTTTTCTTCCATAAATACTTTGAAGGTATAATTTACCTTTTTAAGCATCTAAATAATAATCCGATAAACAAATTACGTGATAAATCAATTCGTGCAGGGTACGAGAATTAAAGTAGTACATTCCTAAACGCAATGACTTCTGTTTTAATAAGTGTTGAAATCCCACATTTTTCGACAAAAATATGAATTGGTTCCCCTTTATAGTTACAAAAAATAAATCCATAACTAAATTTTTCATTTTTTTTGTATATCCAATTCATATATACCTAATCTTTGACAAATGCTTCCAATTCATATATACCTAATCTCCTCTCATGTACCAAAATAGGAGAAAGTTGATTCCGAAAGTTTTCAAATAAATAATGTGAAGTGATGGTACGTACACGGCATTTATATTATATGAATCTTCCTTTAGTAATTTTTGTGGTCTGAAATGCAGATTTTTTATTTTACTTTTTGGGATTGTGGAAATAGATCTTATTCCCATATCATACTGACTATTGAATAGACAGAGTACTTAACCTTGTCGGTGTTGCTAGGACTTCATTTGTCTCTTCTGCAATAAGAGATACCAGTGGCGGAACCAGGAAAATTTAAAAGGGAGCACATTGCGTGGGATGGATCGGGAGAATTAGGATATTCGATTGGATATAATCATCATTAATAAAAGAATATGAACTATGTAATTATTTTCATATATAGTCTTTAACATAACACATTAAAGTTATCTTATATAAATTTACAAGATTTATTATATTTTTTAGATATAGATATACTCCGATATTTAACTTTTCAAAAACATACTAAAACTAATCATGCTAATAATTTAGAGGGTATTGTTACATGTAGATGAGGCATTATTCATAATATATATTTCACATTGATTTTTATAAATTGATACTTATTTATAAATATGGATTTTGATAGAGACCAGTACATCTTTGTTAAGAAATAAACTATTTTAATGCCAACCAATAATAATAAAACATTATAATTAATATATATTATTATAATGTACTAATTAATGATATACTTAATTATTGTATATTTAATAACAAATTATATATCTACACACTAGCTTAACATTTCATAAGAGAAGTAATGATGATAGATTGATAACAAAAAACGTAAGGGATAAAAGTGAAGCTAGGAAGTGGGAAAATAAAATTAAAGATGTTGGGCTTGAGGTTCGAACATGAAATTCATAGACCAAACAACAGAGACAAGACCACTGAGCTAACTCCCTTTTACAGAATATGAATACTACAATAAAAACATATACTCAACACTAAAGGTAAAGAGGGGGCACGAGCCCCCCTGGCCCCCCCTCAGTTCCGCCTTTGAGAGATATCAAGGACTTCATTTGTAATTGTATGTGACTAAAAAAACAAAATTGATGAGCTTAATTATATGGATTTTTCTATGCCCATGAACATATAATAAAATTTTCATATTTAATAATAATTATTTTTAGTTATTAATTTAACTCTTGTTTTAGGGATTTATCTTTTCTACTTTAAAAAATATTTTTAAAAAGTTTTTAAATTTAACCTCTTAACCTATACCCTTGTCCATAATTATATATAACTAACCTTACTTTAATAATAGTACGGTAATACTCCCTCCGTTAAGTTTTAATTGACGTTCTAGGCTTAAGTTCTTGTTGAGTTTTAATTGTCATTTTAGATTTTATTATCTATTTTTTTCAGATTTACCCTCATGTTTAGTAATTTTTTTTATTTTTTTTTGGGTTCTCAATTTTTTCCGTTGCTTCCCCATTTTCTAAGAGAAACGTAACAATATGAGATTTTCTTTTGATTTTCTTTTATTTTTTTGTGAGATTTCATTAGCGATAATAAAAATAATAATTAATCACTAATCATAAGAATAATCTGAAAAAATAATTAATTTTTTATTTTGTCTTAAATTTACTAGAACGTTAATTAACAGTTAACGGATGAAATATATCTCAATCTACTGGTACAAACTTATTTATGTTGGACTGTTGGTACGTAGTACGGAGTATTAACCAGTGGCTAGTAAATTACTATCATTGTACGGACTACTATTTAGTTATAGAATGGGACTGTAACAGTGTAAAAAAGCAGTGGCAAACGGAAACGGCAGTGGACGGCGAAGAACACTCCGGAAATTACGGGAAAGCAGAATTGAACTAACGGCGTTAAATGGAGTTAGGGCGTCGGCGGGAAACGGGTAAAATGATGCCGGGCACGGGCACCGACGATTTTGTTTATCTGGATCCAGCTGGGCCCACCCACGCAACTCCTTCGGTCATTCACGTGGCGCCACTGCCACCTGGCAATCTCACGTGCTACCCTCCCTCGCTTACACTTGTTATTACTGTTTGCATTTGACCAGCTATATAGGTTGGCGTTGTTCAACTTGTCCTCTACATCTGTCAATGAGTCGATTTCTATCAGCATCTACAATGGTTGGTTTTTTAGTTAATTTTTTAACTTTTTTTTTTCTATCATATCATCTAAATTTTTTATTTTTATTTTTTATACTCATAATTTTTCAATCCAGATTTGTGAAAAATATATCAAAATGAATGTCTATGGATAGATAAAAATCAATTATGAGTATTTGAAATATTTTTTAAAATAAATAAAAATAAATTTGAGCTGAAAATGACTAAAATAGCTATAAAATTCAACTTTTCAACTTAGATGTATTTTTTAGCAGTTTCTTAATAATATAAACCATAAAAAATATTTTTTAACAAAAATGGTAATTAAAAAATTTATTATATTTTAATATTAAAAAATCACCAGGTCTAATCCATCTTCTTGATCTCTGCTGCAAATTAATTAATGATACACTCGTTTCTTTTCTTTTCTTATTATAGAAACTCGTTTCTTTTTCCTTGAGTGAACACATCTAGAGATTCATCAGTCGGTAACAAAGTGGATCGAAATCGAATGGATTATATTTGGTTTGATTTTCGGTTATGTTAAAACCAAATATTTTAAAAAATAAAATAAAATCATATATTTCTAGATAAATTAGTTAACTCTTATTTGGTTCAGTCTAATTCAGTTCAATTCGGTCCAATTCGATTCAGTTCGGCTCAACTTCGGTTTGGTTCACTAAGACGCGTTTTATTAATCTAAATTAACTTATTTGTAACATGTTCGGTTATATCAGTTTATAATCGAATCGAAAAAACCGAACTGAATCCAACCCCAACCCCAACCGAGTATATTTGATTCAGTTTTCGGTCCACAAAAATCTGATATGATATACGATTTAGTTCGATTCGGTTTTGGAGTGATGAACAACCCTAAACACATTTGGTCTTACACCACAAGTGTACCAATTAAATCACTGTGTCATCATGTATTATATATATGTAGGAGCCAAGTTTTGATTGTATTGTATTGTATTTGTATTGTATTTGTATATACAGGGAGTAATAAATAGAGTTTGGATGTGAACCATGCAGCTAGTAGAGATGAGATGGATCTGTGGAAGTAACATGTAAAAATAGTATGTCAAGTACGTAAATGAGGAGTACTGGCCCATCGTTTTTGTAATAAAGCAGTTGGTGAGACTGTGATATGAAGATGATTGATGAAGCTGGGTTGTACGTGTACTCTAATAACACCAAAACAAAACCCATTAATCATCTAGATCTTACCACCAAGCTTACATTACATACATATCTTTCAGTGGTCCAACCCTAGGGATCTTCACTTCTTGTATTATACGGAGCTGAGTATAGTTTACATCACCACTATTGATAAACTCTATCCCAAATGGGGAAGTTAACTTGGCGGATAATTTTTTTTTTATAGGGTGGGAAAGTTAGTGTAAGGAAAGCAGTTAGGTCAATCCGTTTTAACTAAGGTCTTATTTGATCAAGTGTTTATATACATTATATTTCAAATTCCATATCTTCAAAATATCAAAAACTATGTGTTTACAAAAAAAACACATTAAAAACAAAAAAAGTGTTAACGTCCACTAACAAACAAACCCTAATTAAGTATCGAATTTTTATCCTTTTGGATGAGAATTAAATGTTACATGTTCATCACATCAACTTCACAGTGATCAAGTGAAGGACTGACTCAGGTATGATATTTAATTTGATGAGCTACTAAATTCACTTTTCAAAAAAATATGAGAAATCGAATATTACTTCTTTAAAAAATTGTAGATAAAAAAATAATATCCAAAATGATTATTTCATTTTCTTAACAACAAATTTAGATTTTTTTTATTAAATTAATGACATGCTCCGTATAAATTATCACCTTCAACAGATATTCCTCATTCCTCTACAAAAATGTTAAGATAAACATATCTTACTAGTGTAATAGGCACGGGATTTTTTATTTTATTTTACATTTGTAATAATCGTATATTTTTATTATCGAATAATTATTATTTTAATATATATTTGATTAGTTATTTAAATTAAAAATAATAAATTGACTAAAAAAATTACATTATATAAAGAGAGACGAAACTCTTCATAACTTTATTAATCATAAAAATTGGTTAAGTTGTCTTACAAACACGCATAGCCACAATCTTTTACATCAATACATGTAAATCGATAAAACATAATAAAAAAGTTCATTTAACTCTAATACATGAAAATGACACGTGAAATATAAAAGATGGCACGATGTTCAAAATTATTATAAATTATTAAAAACTTCCTTGTATACTACATTGGTTGTAGTATTATTTTTCTTCTTGTCTTTGTTGCAAATCAAGATCTTTAAACCTTTCTTGCTAGTCACCCTTGATGAAGCAACATAAAACTGACCGTGACTGAAAACAGGACGTGAAAGATACAAATCGACATTGGCAAGAGATTGTCCTTGGCTCTTGTTTATGGTCATAGCAAAACAGACAGTCAAGGAAAATTATTTTCGTTGAAACTTAAAAGGAAATGAAGTGTCTGACAATGACATTATCATGCGAGGAATCAAAACCGTATGTCTAATATTGTAGCATGAAATAACTCTCCCTTGTATGACATGACTGTCAAGCTGCGTGATCTCGTCCCGTTGCATAAACCTGAAGTCTGATCAATATTTCGAAGCAGTCTAATGTGCTTTAAGGACCAATTAGAATAAATGCATAACTGAAATAGACGCCAAACTAAAAAAAATCTCAATTTATATAAAAAATTATTATTTATATTAACAATAATTTATCCCTTATTATGTATATCTAATATCACCAAACGTCAATATTATATTATTTTTGTTTTTATTCATACATACAATAGTCAATGGGACTTTGCATATATATTTTAGTAACAAAATAAATAAAAATACAAACTTAACATTTAATATAATTATTTAATTATATGTGCACTATAATAAAAATACAAAATTAACAATAAATTTGTTAACATCGGCCAAGCCCATAACATTAACCTCGTCCATATATAAACGAAGCCCATCATTTGATTCAAGTAATTGGGCCAAGCCCAAAGCAACTCCTCGACCATTTTACAGACGCCGAAACCCGGCGCCGTGTTTGGATTTCACACTCGTATTCTTGAAATTTCAAGAATTTTCTTTCCCCTTTCAATCTTTCCAGTTCGATCCACATAGTTTCTTTCCTCTTTCAATCTTTCCAATTCTTGAAACTTTAAATTTCATCTTTATGGAAATATCATCCAAGCCTTCGTTTTGTTTTTGTTCAAATCTTTGAGATCCAAATTGGTTTTTTCACAAAAAACCCCTCTAATCTACATGTTCAAGATCCGATTTATTCTTCATCCAAATAAGTTTATCACATATCCACAAAAAAATTAGATTATTCTACAATCTCGTTCAGATCCAGAGGATGACAACGGACGACAATAGATCTGGATCTGACTAAAGAAGGGTTAACTAAACCTTAAGTATTTCATAGATATGGAGCTTCATAAAGGTATTTAACATTTCTCTTTTTTAATTTCCTTCTCTGGATATTTTTTCGTTTTTAAATCATAATCTGACTTGTTCTGTATCCAAAATTAAAAAAAAATCAATTAACAATAAGTTACATTATGATAGTATAAAACTATAAATATGTATGAATATTAATCATAACAAATACTTTAATTCTTGTTAACTGAAATTACATATATGGGATTAGCATTATTTAAAACTTATAAATAGATTTCACTAATATGTGATATCTACTATTGAAACTATTATTAACTAAACAATGTCTTAACAAATAAAGCTACACACCCGTGAGTATTTATGTTAAAGTGGTAGATTTATAACAGATAATTCATATCAAATATAAATTAATATAAATTAATTGTTAAGATATCAAGATTTGATAAGGATAAAATTAATTAATTAATGACTTAAATTAATTTGATAGAATGGAATTAATATCAAGCTGAAACAAATGAGTTAGTTACTTTAAAAGCAAATAAAAATGAGAATTAATTGTAAATTCACAAGATTGTAGTTAGTTGGATAAACAAATTGTTCCTACTTAAAAGATTTGTTTTAAATATGATATCGGTAACAATTTATTCTTATTTAAAAGATTTGTTTTAAAATTGAGAATTAATTTGTTCCCTAGAGTGTGATGTATATTTGTTGAAGGAGACTAAAAATCCGGTAACAAACCATATAACCAAATTATATTTGTTAAGTTTTTTAAAAAGTTAAAATATTTAAAATTTAATTTTAAAGAATTAGTCACAAATTGACACCTAAGATTGGTTGACCCAAAATCAATATGATGGTTCTAAATTTCATTGCTTCAATATGTATATAGATAGGTGAGAAAGGAAATTAGTAGCATAACATTTTGATATGTAAATCAATTTAAGATATGTATTTCTACGTACTATTGCTAAGTGTTAACGAACTTTTGATATGTATATTAATTTGAAACGAAACACCTCCTGTAAAATTCCATCTCATTTAAATTCAAAAAGGAGATTAATATTAAATAATAAATATTCTAATTCTAATTCTAAAGTTCGTTAACAATAGTACGTAGAAAGGAAATTTGGAAGTGGTACGATTTTGTTAAACAATCCTATCTAATTGGTTTTTAATTAAAAATAATTAAATCGTAATAAATTAGTAATATAATTTTCAAAATAGGTTTAAAACAACCATATCTAATTGGATGCTGAAAATGGTGAGTTCGTTAACATTTTTTTTATTTTGGCTAAAATAATCTTTTAGTTTGTATGATCTTAAATTGCCCTTCACATTTATTTTGTAATATAGTTTAGGAAATAAATTGTTATAAAAATATAATGGTTGATCATTGATTTACAGCTTGGGAAATAAATTATTATACAAATATACTGTAAGATCTTTGATTTAAGGAAAAAAACACAAAGTCGGAAAAAATGGATTGAGCGCCACGTGTCCAAATTAACAGCATAATGCCACGTGGCGAATTTTTTTTGGGCTTATTGTAGGAGTGTCACGTGGCTTAGTAGGTCTTTGCGTTTAGTAATTATATAGTAGATTATAAATTTAAGATTCATATTGTAAAATAAAAGTTTAAGTATGGTTTTTAGGCATGATAAACACATCTCGATGTATTAGAAAAGGTAAGTGACTTCTCCCCCGATCAGAAGTTTTGTATTATGCCTTATAAGAATAATACTTACGAGAGGTGTTTTAACCTCCTAACAAGCTTTTTTTTTCATGGTCTGAAACGGGCCATGCCCAGAGGGTTTTATTAGGCAAAATCAAGGAAACCTCCGAAGAGGAACCCAAGTCCAAACGATACAGAATGTCAATAGTAGCAGGAAGTTCAGTAAAAAGAAGGAAATCAACAATAAGAGGAAAAGAAAGCTGAGCCAATCCATCAGCCACTCCATTGTGCTTCCGACAAATGTGCTCGGCCTTCACCCGCCATGGATTCTCATCAATTAACCTCCAGCAGGCCAGGACAACGTGATAGTTCGGGTGTGTAATCAACTTCCTAGTCTTGAGGAGGCGACATGCCTCGGTAGAGTCAGATTCGATGATGAGTTGAGACGCCCCCAAGTCACGCGCCATCTGGAGGCCATGGCGCATGGCATGCAACTCAGTCGAGAGGGCGCCACCAATCCCATTGCAGAAAGCAAAAGCTTTATGGAATTCCCCACCATCGTCCCGCAAGATGCCCCCATCTCCCAGTGGACCCGGATTCCCTTTAGCGGCACCATTCGTGTTTAATTTATACCAGCCCATAGGTGAACTAAGCCAACCCGGCATGGAATCGGCCGCCGAGTCAGGCACCGACGATGGGGCCCTGGGCATAATTCGTACCAACAGCTCCGTACAAAATTGATGTTGTTGCACCACCGTCCGGGACAAAGAAGACACTCTATCCACCCCATCAAACACAATGGAATTCCTTGTTTTCCAAGTATACCACAACATAGTTGTGAAGAGAGACCCCCAATTATCATCCAAATTAATGTTGTCTTCCAGCCACAATTTGACAACAAAACTTGAGAAAAAAAATTGAGGGAGCGCATTACCCGCCAAGGCCCGCCACACTTGCTTAACACCATCGCAATCCCACAACACATACATCACCGTCTCCTCGTGACCACACCTCGGACAGCTTGGATCAGTTGCAATATGTCGGCGAACCCTGTTCGCATTACACAAAATCCCATTGTGAGCCGCCATGTACAGATAATGGCGAGCCCGTTACTGGACGTTTACCCTCCACAAAGCCCTCCAAAAACCCACAGAATCCATATCATGCGACCCATGAAGAAGCCGTAAAGCGGACTTAGCGGAAAAAATGTTCGAGGCGGAATTACCCCAATAATACTTATCAAGAGCCTCATCACCACTGTCAATCTGTATTCCGGCGAGTCGATGGCAAATAGCGGGTGGGAGAAATTGGGTAATAATCAGCCAATTCCACCCAGCACCCACCCAAAGCTCCCCAACCGTGGCTCCCTCAAGCTCAGCCGGAACAGTGTCCATTGCCCACTCAATCAGAGGCTTTGTATCAAGCCAAGAATGCAACCAGAAGAGAGTTGCATTGCCATTCCCCACCGCTGTGCACAACCCCTTGGTTAATAACTGAGCCCCGTGCACCACACCTTTCCATGTCAGCATCACACCGGTTACTGCAATACTTGCCCCGAATGACGCGAGACCACAAAGACATCGGTTCCTGCAAAACCCGCCAACCAAGCTTAGCCAATAAAACCGTATTCATCTGCCTCATTGGCCGGAGCCCTAGATCACCCTCATCCTTTGGCCTAGCGATAGTATCCCAGGACAGAGGATGTATACGACGACGTTCAGAGGTGGAATCCCACGCGAAGTCGCGGATAGTACGATCAACCGAATCACAAATGGAGCGAGAAAGGTAATTTGACTGCAACGTATAGAGTGGGAGACTCGACAGCATCGACTTAGCCAATGTGACCCTACCCGCGACCGACGGAAAATGAGCCTTCCAACCACTAAGTCGCGTTGAAACCTTGTCGAGTAGGTACTGATACCTATCTTTAGTCATGTGTCCCGTAGCCGTAGGCACCCCCAAATAGTTGCCAAAATCGTTGGACATTGGCATTGCAAGTAAATCACTAATACCATGCTTCATCTGTGAACTCATCCCTTTAGAGCATAGAATACTGCTCTTCTGATAGTTCATCTGCTCCCCCGACATGTCAAAGAACTTTTGTAGACAATCCTTAATGACCATTGCATGCCCTGCATTCGCCTCCGCAAATAGAATCAAGTCATCTGCGAAAAAAAGATGTGAAAGCCGGATAGTACCCACAGTAATGGGCCGCCAAAGACCCCCATTCACGACGTCTTGAATAATATGAGATAGTCTCTCCATACACAACATAAACAAGTACGGAGAGAGCGGATCGCCTTGCCGAATACCCCGAGATGCTTTAAATCTACCAGCCTTGGCACCATTCCACAACAACTTCGTCTCGCCCACAGTCTGACAAAGCATGATGACATACACTAGGTGAGTCGGTAAGCCAGCCTGAAGCAGAACAACCCTTAGGAAGTCCCAACGAACCCGATCATAGGCTTTAACCAAATCCACTTTCAAAACCATCCACTTATTGGAAGGTGACGCATTCAGAGAATGGAGACTTCTTGGACGACGACTACATTGTCGATGATTTGTCATCCCAGAATAAAAGCAGCATGCGCTGGCGACACCACAAGCGGCAAAATAGGCTTAAGCTTGTTAACAATAGCCTTAGTCGCAGCTTTAAACACCACATTGAGTAAATATATCGGGCGGAGCTGGAAAGCATGAGTTAGATGAGGCACCTTACGAAGCAAGACCATAACAACGTCACCCAAGCCTTCCTATTCAGCAAGTCGAGAATTGAAGCAGTGACCTTAGGACCAACCACGCCCCAGTTTTTCTGATAGAATACGGCATGAAACCCATCGGGTCCCATTGTAAGGGTCCATCATTCGCAGCGCACCCCACATGTCCTCCGCATTAAATGGCATAGCAAGAGCGTCAGTGTCCGAATCACTCAGAACCGGGAAGGAGGCATTCCCCACATACAGAACTAACTGATCACCATTCACCTAGTCAGCCATGTACAACGCAACAAAGAAGTCACAAACTAGCTGTTGAATATGCTCAAGATTCGTGACCCAATTCCCCTCATCAGTTTGTAGCGCTAGAATCTTGTTCTGACGCCGATGAATGACCGTAGATAGGTGATAGAAGCGCGTATTACGCTCACCATCAACCTGGAAAGCAGCCCGCGACTTTTGGAACCAAAGTAACTGCTCTTGATTCATCACATCTTCCAGCCTTAAGCTAACTTCTCGTTCCACCCGCATAATGGCAGAAGAAGGGCGAGCATCAAGCCGCCTTCGAATACCTTCCAGTTGCACCCACAACTTCCTTTTGTGTGTAAAAATATTGCCAAAAACCTGCTTATTCCAATTTGACAGTTTATAAGCCAGATGCTGAAGCGAGTTAGTCAACGTTTTGTCTTGCTTCCAGTTAGTTCGCAAAAAAAAAGTGAAATCCTCGTGCGAAATCCATGCTGCCTGGAAGCAGAAAGGATGGGCAGAAGCCGGAGAGTCAACCGACGGATGTAACTGAACCAACAAGGGGAGGTGGTCAGAATGAGGGGTGGATAAGTGGCGCACACATGCATCCGCGAAACGAAGCCTCCAATATGTAGAGCAAACCTCTTTGTTAAGACGCACACCATGGAAGGTACGAGCAGACCGACCCGTAGTCCAAGTATATGAGGGTCCAGAGAAACCCAAGTCCACAAGGTTAAGCTCATCAAACCATTCCCGAAACAACTGAGAGGAGCGATTAGATCCCACCGAAGAAGAGGAGCGTTCATTGACGGATAAAGTTGCATTGAAGTCCCCCGAAATTAGCCAAGGTCGGTTGTTCATGGCTGCAAATTCATCGAGTGCCCTCCAAAGTTCATTCCGGGTGGAAGGGTTGGGAAAGGCATAAACAACAGTCAGGACCCAAGGCTCCTCAGTATGACGAACCACCTCGACCGTAATGTGTTGAGGATGAAGGATAATTGGGACTACAGTAATCTCATAAATCTTCCATAATAGCCAAATCCCGCCCGAAAAACCTTGAGCATCCATCCGTAACATTCCATCATAACCAATCCTGTTGCAAACAACATCAGCTCTAACTCCACTGATACGAGTCTCCACCAAAACCAAGACCGAAGGGCGGTGCACTAATATCAACTCACGCAGCGAATTCGCAAAATTGGCGGCCCATGCGCCACAAGTATTCCATAATAACAAACTGAGCTCTTCCATTAAAAACACTGAATTTTTAAAGTCCCCTGACACCTGATCAGCATAAGAATCAAACACCTCTTCGAGTCGAAGAAGCGCATCATTGAGATTTGGAGGCATGGAGACCCGACACAACAGTGGTTGCGTCTCCGTCACTATGGGAATCAGATCCACGAGCATCCTGTTTGCCAGGGACGGCAGAAACGGTATGAACGGGCCTTGTTGATCATTCGAATGAATTGAACCCCCTCCACTGTCCTTCGCTCGTGCAACGCCATCATGAGAAAGCTTAGAGAAATCCAACTGGAGGCAAGGATCTTTGGAAGATCGGGTCGAGGGCGCAACTAAAGAAGACTTGATGGAGGAATTATGAGGCTTAGTGAGGTGGAGTTTTGTGAGGTGGAGTTTTGTGGAAGCAAAACCATCTCTTTCATAGATCCTTTCCCTTTAAACTTCTCTTTAATTAACTGAGATCTTTTATTATTAGACTCCTTAGAGATAATATTATCCTTCAAAAATCCTTTCTCTTTAAACTTCCGGGTGGAATTAAGGACAACCTCTTTCATATCTTTTTGTATCCTTCTTTCGTATATGCGGATTGGTCATTACGGGATCCACCGAGATTGTAGGCGCGGTTACAGGATTGGATATGGTTACTGTTTCCATGACAAATTTTGTGCCGAGATTCTCGCCCAAGAATTCGGCCTCGGAAAATTCCTTCTCCAGATCGGGGACTTGTCCACTTATCGGCGTTCCATCAACGATTTCCGGCGACATGTTAGCATTATCTTCGTCCGGAATAAGCACTGTAAAGCGAGACCCAGAGTTGCTCGCCTCTTTTGGGATCTCCGGACTCACTTGTTTAGCCCTATTTTCCTTAGCAACGGGTACACTCTTGGAAGAATCCACCGCGGCAGCAGGAGCCTTCATTTGATTTTGCCGGCGTGAGAACTTCTTAGGCTTCATGAATTCGCCCCAAGGTTCATTCAAAACGCCAGCCAAATTTATTACAACAGGATCGCTCACACCCCTCGAAGCTCCTGGTTGCTCCAGACACTTCATTGGACACCTTTCAATCACATGTCTAATTTTGCCACAATTGTAGCAAAGTTGTTTGATCCTCTCATACTGAATAAGCCAAGTGCGCCCTCCAGACCGAAAACGAGAGAGAAGAGGCTTAGCTAAGTTGATCTCTACCGCAATTCTTGCAAACTATCCTTTATCCGCATCCAGAGTTGTCTTATCCACACGTACAACCTGATCCACCAAAGACCATACTCTACGCATGAATCCATCATGAAAGTACTCCATGCTAATACTAGGAATCCTAATCCATGCCGTTAGTACCTTGGTCTTGTCATGATACGGATTGAAGTTCGGGGCCCATCTACGAATCATTAGATAGTTATCTCCGATCATCCATGATCCCTGTGTGAGGAAATGGTAAAAATCATCCTCATTGGCGAATTTGGCAATATAGTAATCATTCCCTATGTCCACCAAAGTGAACACACCCTTGAGTGACCACTTCTGCTCCAGTCGGCGCTTCAGTTGCAACAACCCGGGCCCCTTGTCGAACATATGAAGGATAAGGGATCTTGCCCAAGGTCGACGAAAGTCTCGTTTCTCGATCGCCGTCAGAGTAATCAGCAGGCAACTAGGATCCACATCTTTAGTCTCGGAGTCATCATCCATATCATAAAGATATGGCCTCTCTGCTCAAACCGAATCATCCAATCTAGCAGTGGGTTCTCGGTTAGTGCCCTTCGATACATCATCCTTGAATGATACCATAGGCATGTAGACATTCATCATTTGTGCCCGGGGTGGGTGCGCCTGCTGCAAAGAGGGAAAAGACGCTGGGGCTAGCTGGAAAAGCGGGTTGGTTCTTCCAACAGAGGTGGCACCAATGTGCGATTTCGTAACTGATCGACATCCATGGAACTTGGCGGTGGTTGGTGTCCTAGCGACGTAACCATCACCAGGCAGTGACGATGGCCTGACCGACCAACATGAACAAGATGAAGTTGCGGGGATTTTTTTGTTCAGGCGCGTGAGGCGCGTTCTTAAACACCTCTAACAAGCTTTAATTAGCACGAAGCAAGTTAACACCAACTATGTTATGTTGTTAGAATTAGCGATGTGCATCCGGTTTAGACCGGATCAGGCCGTTTTTTTCCGGTCTGATGGACCAAAATTTTTAAGATTCTTGGACCGGACCAATATGATCTGGTTTGGTCCAGTTCCGGCCCGGTCCGGTCTTGGACCGGTAAACATTTTTTTTTAACTTTTTATATTAATTAAAAACTTTTTTTCTTACTATTGTTCGTAATTTTGGACAATATATTATGTTGCTAGTTTATTTTTATAATTGAAAATAATTTTTAATAGTATTATGCGATATTAATACATAAAATTAAAATAAAATAAAAAACCGGTCCATCCGGTCTGGACCGAAAACCGGCCGGGTTTGGACCGAAAATCGAAATCTTAAAAAGATGGATCGGAGACCGGACTGGAATACACCCAATCCGGACATTTTCGGTCCGGTCCAATGCCAATTTTGCCCACCCCTAGTTAAAATAAAGTTGTTAGTTAGTTAAATAGTTGATATCACCAAGTTAGTTAGTGAACTCTCTAGCTATATATACTCGGCTATATTGTAATGTGGACATTCTCTTTCGAAGCAATACAATTTATGATCTTCTATGAGTGTTCTTAAGAGAGTCTCTTATTTTCTCTATTTTCATTCCTCTTTTCTTGGACTCAAATATGTTGTTCATCATTTACTCTCAATCTCGACTTGTTTTCTGATTGATTGTATCAGCTACGTACGAGGAAGCAAAATTTTAGAGAATTTTTTATCCATTAAAGTCTAGTCGATTGAATTTACAAGAACGACAAGCTTTGGCAAGAAAAGATTTGTTGAAGAGAGATCGAATGAAAGGAGAATAGAGTTTATTACATCGATGGACTTGCAAAATTCATTGTTCATTCATCCTTTTAATTACTCTGGTACGATTTTTAATATGATTCAATTTACTGGGAACATTATAGAAAATGGAGAAAAGCAATCACAAAAGCATTGTCTATCAAATACAGACCAGGTTTTGTAGAAGGAACTATAATGAAGAATGGACAAAATTCTACCTTGTGGAATCATAACATGGTGTCTCTAAGGAAATATATGCCACAATAGATGAGTTTGATTTTGCCAAACAAATGTAGGATACTCTTAAAAATTGAGGTTAAGGGCGCGCTTTAGATTATATAGATTGCACAATTGCATTATGACTAGGGATGTAAGGCCCGGAGACCTTAGAAACGCCAACCCATGTTAATACAGGGATTTTCCCAAGAGGTCACCAATCCTGGTATTACGTCAGTGTTAGTATGCATAATTTTAAAGTTCTTTATTCTCACTTGAATTCTGAAAAGAAAGAGTTCTTGTTGACATTGGCAGCACTTCAATTCTTATAAAACAATATCAGTACGGGTGTTACAAACCCCCCCGCTTAAACCTCTTGACGTTCTCGTTAAGGCCCAAAGACAAACCTCTAGGTCGAGTGACTGTTCACCGGACCAAGCTCATTCATAATCCAGAGTTGGCTCTAATACCATTTGTAAGGTCCGATACCTTAGGAGTGCCACTACCAGCCCATTCCAACTCAAAGACTTCCCAAGAGGTCACCCATCTTGATACTACTCTCGTCCTAGCACGCTTAACTTCAGAATTCCTTATCCTCATTTGAACTCTGAAAATAAAGAGCTCTTGTTTACATGCATAGGTAACACTTAAACCGTTATAAATCAATCTCAATGCATAGGTACTACTCAGTGGCGGATCCAGGAATTCTTCGAAGGGGGGTCACAAAATCGTCTATGAAAAATTATATAATATTGTTTAGCATTAATTACATTATTAATTATATATTTTTTTTACAAATCTTATATACTAGGTGGATTATTATGTTTTGAAAAAACATTTTTAACTAATTTACAATTTTGAAAATATTTTTGGACAAATAGTAAGGAGAACTACCTAAAAAATGTTAGTATCAAATATATTGTGAGAATTTTAAATAAGATTAATTCAATTACCTTACAAAATATTTAACTTATTTCATAATCATGATGGACAAAAATAGGAAATACAAATATTTGTATAAAAGAGAAAATAAAGGACACGAATTGTTATTTATCTAAAAAGAAAAAATACAAAAGATGGAAGATGTGGACTTAAACCCCAAACCTTTGGATTAAACTCATGATCCACAATCAATTGATCTAATAGCTCTTTTTGTTTTTTTGTACACAAGACATTAATATATATATTTTTTTAATATTATTTTTTTAATATATGATTTGATCCATGAGAAGGGGGGTCACCGGACACCCCAGGACCCCCTGGATCCGCCTCTGGGTACTAGAAGGGATGAACAAAATTCGTTCTGAACCGAGAAAATTGGTTCGATCCTCGGTTAAAAAGTTTTGATGTAATTCAAATGTTTATATATTACTATATCCTAAACAAAATTTAATAATATACTTTTTATATATATTTTATTAAATAAAATATAAAATCAATACAGTCCAAAACCGGTCCAAAATGGACCGGTCCTTGGTCCACATTTTTCCCGGATTCGGCTTTCTACCCGATCCTTTGTCCACATTCTTCGGTTTTGGTTTTCAGTTCTGTTCGATTTTGGACCGATTCTCACCCATACCCGACCATAACAAAGAAGTCTTTAACAATATTGTGTTCTTTTAGGAACTTTAATGATTTCCTGAAGAACCAAAAAACAATTCTATATTGTTATGTTATCAGCTGAATTTGGGTATATGGCTATGACCAGTGGCGGATCTAGAACTTAATCGAAGGTAGGGGGGCAAATTTCATATATTTTTCACTTCACAAATCGATATTTATATTAATATTTTAAAACTACAAAAAATATGAGATTTACCTTTTGAAATTTGATTAATTCATGCAATATATACTCTATTTTTAACGTTTTGAAAAATTATTTAAATAATGTAAGATTTTCAATTTTTGTGTTAATAAAAAATTAAAACATGAAAGGAGAAATAAAAAACAAAAGAGAAATAAACATGCTTAATAAACACAAATATTTGAATAAAGCAATTAAGACTCTAATTTTTAACAAAAGTAGGAAAAAAATGGTTGGAAATGGACCGAAAAATTGAACCCATAATCTTTAGCTTTTTTCACACAAGTTCTAAGACAAATATCACTAGACCAATACATTTCTCTTGTCATTTACTTATCATTTTATATATACATAGTAAAAATTTAAAATTCAAATAAGGACTTAATCAAAAATTCGACATATTATAAAGAATTTTCTAGGGGAAGCGAGGGCTGCCGCCTCCTAGCCCCCGGCTATAACCATGACTTGTTGTGAGGTGATTTGGTTGATTAAAGTGTTATATGATTTAAATGTGACTCTATAACCAATGCAAATGCATTATGATGATAAATTTGCGATTCAAAAAGCCAAAAACTGCATGAGAGGATCAAGCACATAAAAAGGGTTTTTCATTTAGTTGAACAAGAAAATTGTTCTTGGATACATCTCAACAAATGATCAACCTTGTGATGTTTTACTAACGTTGAAACGTCAAATCAATATGAGAAACATCTGCGTTATGAGTTATAATTATGTTTAGCACTCTACTTATTAAGCCGCTAAAATAAAGTGGTTAGTTAGTTAAAATAGTTGATGTCACCAAGTTAATTAGCGTTGTCACTCTTTAGTCTTTAGCTATGTAAATCCACTATATATACTAAATAAGTTTCTAACTACGTCACTTAATACCCCTTATTAATATTAAAGATTTTGATTTTAAATTTAATACTAATCACTTCCTAATTTATAAACAAACAATCACAAAAATTACAAAAAACTTTCACAACACTAATTAATTCAAAATTTTATTAAGATTTAATGATTTATATACTAAATTAGAACTATACTACATGACACTCCCTCATTTAAATTATCGTTATTTTTGATAAAAATAATTTACAATATTCAATTATAAAATTTCATATATGTTTTTTTTTTCTAAGTGTAAATTAATTTTAGGGAAATTCTTGTTGGTGCCCCTGAGTTTAAGGTTATTTCTGATGGTGTCTCACGATTAAGTTTTTTCCAGTTGGTACCCCTAAGGCATTGGTTTGTTCGCTTTATAACCAAAATTTTTCATATCCGTATCATTTCGGTTCGAATTGGTCAAATCAAAGTTCATTATGTTTATTGACCTCAACTTAGTAGGATTCGACTCCTAAAATAATCAAATCCATACTCGAACCATTCCGATTTGAGTTCTTAAGGTCGAAAACGGGTTGTTGCGTCGGAATTCAAATTGACATGGTTCGGATATGAATTTGGGTGTTTTAGGAGTCAAATCTTACTAATTTGAGAATGAGGAACACAATGGTGGACTTGGATTTAATCAATTTGAACTGGATTGTTACAAACATGAAAAAGTTTGATTACGAAGCAAACAAACTCAAACCTTAGGAGCACCAACGAGAAAAAACTTAATCGTGGGACACCAACAGAAATAACCTTAAATTCAGGAACACCAACAAGAATTTCCCTTAAATTTATAATTATTAAAAATATATCAAATTTATACTTATACATATCTCGTTACAAGCACTAAATTATTACGCATATAATGTGGATATTATCTTACGACTCAATGAAATTTCGGAATTTCTGAGATGTTTTCTTGTCTTTTCCTTTTTTATGAGTGCTCTTGAGAGAGTCTCATCTTGGTAGATTTGTTTAACCAACAAATTCAATTCAAATTGCATAAAAAAGAGCATACTTATCTTAACGTATATAAAATTTGTGCTCTTAGATTTACCATGTCCGCATAAAAAAATATTGTAAATATACATATATATCATCCTAAAATTAAATGAGATTGAGGAATGTATAATTTATGCATATAATAGGACCCGAATTATAGATGAGGGAAATAAACGTTTTTTTTTTTTTTTTGGGTCAGATGAGAAATAAACGTTAGGTGTGCATAATGACATGACAAATTGACGAGTGTTGTCGTTCGCTTTATCTCGTTGCCAACGGAAACTTACAATTTGTATCCATTTGTCAATTTGATCAGCAGGCCAGGTAGCCGTTACAAACTCAACTAATTTCCCCACTCTCTTTGCATGTTGTCATTGCTCTACTCATGGTTAATTGATGTTTTGTTTTGATTTTATTATCGATTATTTTATCAGTTGTCTGTAAATAAGTTACTCCAATTATATACTGGCTCTCATTTTGTATAAAAAAAGTGAAGGAAAAAAGGAGAGAAAAATGATGATTTAAGGTAAACAAGAGGAAATTAAAAAGGCATAGTCATAAATCATAGATAGAGAAAATTAGGGGATTTGTTTTTGTTATGAATAAAAGTATGGGAGGTGGGACATGTAAAATTGCCAAACAATTCCTTAATTTGCGGAGTGAGTTGGTAGCATAAATCCGTAAATGGTCAAATTTAAAGTGCAAATTAGGTGCCCATAATCTAAGGCACTGTTTGAGAAGCTTCATTCTTGTTTTCCGCAATGTCTTTTTGCGGCCATCTCGCCGATGAGAGCTCTAACAACTATAACATTTTTTTATAATTGCACATGAAATCTTTCACTCTTTTAAATCGAAAAAAGAAACAGAAGACTTT
The DNA here is from genome assembly GCA_027886185.1 of Rheum nobile. Classification (NCBI taxonomy): domain Eukaryota; kingdom Viridiplantae; phylum Streptophyta; class Magnoliopsida; order Caryophyllales; family Polygonaceae; genus Rheum; species Rheum nobile. The sequence goes on from WOAB01000309.1 coordinate 1,633,904, forward strand.
ATTGCCTTAAAACTAGACATGAAAAAAGCTTATGATAAAATCGAATGAGATTTTATTATAAAAACAATGAAAAAGTATGAATTCCATGAAAAATTTATCAACTGGATAAAAGAATGCATTACAACGGTATCATTCTCGGTACTTGTTGACCCACATAAATTTTCAAACCTTCAAGAGGACTTTGACAGGGAGACCCCCTTTCGCCCTTCTTATTTATTTCAGGATATGAAATCTTTGCTAGAAAACTCCAAAAAGCCTCAGATCGAACTCGAAATCCCCTAGGATTTCAAATCAATCAACAAGGAACACGAATCCCGTTTCTGGCCTTTGCGGATGACATTGTGATATTCTCAAAAGCTAAACAGGAGAACTGTAAAGAAATCAAAGATATTATTGATGACTACTGCAAGATCTGAGGATAAAAAATAAATTTCCATAAATCGGCCTTTCAAGTTACAAAAAAGGTCACCAACCAAAAGAAACTAACTCTATAAGGCATTCTCACAATCACAAACATGATATCTCTCAAAAAATATCTGGATTGCCCTATCATCAATGATAGAGTTAACTCGAATATCTTTACTGACCTTTTAGTTAGCACCCAACAACAATTATCTAAATGGAAAGCAAATTTCATTTCCCAAGCAAGAAGAACAACACTAATAAAAACCAATCTGGCTTCAAGACCAAATTATTTTATGCAAAGCTTCATGTTACCTACACACACACAATGAACTTGATAAATTAAACAAAACATTTTTTTGGAACAAAGACAACTCCTATAAACCTCTTATAGGTTGGGAAACAATTTGTAAACCAACTCATCAAGGAGGTCTCGGCTTGAGAAAATCTAAAGACATGAAGAAAGCCCTTCAATTCAAATTACTATGAAAAATCCTAATCGGACCAAATAACTTCTGGGTTAGAGTTATTACGGATAAATACCTGAAAACGAACCATATACTTCATTACGAGAAAAAAGGAAACTGCTCCTGGCAATGGTCCAAAATGATTGAACTTATGCCTGTGTTCAAATCTGGACTAATTTGGCAAGTTGGTAATGGAAAAACTATCAAATTCTGGACAGATAACTGGGTTCTGAACACCCCCTTATGTGATAACATAAACTCACAGTCAATCCTGAATAAGGATGCCCTGGTAGATGATTTTATACTGCCAAATAAAACCTGGAATAAGGACTTACTTGAACAATACTTACCAAATGATTTAAACCGAAAAAATAACCTCGATCTCAATTCCCTTAAATGAGATCCATGATAGAATGTACTGGAAAACTAGTAAAAACGAATGGTTTTCTACAAATTCTGCTATGGAACTAATTAACAAAAATAAGAATTACACTGCCTATGATTCTTCTTGGATCTGGAAAATGGACACGTATCCCAAAGTTAAAAACTTTGTCTGGAAAATAATGAAAAACGAAATCCCAACAAAAGCTAGATTAGCAGAAAAAGGCGTTACAACCCCCCCGGGTTGTATACGCTGCAATGCTCAGTTGGAAGATTTGAACCACCTCATCTTCCAATGCAAGCATACCTTAAAAACAATCGAAAAATTGAATCATGACACCTTTGGCATAATCTTATCCCTAAACATAGGAAATAAAAAAATTAATGAAATCATCGAAGAATTCGACAAAAAACTAATAGATCACAATTCTCAGAATTAATGGTCTCTTGGTGGAGCATTTGGTTTTATAGAAACCAACTAAGCTTTGGTAGAACAAATGATGATGTCGAACCCATTAAGGATGTACCAATTTACATTAAGAAACAAATTGAAAACTGGAATAAAATAAAAAACTGGAACCCGGACTGTCTTACAAAAGACAATAAAAAAACTCATAAAACGAACATTGTAAGACGACTAATAAAGAAATGGAAAAAAGCCTCCGGATAACATAATTAAAATCAACACAGATGGATCCACCAAAATCAATGGTGAATCTAGTTTTGGCTATATTTTCAGGAACAACACGAGAAAATCACTTTTCCTCTATGGGGATAAATGTGGTATTTCAACCCCGCTTAAAACAGAAACATTGGCAGTAAGAAATGCCCTGATAAAGGCTTATGAATTAGGCATTACCAACATTCATCTTGAATGTGACAACCTTACCATCGTGAATGTCCTTAACCAAATCTGGCACTGTCCATGAGATATATAAAAGCTAATTTCTGATATCTTGTGTATTTTACAACTGTTTTCTTTAGTGCGGATTTCTCACGTCTTCCGAGAAACTAACGTCGTGGCCGATTTCATCGCGAAGAAGGTACAATAGGTTTCCTTGAAAGACTTTAGAGATTGTCTAGAATTTGTAATTCTCATCCGTAAGGATGCTATAGATTGAGAAAAACCGACTCTACTGTGATTTCCAATCTAATTTTTACCTTATAAAAAAAAAACTATAACAATTTTTTTAAATAAACAACTTTTGTCCAAAAAATATACTTTTAGTTAATTAGCAATTAGCATCTTAGGAAACTCACTTTTTGTAACCCTTAATTAGTTTGTACTTTTTGATTTTCGAGTGAACTGAAGTTATCAAGACGTTTTGTGGGTGCTCATCTAATCATCATTTGTTGACCTAAATGGAACATCAAAAAGTTATTTACTATTACAACGTTGATTAAGCAAACATATATGGGCTCCAAAAAAGTAATTTAGTAGACATTTAGACCGTTGAGGCAATTAGTATTGTTCTATCTATTATCAAAGAGATCATTCATTCTTTTTGCACTTAGCAAGCATATAAGTACACACTAAAGATGTGTCAATATATGGATTAATCAGGTGCATATATATGTATAGCTAAGATCTACATTTCACTATTGTTATGATACACTAACATTTCAGTATAGCTTATGATATACATATTCACATAGTCACTACTAAACAAACTTTTTACCCACTAATACACATTTCAGTATAGCTATATAAATTTCAGTATAATTACGATGTACAATTTAATATAACTTATGATACACAATTCAATATAGCTTCTGATCACAATCAGTCAGTCACTGATGCATCATAGTGAATACACCATAATACACATGAATTATTAGGCAAATATTAGGAGATATTCTTGTATATATTTAGTTGTTCTCTTGGTAGTTAGGATATTCTAGTTTTCCATATACGATGTATTTATTGTCATTGTCTTCTCATTAATCAATTAGAGGAATATCTTTCGACTCAAGTTTATATGGCATCAGAGCCAGAAACCCTAAACATAATTCAACCTACCTGTGTGTGATTCCTCCTAAGGATGGACATCCGGTCCGGACCGACGAATCGTAAACATTTTAATGTATGGACCGTGGACCGGACCGAGAATACCAGATTTCATAATTTTCGACATTTAAATTGTTTGATTACGATTCGGACTGTAAAAAATTATGGTCCGGACCAAACCGTAAAATTTATGGACCGGACCGTAACAAGGAATTAACCAAAAATGTTTTAAACCTTCTTTTCTTTTTTTTTACGGTCCGACCGGTCCAGACCGTAAGGCCGAAAATGTAAAATTCTCGGACCGTAAATTTACAGTCCGGTCTACTTTTGCCCATCCTTAATTCCTCCGCCGCGGATCTTCCCCTCCAAAACTGATTTTTTTCCGTTCGATTACTCTTGTTGAACGACGATGACCGATCCCAAGAAGAAGGCGGCTCTCGATCCGACCATACTATTTTCACCCGTCAGATCATCCCGGCATGAACATCAGACCAATGATTTTAAAGGATGATAATTTCCAGGAATGGAAAAATATATACAACAAAACACATTATAATTTATCTACACTTGAAATACGCATTGCAGCAGTATCCGCAGATTCATATAAAAAACCTTTGTTCCTATATGATTAACTCACTATATATGATTTTCATTGTATTGGATTCCTTTGTCTCCGGTAAAATAATAATGCCGGGTACGGAATTACCGTTGATTCCTAAAAGTGGGCATCAAGATGTTAGTTGAAAAAATTAAGCAAAGATTGTTGTGATCGGAGGAAGAAGAAAAAAAGAGTGGATGATAGATTGACAGGGGGCATATAATGTAGGGTTAACTTTGTTGGGAAAGTGAGTTTCACATGTAAAGTTGTAGACACTGCAATGGTGAATGGACCACACCAACAACACAAAAAAATAGGCACGTAGCTCAAAAAGAAGGAACCATATATATACAATGAGACATTCCAACATAAGAATTTATTAAAAATGATGAGATTTGTGGTATGAAGTTTGTAGATAAGAGTTTAATAAGTTGTAAAATGAGCTAACATAATTATATTCTTGTGAATTAACATAATCTCTTAGTTACTATATGTCTATGTTTTACTACGTACTAGTTTATTGTTTGGTTTGGATGTCACACATTATGAAGGATTTTATGTATTATCAGATATTAAATGTAGCACTTAAATTATTAAACATAATCTATAGCACAAGTACTGCTTATAAGTGGTGTTTGTAATGGTGTTTAATTAGCATAATGTATTATACAAATTTAGTTGATTTTTTTAAGCTTAAAATAAATCTTTCTATAATATCAAACACAAATATCAACGACAAAATGAGAGAGAAATTGCATCTTTATTATCAGATAAAGCATATTATTACTGCAAGAATGACAGATAGAAACCGAACCCTAAAACACTCTCTTTACCCCGAACCCAAACCGCCGCCACCCAAACCAATGCCTTAACCCCTACCTCCGATCTTCATTTCCTCACGCCGGCAACGGCCGAATCCCCCTCCACCTCATGCTCCCCCCACTCATTCAATGGCGGAATCGAGCTCCAAAACCAGAGAAACTAATCCAGAGGAAGAGGTAATGGCCTCTTGGCCGTCGCCCCCCTCTCCGGAAGTTCAAAACCCGGAAACCCAAAAGCCCAACCTGTTCTCCGACCCACAGCAGAGCCGCCGGAGTTGGTGCAGCTTTGGAAGCCGCCAGGAGAAGCCAGCACAACGACAAGCAACGGCCTCTCGATTTCGGGTCAAAAGGCCCTTTCCCGAACCTGCGGGAGACCACCGCCGGGACCTTCGCGCCTAGCCCAGATCCGCCCGCAACAAACCACCGACAACCTTCGTTGCTGACCAGATCCGGCTGCGCTCATCCTTCGTTTTGCTGTCCAGATCTGTCTCCGGCGACGGCGGCGTGTGGGTTCTTGGAGCTCTTTTTTTGAGAGAGAGCCCTCTGTGTTGGATGTAGTCTTTTTTGGTTGTCCGCTTCCTTTCTTTTTTATTTCTGTCTTTTTTAGTTTCGTGTTTTGTGTGCAAGTTTGTGAGTGGTACTGCTTTGCTTCAGTTGAGTTGATTGAGGGTGGAGATCGAGTTGTTCCAGTTGTGATCGCGGTTGTATTGAGGCTCCTGAAGATCCAAACGACAACGTCAGGGTGGTCGAGACTCCTGAAGATCCCTCATCATGAGTGGGGGCAACGTCATGGCTGTCCATTCAACACTTTCCAGGGTTGTTTACCCTGTTTGACCTGCCGTCTAGTGGCATTGTTCGTTTGTGCTGGACTCACTTCTCTCCCTAGTCTTATAGCTCGCTTTTGCTCTGTTGTATTTTCTTTAGCTTGTCTGTGTGTTTCTGAACTGATTTTTTCAGTTGCCGTTTTTCGGCCTCTCGAGCTATCCGATATTGTATGTCGGTAACTCGAATTCTTACCTTATCAAAAAAAAAAAAAAAAAAAAACATATTATTGTAGTGTCTTTTTTTATGTCATCCAAACACTACTTATATCATAAATGAAGGTTTGGAGCATTTTTAGATTATTTTCCTCTAAGTGGCTGAGGTTTAATTCTCCGAGGAGGTTAACTTGTTTCAGTGTATATTGTAGACTGATCCTTTTTATGAAAACATTAATCCAATCAATATCATTCACGTTAGTTTTGGCTTTTCACTATACTTTTACCGTTGCAACTTTAATCAATTAACTGACTAAACAAAATATGAACCAACTGAAATTGCCCTGCTCAGCTTATTCCTTTTTATTAAAGCTGCACCACCACCCAAATCCCTTTTGCTAAAGTACAGTTCTAATTGACAACAATTTGTGGAATTAACTTTTATTTCTCATCGTACGTTATTTTTAAGGTAAATTAGTATTGATAACACTGAGTTTAGGGTTATTTTTGTTGGTGTTCCACGATTATGTTCTTTTCGGTTGGTATTCCTAAGATTTGAGTTTGTTCACTCTGTAACCGAAATTTTCCATATCTGTATCATTTCGATTCGAATTGATCAAATCGAAGCTCATCATTATGTTTATTGACCTCAACTTAGTAGGATTCGACTCTTACAACAATAAAATTCATACTCGAACCATTTTGATTTGAATTCTTAAGGTCGGAAACGGGTTGTTGCTTCGAAATTCAAATTGACATGGTTCATACATGAATTTGTGTATTTTAGGAGTCAAATGTTACTAATTTGAAGGCGATGAACACAACGGTGAACTTGGATTTAGTCAATTTGAATTGTAATGGTACATACATGAAAATGTTTGGTTACGAAGCAAACAAATCCAAACCTTATAGGCACCAACAGGAAAAAAATTTAATCATGAGACACTAACAAAAATAACCCTAAATTCAGGGACACCAACATGAATTTCTCAATTTTTAATCATGTTATGGCAAATTTAACGGTGGTCTTTTACACAGGGCTTTTAGATAAAAATAATAAAATATGAAAATTGGGCTAAAAGACCCATTAAGAGTCCCAAGATATAGCCAAAACACGGGACCGTCCCATGCTGTTATACATAAGGGGCTGTTTGGCCAGCTTTATTTTTTTGCCTTGATTTGCACAGAAAACGACGTCGTTTCCCCCATCCCCCAAACGCGCTCCTCCTAAATGATGCAATGGAAAGTGCCACGCGGTGCGCGCTCGCGTGCCTGATGCGCGCCGCGTGGTACGTCACGGACGACCATGATTTATTCATGGACGTCCGTTATTAAAAAAAAATCATTTATATAAAAAATGGTTGGTTAAATAAAAAAAATTACCATAATTCTAATTACATTTTTCTCTATCCATAGACATCCATTTTGGATATATTTGGTAGATTTTAATACTTTTTTGTATTATAGGTATTATTAAGTGAAAATAAATCATTTTATTATTATTATTGGTGGTTTAAAATGAAATAAATACCAATTTAATTTCTTTATATGAAAATTACATTGTAAATAATTTTTAGAAATTTTATGTATTTTTTTACAAATTTAAATATAATTAAGTCCAAATAAACCATATTATTTTTATTTAGGATAATTTTAAATTATAAATATGTACTAACTAAAATCATTGATACTAATTTATAGTGGGAGAGTAAAGGGTAGGTATGGTTGGAGAGTAAATAAAGGGTAGGTAAGATTTGAAGAAACACATTTGGGTCATTTGTTTTAGTTTATGTTGTTTTAACGTGTTATTTTGTATTTTCTTAAATTTATACATCGCTTCTATTGATTTTAATATCAATGTATGTTTCTGTATGAATTTTTTTAAAAATATTTTTATAATTTAATATATAATAAGGGATATAATTATAATTTAATATAATAAATGATATATATTTATAATTTAATATAAACAAAAAAATATAATTATAATTTAAAGTAAACCTAAAAATCCTTCCTAAAAGCCCTCAATAAAAATCCCCAATACACCTAGGCTATGTTCGGTTGATAGGAAGCGAAAGTTGAACTTGGTTGAATTTGAAACATTTGTTTAATGTTGGGGGGTAACATTAAGCAAAATGGGAGTTAAAGTGAGAGTTTAAGTGTTTACTTTCATTTCAATCCACTTCAACCCCAATCGAATCGAACGGACCCCTAAAACCTTTTAACAATTAATTCATCCAAAAATCCTCTAAAAAATCCATCCTATTAGACTCCATTAAAGTTGTTCTTATAACCAAAGTAATACTCCCTATGTCCCGAAATGTTTGTCCTAAAGTACAAAAAGCTCTTGAATTAAGAAATTTTGAAAGAATACAAATTGTCATTATTGTGCTGCTACAGTACAATATGTGGTTTGAAATTTCAGCCAATGAAAAGGGAGGTGAAGAGAGCTCAGACGAACAACTAAGAACACAAGAGGCTAGCACACAAAGCAGATCTACAAACCTAAAAGATAAACAACACACAAAGCAGATCTACAAACCCAAAAGAAAAACAACTAAAAAAAATACGAACAACTGTACATACTCAAAATCAACCAAAAGAGAAACAACTCCTCAACCTTGGATCTGAGAAGGAAGAACAGAAAAGCAGATCTACAAATCCAAAACCCTAACCTCCACACCGCAAGACAAATCAACACACCGGGGAAAATTGAGTGCGAAGAGGCCACAAGGTGGACTCCCAAATCCGGTAGAAACCGGCAGAGGGAGAAGAGGAAAGGGACGGCCGGAGAGAGACCGCCTGAGAGAGAGGCGAGCGGAGCAGGGACGGCCGGAGAGAGAGGCGTGAGAGAGCAGACGGCTGAGAAGGTGGAACCCTGGCGTCGGCGAGCGGAGCAGAGAGGGATGGCGAGCGGAGAGGGACGGCCGAAGAGAGAGCAGACTGGCGGTGAGTAGACGACGGTGAGCGGTGAGAGGCGCGAGATAGCAGACGGCGGTGAGAGGCGCGAGAGAGCAGACATCGCGAGAGAGGTTTAGGGTATTTAGGGTTAGGGTGGATGAAGAGTGAGAGAATGAGAGAGGCAGATTAGAGTTTAGGTTTAGAGAGGTTCAGAGAGAATGAGAGAGGAAAAGAGAAGAAAGGTGAACAATGAGTGAATTGAGAGGCAGATTAGGGTATTTAGGATTAGGGTGAGAATATGGGCTGGGCTGGATAGATTAGGCAGGGTTAAAAGGGTAGATTAGGGATAGGTTAATATGCGTTAGGGATATTGAGTTAGATTAAAATATGGGTTTGGATTAGTTTGGTTAAATATATGGATTTTGGTTAAGTTAATGAATTTAGGAGTAGTTTGGTTAATTTTGTTAGTTTTTTTTTTAATTAATTAGGTTAATGAAATATGATTTATTAAGTTTTAGGTTATGGATAAAAATGATGGATATTAATGGAGTTTGATATGGATGAAAATGGTAGATGAGAATGATTGGATGTGTAAAATAAGGATAAAATGATGTAAAAGATGGAATGAATAAGGGTAATTTTGGAAAGAAAAGATGGATAAAAAAAGAAATAAAATGAAATAGGACAAATAAAATGAAACGCCCAAAACGAAAATAGAACGAATATTATGGGACGAAGGGAGTACAAATAACTAAGAAGTCTTGTCAATAAAATACAGAATTAAGAAAATGACTAGTTTATTTATTTTTCTAGTACTCCCAAGTTCTCAAGAAAATGACCTTCTCAGCCTCAGCCCTCAGGAGCCATTTTGACCCCACATATTTTATATTCTTTTTTCTGACTACCACTATAATTAAGCAACACAGTTAAATAAAATCACATAATAAGAACAAGAAATCTCTGTAAAACAGTTACCGCGTGCTTACGAGTTACGACCCTCCTGAATCCCATCTTTGACTGCAAATAAGTATATTTTATTAAGACCTAAATGCACTTCCAATATTTCATTTATTTATCCATGACTTATTTTAGGGGTTCTTTTATTATTCATCTGTAATTAATCAACAACCGAATTGTTCATATTAATTATTAATATGATGTTACAGTGCGTTTACATAGAATAACTATTAGGCTCGTTTAAAAAAGAGACTTTATTATTTATAAAGCATTTTAGTATAATAATAATTTAATTTTTTTTAATAAACATGTTATATAGTAATTTTCAATTATTATATAAAAATATATACTTATCTTAAAAATAATTCTTTTAACAGATTTACTTTATTACATATTTCTATTTTTAATAAATTATTAAATAAACCACACTCTACTAAACAAACACTTAATTAATTAGCTAGAACCATATTTGATTCCTAACTAAAGGCTCGTTTGGTATCAATATCAAATATATGAGATATCAGATACGGTATTGATATGAATATCAATATATGAGTATGAGTGATATTCAGATATCAGATATGAGTATAGATATGAATGATATTTTTAATATACCAAATTCATGAGAGATATCAAAATAACACTCTGATATCACTTTGATATCACCCATACCCATACCTTAATACTCATAACTGATATCAAACAGCAGATATCAACTGATATCGATATCAGAATTATATCAAACACAGATATGAATATCAATTATATCCATATATGATATCCTAATATCAATACTAAACAAACCCTAATCATAAATAGGTGTAAACATATTTATTTTATGATAGTCACACAAATCTTTCCCTTCCTTTGCAATTATACTGCACTATTCTTTTGTTCCATAGTTTTGCTTATGCAATTATGCCACAGTAAATTTGAGGGGGTAAAAAAAAGGGGAAACAGTGGATGTCAAATCCCGGACTTGCCTTTTATATATATCCCTATTAATTTCCCACCTTCCTAGTGAGAAAGAGGGAGAAGAAGGAAGCTGAGGAGTGTGAAGGGAGACCAGAAGAAATGGGTTTTGCCTTCTGAACACTCTGCCAAACTCAACCGCAAACCGCTCTTCTCAGCCACAAAACTCAATTTCCCCTCTTTCACATTTCCCATTTCTGCAGGAGAAATCAGGTTAGCAAGAGAGAAAGAGATAAGAAGAGGAAGAAATGGGGAAGTTTCTGAAGGACCCAAAATGGGTTTTCATGCTCTTTGTGTTCATGTTTCTGGGTAATCAAGTGATCCATAGCAGCGTTAGCTATGACAAAAAGGCAATTGTGATAAATGGGCAGAGGAGGATTCTGATTTCTGGCTCCATACATTACCCTAGAAGCACCCCTGAAGTACATTTCTTCTCTCTTTTACTCACTTGCCTTGTTTTTTTTATTCCTTCCAAAAAACCCTTAAAATGGTGTTTTGGGTTCTTCCTTTTCACTGCTTGTTTTTTAACAAGGGGATGGATTTCGGTGATTTTTTGTAGATGTGGGAAGATCTGATAACGAAGGCCAAAGATGGAGGGCTTGATGTGATTGACACTTACGTGTTTTGGAATGTTCACGAGCCTTCTCCTGGAAATGTACTAATCAACCCCTTTTACATAAATTTTTCATTGTGATTTCTTCTACCTTTGTTTTTGGAATTACAGAGAAAATTACTCTTATGCTCATTTGTACTGTTGCATTTGAGTGATGACGGACCTTGTTTTCTTCCCCCTTCAGTACAACTTTGAAGGCAGATATGACTTAGTCAGATTCATGAAGACAGTCCAAAAAGCTGGTCTCTATGCTCATCTAAGGATTGGTCCTTATGTTTGTGCAGAGTGGAATTTTGGGTTTGTTTATCTCCCTCTTGTTTAAGTGTTTGCTTGTTTGATTTGTGTTTTTGGGTTCAGTCTGGAATTATTATATTTGATATGTGCAGAGGGTTTCCTGTTTGGTTGAAGTATGTTCCTGGCATCAGCTTCAGAACAGACAATGAACCCTTCAAGGTCTTTTTCCATTCTTTATTTTTTATACAGTCATTGATTTTTTTTGCATAAAGAATAAGTGGGTTATTTAAAGGGTGTGTTCAATGGGGTTTGCAGAGAGCAATGCAGGGATTTACTGAGAAGATTGTTGGTTTGATGAAGAGTCATAATCTGTTTGAGTCTCAGGGGGGCCCAATCATTCTATCCCAGGTCTGGATTTTACCCAAACTCAATTGTTCTTCTGTATTCATATGAATTGAGCTGAGTTTCTGATTTCAACATGATTGTTTGGCAATTGGCATACAACAACTGAGTTTTGTGCACTGGGTTTGTGTTCTAGATTGAAAACGAATACGGGAAGCAAAGCAAGATGCTTGGACAAGAAGGATACGACTACATGAGTTGGGCTGCTAACATGGCCGTTGGATTACAAACCGGTGTTCCATGGGTAATGTGCAAGGAAGATGATGCTCCAGATCCTGTCGTAAGTGCCATTCGGTGTTTTGTTGTTGACATTCTTTTCTTGGTTTGGTGGCATCAACTTTTAATGCTTGATTTAATAGTTGATTATCTTACTATGACAGATTAATACTTGCAACGGCTTCTACTGTGATGTGTTTAATCCAAACAGACCTTACAAGCCGCTCATGTGGACAGAGGCTTGGAGTGGATGGTATGATTCTGTATTGAAAGTAAAAACCAGCATCTGAGATGGGTGATTCCACTTGGAATATGATAACAATATACTAAAAATGCTTATTAGTAATATTTTCCTTGGGGTAAACATTCACCTTTCGGGTGCATCAAATGAAATGGGTGGAAATTCTTTACGTTTGTGGTATTAGAACTTGAGGGCTTTTGCAGTTCCGTTAATTATGTCTACAAACTTTGTGCAGGTTTACAGAGTTTGGAGGACCTATTTACCAAAGGCCGGTGCAGGATTTAGCTTTTGCAATTACTAAATTTATACAGAGAGGAGGATCCTTTGTGAACTACTATATGGTACGCGTTTTACCTGGTTCAGTTGCTTTGTGTTGTAAGGTTTTAGTTGTTACTTAAAAGCAATACTAACCTACACTTTCGTCATTAGTACCATGGTGGGACGAACTTTGGGCGGTCTGCTGGAGGTCCTTTCATCACTACCAGCTACGACTATGATGCCCCTCTTGATGAATACGGTGAGAAAAAAACAGTCTATTGAATAACAAATTCTAATAGTAATAAGTTTTTTCCCCCCTAAAGGAATTTGTGTAGGAAGTTGTGATCCTTGCAAACCATCTATAACTGAAGTTAACTTTGCTACTGATTGTGAATTTGTAGGCATGCCTAGACAACCAAAATACAGCCATCTAAAGGAGCTTCATAGAGCTATTAAGCTCTGTGAGCATGCCTTGGTTTCAGCTGATCCAGCTGTTACTTCTTTAGGACCCTTTCAACAGGTCTGTACTTATTATCATTTTGATTAATCATATACAAGTTAATTAGGTTTCATATATATATGTTATTGATATCATTGGGTAAACTGTGAAATTTTTTCAGGCTCATGTATATTATCCCGAAACTGGCAGTTGTGCAGCCTTTTTGTCAAACTATGACACAAAATCAGCAGTGAGAGTTTTGTTCAATAACAGGCACTATAACTTGCCTCCTTGGTCTGTTAGCATCCTTCCTGATTGTACAAATGTTGCCTTTAACACTGCCAAGGTATGGTCCTATTTGACGTTTGTTCACCGATCTCGTCTGTCGATCATATTTTGGAGCAGCTCATTGAGAAAAGTAAATGTTGTTTGTTGCAAAAATGCAGGTTGGAGCACAGACATCACACATGGAGATGATCCCTAGTAACGCTCAGATATATTCATGGGAGAGTTACAATGAAGATATAGACGCCGAAGATGATAGTTCAACCATGACTGCAGTGGGTCTCTTGGAGCAGTTAAATGTCACACGGGATGCCACAGACTACTTGTGGTACAAGACTAGGTAAGAGTGTAAGATTGACACTATCACTAACACTCCAGGCAAAACAAAGGGGAAACAGGCTTTTTATAAGTTCGATTTTCAATGTTATTGCAGTGTTGATATTCATCCATCCGAGTCATCCCTACGAGGAGGAGAGCTGCCGACTCTCATACTCGAATCTTTAGGCCATGCCGTCCATGTTTTTATAAACGGGCAGCTAGTAGGTGAGATTTGAGCTTCTTCAATATTGAGTGGCTAATCTTTTTATGTGTATTTTTGCAAAGCATTTACAAATTACAACTGCCTTGCATTTGCAGGATCTCAATATGGGACACGTAAGAACAGAAGATTTACCTTCGTGCAAAAGGTGGATCTTCATGCGGGAGTAAACAAAATAGCGTTATTGAGCGTAGCAGTTGGTTTGCAGGTGAGCATTTTAGCGGTTTCTCTTCCCTATCCCCACCAATGAGATTCTATATTCACATTCAAAAAGGAGGAATTTACAATGGGAAGGAGAATTCCATACCCACATTCTAATTCGTTCTTTTGTTATGTTTCTTGCAGAACGTAGGAGGGCACTTTGAGACATGGAACACGGGAATCATGGGTCCTGTGGCGCTGCATGGTCTTGATCAAGGAAAGCTGGACTTATCCTGGCAGAAGTGGAATTATCAGGTTCGTAAGCCTTCAAACTGCTCATCTGCTTTTTAATCATCCTTTGAGCGGGAAAACAAAGCTTACTTGACTTTTTTAAACAGGTTGGCTTGAGAGGAGAGACAATGGATCTCGCCTCTCCAACTGGCACATCCTCTGTTGAGTGGATGGACAGCACAATAGCTGTGCAGAAGCAGGAGCCGTTGATGTGGCATAAGGTAACACTATTGAGTGAAATGAAGTGTATCAGCGTTTTTATTGCAACTATATGTTGATTTCTGTACGCGGGGAACAACTGCAGGGATATTTCGACGCACCTGAAGGGGATGCGCCCTTGGGTTTGGACTTGGCAAGTATGGGAAAGGGGCAGGTTTGGATTAATGGGCAAAGTATTGGGAGATATTGGACAAATTACGCAAAAGGTGACTGCCAGGGTTGTAGCTACCCGGGGCAATTCAAGCCACCAAAGTGCCAACTTGGCTGTGGCGAGCCAACACAAAGATGGTGAACACTGAAACTAGTGAGCTTTGATTATTGAGCTGAAAATACCGAGGTTTCTTGATTACTGATTTCTCCTTTCATGACTGAACTACAATAGGTATCATGTTCCACGCTCCTGGTTGAAGCCGACAGGAAACCTGCTGGTTCTGTTTGAAGAGCTAGGAGGAGATCCAACCAGGGTTTCCCTTGCTAAGAGATCATTGGCTACCGTTTGTGCTCAGATCTCCGAGTACCATCCAAACATCAGGAACTGGGAAATTCAAAGCTCTGAGGACGGGAGATCACAAGAAGTCCACAGACCGAAAGTCCACTTGCATTGTGGTCAAGATCAATACATCTCTTCCATCAAATTTGCAAGTTTTGGAACTCCTCTAGGAACTTGTGGGGCTTTAAAGCAAGGGCCTTGCCACGCTCCTTCCTCCTACTCCGTCTTAGAAAAGGTAATGGAAACAACCCCTTGCACGAATTCTTGTTTGACATCCCTCGTATTGAATTGTATTCTTACACGACCCTCCATTTTCTTCTCCTTGCAGAATTGTGTGGGCAAGCAGAGATGTGCGGTGGTCATATCAAACACCAACTTTGAGCAAGACCCGTGTCCTAACGTGTTGAAACGATTATCAGTCGAAGCGTCTTGTGCCCCTATGACCTCCTTGACTCGGTCCAATTTGGGGAACTGATCATGATCTGGTGAGATTAAAATCACCAAGGAAATTGTAGACAAAAATGTCCTTTTAGCAAGAGCAGAAGCAGAAGAGGAATAAACAGTAAGAAGTTTGTCCAGTTTAGGTTTTAGATGAAACTCCATATCAGCACAGGAGGGCTCAGGGGCAGTCAATCCTGTCTTTGAAGGTGAAGTTGTGTTTTTAGTTCACTGTATAATTGGTGCAAAAATAGGGTTAGCTTTCCAGGTTGTGTTCTTAGCTCACTGTATAAACGAGAAACAAACATTGGCTACATTGGTGCGGTTCTATTTTCTTTTCCTTTTTTTTTTTCCAGCTCTGATGTTTAATTTATTAGTATCCTTTAATGCATCTTGGGGGCTTATCATTTCAGTCCCTGAGCTCTGTACTTGTAAGAGCTACCTGGTGGAGAGTGGAAAAGTTCATTCTCTCCTTTTGTGTTTAGATTTGAAGCAGTGCAACCATGAAATGTTATTAGGGGTTCCTTTCATTTGTCACTCCCCATTCTAAATGTTTTGGTTCTTCAATATTTAGGCCTAGTTTGATCAAAATTCAGTGAAGTACAGAGACTGCTTTGTAGAACATCATAAAACCATAAAATCCATTGAGTAAAAGCACCATGAATTTCCATCCAGAAACATTGATTCCAAGTTAAACAACATTCATAAACCAGTAATCCAGAAACTCAGTGATAAAGCAAGGCGAAACCGAAGCAGACAGTGTAGCTGCATAGAGCATGAAACAAGGAGTAATCCCTAGTTGCAGTGTTACTTATCTAGGAAGAAGAAGAAGAAGCCATATGCTTCTCGAGAGCGGAGTGCAACTCCTCCTTCCTGGCTCCGATGACCTTTCCGATAATCTTCCCTTCTTTCAAGAAAATGAAGGTTGGCATCGCCTCTACAGCCCAGTCAGCTGCAACAGACTGCAAGCACAACGCAAATGCCAAAATAGTTAGCAAGCAATTCACTCAAAATGTGATTTAGTGGGGCATCAGAAATGAGAGTCTATGAATTCTTTTACCTTCAATTCATCCACGTCCACCTTAACAAATATGACGTTTGGTAGTTTCTTGGCCAGATCAGCCAGGACCGGCGCCATGACACGGCAAGGCCCGCACCATGAAGCGGTGAAGTCCACAACCATCTGCAATTTTCACAAGCAATTCAATCACAATAAGCAGCTGCAAAATATGATATACAATCTAAACATTTATACAGCAGGAGCTATGAAACAAACGATGAAATGATAATCTTCTATTACGCATTGTGTTTTTTTCGGAAACAATTCTGTTACGCATTGTTGAGAGCGGTAAAATTCAGATCTAGATAGCAATCAGATATGGAGAAGAG
This sequence comes from Rheum nobile, assembly GCA_027886185.1. Taxonomy (NCBI): domain Eukaryota; kingdom Viridiplantae; phylum Streptophyta; class Magnoliopsida; order Caryophyllales; family Polygonaceae; genus Rheum; species Rheum nobile. The sequence goes on from WOAB01000309.1 coordinate 1,650,582, forward strand.
ACGAGATTCCAATAGCACGAGAACGAATTTGATTTGCCTCCGCATAATGATGTATCGTACACAAAAATTCCAGATTTCCATTCTTTCAAATGAAAATCCAATCTACACCATAATTTAAGATCGAAACTTCATTCTCAGAAAATCTTGAAAAGACATACGAAATCGTTGTAGTTTTAGAATCATCGAAATCTAAAACGAGAGACTGCCGTGCGTTTTCACCAACAGAGAAATCAAACCGAGATCAAGTAACGAACGAAGATGAAAGCGTAACAAAAAATTACGAATTAGGAAGAACAAAATTGGAATAGATTTAACCAGCTTCTTGGAATCGTTGGCCTTCTGAAGAAGATCAGTCCAGGCATCAACGCTGTGAACTGCGATCACTTGTCCTTCTCCCGCCATCTCTCTCTCAATCTCTCTGAAAACAGAATGATAAAACAGCACCTTCTTCTTTTAAACTTAGCCCTTGTTTTTTGACGGAGCGTGGCCCATTTGCCCCTTCAAGTTTTTAATTTAATAAAATAGTCTTAAATATTTTTTATTTATTTTTCAATAGCCCTTTTATAACGGGGCCACTATATACGCGACGAATTTCTGCTTTTCGCGCGACAAACTGTACGCCCTATGAGGGCGTACGCCTTTACCTGGCGTACGTATTAAAATATAGCAAAAAATAAGCCAAAAGTGACAAATAAAAAAAAGAAATACAAATACGTATTTTTTTGTACGCCCTCATACGGCGTACAGAAAAATATGTATTTGTATTTCTTTTTTTTTTTAAAATAAATTAGTTGGGCTGGGCAACTTGGGCCGGCCCAACTCGGCCCTAGCATGTACGCCATGATATGGCGTACATGGTAGGTTAAGAGGCCGCTCTTCTTCTTCTTCTTCTTCTTCTTCTTCTTCTTCTTCTTCTCTTCTTCTTCCTCCATGCGGCGTGTCGTGGCGTACGCTTTCCGGCGTCTTCTTCCTCCCCTGCGGCTTCTCTTCTTCTCCTCCTCCCTTTCTTTCCTTCTTCTTCTTCTCCTCCTCCTCATCTCCGACGATGGCGAGCAGTGGCGCCGGTGGTGACCCCTCCGGCGAGCCTCGTGGCGGCGCGAATGGCAGGGATGGCTCTCCAGGCGGCGTGGAGAGATTGGCGGCTGGGGGCGGTGTTCCTGTTGCTGCAGAGGTGGCCGGCGGCGGAGAGGTGGCCGGCGTCGGAGATATGGCCAGCGGTGGTCCGGATGGCGATGCAGGACGAGATTCTTGCCGGACTCGATTTATCCGAGCGCGGGGCAGACGAGGAGGGGGACGCGGATGCGGAGACGATCCTGCGACATCCGGTCAGACTTCTACCTGGGGTAGTCGAGAGGTATGAACGGAATTGAAAGTTAGAAATTTATTTTGAATTGATTAAAATTTAGAATAAAATATGTATTACAATTAGAAATTAGTGATCTGTAATTAATTATTTATGAATTTTAGAAATTTATTGTTGATCTGTAATTAATTCTAGATTTGTTTCAATTAGAAATTAATGATATGTAATTAATTATTATTTATATTTAAAAAAATATTATTTATGAATTTTAGAAATTTATTTTGAATTGATTAAAATTTAGAATAAAATATGTATTACAATTAGAAATTAGTGATCTGAAATTAATTATAGATTTGTTTAAAATTAATATTTAGATTTGAAATTGTTGATATGTAATTAATTTTAGAAATTTATATTTATGTTATAAAAATTGAATTTGAATTTAGGTATTGAATTTTGGATTTCAGTTATAATAATTTAACTTGAATTTAGAAAAACAAATGTGTATATGAAACTAAAATTTATGATATGAAATTAAAATAAAAATTAAGGAATTTATGTTGTTATTAAATTGTGATTGAATTTAAAGAAATATATTAGCAAATTAAGATGACAAATTAGATCTATATTTTGACAGATAATGTAGTTGTTTAAGAATTTAAAAATTTGACGAGTTAATATGTTATTAAAAGGCTTTGCAAGCCTCGATGTTGTCTGTGAGACGGCCCCGACGTGGCTCCCGTCAGCTGGCGCGGAGGAATCCGGTCACAGCATCGGCTCGTCGGGCCGCTTCGGTGGCCGCTTCAGTGGATCTGCTTCCCGTCCAAGACGCGACACAGACGTCGCGACGGGAGTGCAGGTCGTCCTAGAGGACTTGGGGAGTACAGGTCGCGACACAGGACGTCGCGACGCGACGGGAGTGCAGGTGGGCGTGACCAGGTCTGACACGTCGCTGTCTCCGTCTTCCTCATCGACCTCGTCCATGGATCTGGAGGAGGAGGCAGTTGCCGTTGCCGACGTAGCCTTCCAGCGCGACTATTATGATGGACCCGCAGAGGACTTGGGGATGGACGAGTCTCCCCAGCAGGCGGATCCGGCTTCTCAGCAGGGGGATCCATCTCCGCAGCACGTGGATCCGCCTCCGCAGCAAGCGGATCCGCCGGCTCAGGAGCAGGCGGATCCGGTTCCCGAGCAGGCGGGTCCCGTGGAGCCTTGGATGCCAGGAGGGCCCCTCGTTCCTCACCTCATGGGTACGTATACGACCCACGTCGCCAGGGTCGTATGGGACATGACATTGGCGTTGGCACTACCAGAGCCCCCACCACCCGTTGCGCGTGTGGATGATACGGTACCTCTTTGATGTAGTCTAAGATTTGTTAATAAAAATATGAAAATGCTATATATAAATGTATAAGTATAATACTAATTTTGTTATTTATTTTTCAGATGAGGAAGGTTCTGAAGACGTACACCAGGAAGCCGTGGCATTGGGAGATGGACCAGCACATTACAGCGGCTCCTGACACCTGGTGGGATTTTGCGCAGCGGAGCCGTATCACCTCTCTGAGGGAGGTGGACTTCAGGAGTGTCGACGACGTGCTTATTTCTGCGTTCGTCGAGCGATGGCATCCGGAGACGAGCTCGTTCCATTTCCCATGGGGCGAGATCACTATCACGCTCCACGATGTCGCGCGCATCCTGGCAATTCCCATCGACGGCTTGAGCGTCACATGCAATCCTCCATATTGGGCCCAATTTCTCATTTTTTCAATTTTCACCAATTTCTTCTATAATCCTCCATATTGGGCCTATTTGGGCCCAATTTCTCATTTTTCACCCATTTCTTCTACAATCCTCCATATTGGGCCTATTTGGGCCCAATTTCTCATTTTTTTAATTTTTCACCCATTTCTTCTACAATCTTATGCACAATCTGAGTGTTTTACAGCTGTATCATCAGTGTGATACAGCTCTCTCATAGCTGTTATGCACAATCTGAGTTTTTACAGTTGTGTGCTAGCTGTTATGCACAACTCTTCTCTTGTATAAATAGTGTTATCCCTAGAGTTACTGTGTTATCACCATTGCAACTGAAGCTCTGGGTGGATCATCACCATTATTCGGTAAGGTTCTCCTCTCAACTTAGATCTTGTTTGAGTTTTATGTTTATGAAACATTCAGTAATGGATTTATCATATTCATAGGAAAATCAAGCACTACATCGCATAATGGCCTCTTCATCTTCATCGTCAACAAACGCTGATTGGCTATGCTATTGTAAGAGATCTGCAATTATCCGTGAGTGGCATATGCCGTTCAACTATAGAAGGAGGTATTGGGGATGTCCGACTATGGAAGAGGGGTGTGACTTCAAGAAGTGGCTTGATCCACCCTACGATGAGAGGACACAAAGGGTTATAGCACAACTGTCCGACTATGGAAGGGGGGTGTGACTTCAAGAAGTGGCTTGATCCACCCTACGATGAGAGGAAGAGCTTTGTAACAAAAATGAAGAACTTGTTAAGGAAAATGCAGAACTTGTTCAGTTGATCCCCCTTCACACAAGGGTGTTGCGCCGTATGGAAAAAGATCCCTTTAATGTGAGGGGCAAAGCGTTGTATGAACAAAAATTAAGAGAGATACAAGGCCGTAAATGAGTTCATGTAATGTTTGTATCGCTGTTATAATTTGTGTTGGATTTTATGTAAGTTAATAAAATAGATATATTATCAGCATTTTCAAATTGAGATTACACAAGTAAATCAGACACAAATGTGAAGTTCATATGATCTTTAAATTTAGATTACACAAGTAAATCTACTTCTTCAACTAATCTACATCTTAAACTACACCGGAGGATCTGGAGGACGGCTATATCTAATGCGATAATCCCGAAATTGTTGAATCCTCGACTGAAATTGATAGTCCCAACCATCGACACTTGGGTGTTTGAATCGACGCCAAGTGTACGGAGGGGGAGGTAGTGGACAACCATCCTTCAACGACACCTACATAGAAAACACAAAATATAATCGAGCTTTGTGTTTTAGGGTAAGCACAAATATTACTAGCTATTTAAAAACAATAACTATACCGGTACAAAGTGGTTTCGGTTTCCTACGAGAGCCATCGTCAATATCCGTGTTGGAGGGCCGAGGCTTTCGTAAGAGGCCCTCATTGGTAAGCACAAGCACGGGCCATCCCAGGATAATAGGACAAGAGCAACTTGGTATAGCGTGGCAAACACTAAACCAATCATCGGCATGTCGAGCCAGTACTCCTCGCTGCAAGGACTGATGACATAGTTGACCCGAAATATAAGGTCCTCGTAAGTGATCCCCGGGTGTAGTACGAGCAAGATGGGCATGTACAGATCTCTGTTGTCAAACAACTCGTCCGCCATCTGCATTCGAACCATAGGATATGCAGTCTCTTCTGATCCCATCAATACAGCCAGTGTCCGATATCCACAATGCTCGTCTGGAGATACATCTCTGGCCCCGTTAATGTATGGAAACCAAAAGTAATCCACATTCTTAACCCCAAAGTTCACCCCCATATAAATCACGGGTTGTTCAGGGAGCTGCTGCGATCCTGTCCCTTCAGATTGGCTCCCTTGGGTCCCAGTGCCCGGCGAAGCTCCTCTTGGTCCCTTCTTGCCACGACCCCGACCTCTACCTTGGCTTCCACTGGCCTTGTTCTTCTCAATCTCATCTAACTCAGCCCTTCGATGCTCAAACAAGCTCGGCTCCCTCTTGGTGTCGTACTTTGTCAAACCCTTTGGCCTTCCTTTTGAAACGATTCCCGTGGGCTCCTGCATCAAAGTTTCATGCGGGTGCTGCGTGTTCCAGAACACGTCGGTGATTTGCTCTACTTGGTCCTTGCTCAATGTTTTAGTGTGCCACATTTGATCCATTTCCTTCCATATCAACTCTTGAACAGACATCTGTTTTGTGTCATCAACTGGCTCTTCTTTTGTGTAAACCCTATCCCATTGCAATTGCTTCCAGAAGCGGTGTATCTCACTCGGCATGATCGGCGTCTTATCAATTATGGCATTTGCGATTCTGTGGACACATGGCAGGCCGAAGCAGTCTCTCATCCAGTGATCATCACACTCATCAGGGAAATCATCCGTCAATATCTGCTTATACAGATCAAACAACATTTCCAAGCACCTATCCGACACTTTGAAAAATAGCCTTGAAAACAACACTCTTATTTCTGGCGGCATACCATCAAACATCGTTGGTGTTTTGGTCCGTGACATCTCCATGGTCGCACGCACCTGCCCAATTTGACCCTCGATCGCATGGTGTATCCTTACTACCATTCTATTAAAACCACCAACGCTAGAATTCAGAATTTGCTTCAACACGTGATGCATACCCTCAACCCTATCAAAAAACATGAAAAGCATTGCGTTACTCCCACATTGAGCCATGAACAAGCAAACTACTGAACATCGTACAAGGGTTACCTGTTTGAAGTCCTCGTGAAGAAGTGAAGATGATGATCAGTCCACGCTCTCACTATGCTTTCCTTGTGAGGATTCGCCCACGTCTTCTCAATGTATCGAACGAGGCCACTCTTTCACGATGTCCTCAATTGCACAAGCCTTTCTTCGTAGATTTCCTCCGTGGTTGAACACCATAGTGCCCAACATTGGCCGCAAAACCTTTTCACTTGTTTTTTATCCTTCAATATTGGGAGAGCATATGCTTCTATGTTGTGCTTAATATGCACCCAACACAAAAGGTGTTTTACTTCATCTTTGAAAACTATCCGAATTGCATTAATGAGGGCCTTCTCTCGATCAGTCATGATGGCGGCCGGCATAACACCCAAATCTTTAAACAAGCACAAAAGTTTCTCCATTATGAACTTGTAATGCCCAACTTCTTCTTGTCGTGTAAATGCATACGCAATGTTGAAGGTCTTGTGCGTGGAAGTGAAACCGACAATCTCCACCAATGGCATTTGATACCTATGGATGAATGTAGGAAAACAAATGAATGTAAGAAGTCATAGAATATAACATATAATTCATATCAATGCTATAAATCACTACTATTATATTGTGTTGAAAATGTAACACAAATCCAGCACGTACCTATTTGTCTTGTATGTGGCATCAATAATTACCACGTACGGGAACATCTTCAATAGGTGGAGCGAGTCCGGGTGAGCAAAAAATAGGATATCAGTCTCTTTCGTAGACACCTTTGTAAGAGGAAATACCCGGTAACTATTTTCTTTCAAAAAGTTCAGAGTCTATTGCGTAACCGTCAATTCCCCTTGATCTTCATAACACACCTTCTGCAGAAAGTTGGAAACTTGTTTCATGGATGTAACATTTCCGGGGAAGAACTTCTTCAACTTCCCAACAATAGTCCTAGGCGTCACGAACGTTTCGCCCAAAGCTTTGGCAATGCGCTCCTCATCCGGGGTCATTCTGCCCATGTATGGATGCCCAAGAAAGCTAGTCGGAAGCTTATGGTTGTGGCATCCATCTATCACATTTAGGATCCATTTCTGAGTCACTTCCCCTGGCTTCTTCTTCAATCTAACACCACACAACTCAAATGTGCATCCGGACTTCTTCGAATGGGATTTACGAATTACCTCAACTTCCTCTTCTGAGTCACTACCTTTCTTTCTCCCCGATCTAAACTCACCAAAATTCTCGCACGTCAAACTAACACTTCTGACATTTGACTTCTGAATGACTAAAACCATCATCAAATCTTTGCCCATATTCCTAACCCACTTAACCAATTCCTCTCGGCTATCCCAGCTCAGATTGGTATAAAATTCATCTCCATAATCTTTCCCCTATACATGTTTACATCATCAATAATGTTACAATATATGGATTGCAATTGTAATATATAACTAAACTGTAATTGTAATACATAACTAAACAATAATGTTACAATATATGGATTGGAATTTGTTAAATTTAGATGTTTATAGCTAACCAATATTAACTATAAAATACAACTATAATTGTAATACAAAACTAAACTAAAGACGAAAACAAATTGATAGCTTATCTCACTAAACATAAGACTTTTAACATATATCAAATTCACAACAATAATCAACTTCTCCACTACTATTAATCACTAATCTTTTAACATATATCAAAACAAATATAGGCCTCTACCGCTAAATCGTCATCATCTTGTCCACTACAACTACATACTAATCTATCTTTTAACATAATAAAATTTAGGCATCTACCGCAACACCATAATCATCTTGTCCACTACAACTAAATACTAATCTATCTTTGAACATAATAAATATAGGCCTCTACGTACTTAAGCTATATTAATTATAACTAATTTCAATCTTAATCATTCCATACACACTAACCTCGAAATTGCCATCGTCGAAATCTTCATCGTCGAAATCTTGATCGACATAATCTTCAGCATCTTCATCGTCGAAATCTTGATCGACATAATCTTCAGCATCTTCATCGTCGAAATCTTCATCATCTTCTCCACTACTACTCCAATATGACATTTTTTGTAAAATTTGTTGTTTCGATCTTACCATTTGTCAACTTCAAAAGCTATTTTATAGGCACAAATATGGCCGTTGGAATAACGGGTAGTTCTGTACGCCTCCATAGGGCGTACGCCGTACCATGACGTACATGCCAAATTCTAACGGCTATTTTCATGTACGCTGTATCTTAGCGTACGCTAGAATACAGCGTACAGGAAAATAATACAACAATTCATTAAAATTCAAAACACCAACAAAAATATAATAAAATAAGCTGTACGCCATTCCAGGGCATACGCCCTTATAGGACGTACAGATTGTAGCACGCAAAGCAAAAAAGTGTAGCGCATATAGTATCAGCCTTTTATAAACCACATTCCACAAGTGGTCCCCACATCCTCCTCTCTCTCTCCGGAAATCTTCGCTGGAAATCTCGCTCTCGCTCCCGATTTTCATCCGATTTCGATCTCGGATTTTCTGTCGATCTCTCTCTCGCTCACGCTTTCGATCTCGATCTCGTTGTCGTCTCCCACGCTTCATCATCTCTTGTCGATCAAAGCCAGGTTGTCTCCGGAAATCTCTCTCTCTCGCTGGAAATCTCGCTCTTTTGCTCACGATTTTCATCCGATTTCGATCTCGGATTTTCTCTCGATCTCGTTGTCGTCTCCCACACTTCATCATCTCTTGTCGATCAAAGTCAGGTTGTAGCATTTCTCTATCGAACAAGTTTGATTTCTTCCTTTTTTGGCTTTAAAATGACTTATAAAATTATTGAATTGATTCAAACCCTTCAACAAAAGAGTTCAATATGGTAAACTAACGCAAGGCCCTATAATGATTTGGGCATTTGCATAAAAAAGTCGGATTCAAAAAATTAGGGTTCTTGAGATCTCACGAGAAAGAGGTGGGAGAAAGGTTAGATTTGTGGAGGTGGTGGGGCTAGTTGCAGATCTGAGATGTCTCGGCGGTGGCGGTAAGGAAGCGCGTCGTAGGTGGCGGTGAGTCTGCTCGAGTGTTATGCGAGGAGGCGTAGTGGCAGATCTGGGCTTTGAGATTTGGTTTGTGCGGCGTGACTAGAGATCTGTGTCGATCAACAAAGGCGGCTTGGTGGCGAGAATAAGGAGGTGGTAGGCGGTGGCCATGAAGAGGCAGTGAGATGGGAAGGCGAGGGAAGCATGAAAAGAGAATAAAGATTGTAACCTACCAAATCCAACGCCACCAAACACCAATCTCCCCGGCAGCGGCCCTCCACACATCCCATCTTCAAGTTCAATTTTTGCTTGCTCTGTAAAAGTTTGTAATTGAAAGAAAAATTCTAAGAAAAGAGAGAGGGGTGTAATGTAAAAACACATTTAGATGGGATCCACTGCATTTACTTTTTCATAAATCAAAACTTCACTCCAACTTCTTTTAGATGGGATCCAATGGGAAAGTTAATCAAGATACCTTTTAAGACACTATTATTACAACAAATAATCAACTTTCCAAATGAAAAGTTAGTTCTCTTTCCCTTGAAGGAAGAGCTATTCTTATCAAATCAAATTTAACCGCAAAACCTAATTATATCATACAATGCTTTATGCTACCAGCTTTCCTACATCAAAAACTAGATAAAGCTAATAGAAATTTCTTATGAAAAGAGAGAGGGGTGTAATGTAAAAACACATTTAGATGGGATCCATTGCATTTACTTTTTCATAAATCAAAACTTCACTCCAGCTTCTTTTAGATGAGATCCAATGAGAAAGTTAATCAAGATACATTTCAAGACACTATTATTACAACAAATAATCAACTTTTCAAATGGAAAGTTAGTTCTCTTTTCCTTGAAAGAAGAGCTATCCTTATCAAATCAAACTTAGCCGCAAAACCTAATTATATCATGCAATGCTTTATGTTACCAGCTTCCCTATATCAAAAACTAGATAAAGCTAATAGAAATTTCTTATGAAAAGAGAGAGGGGTGTAATGTAAAAACACATTTAGATGGGATCCATTGCATTTACTTTTTCATAAATCAAAACTTCACTCCAGCTTCTTTTAGATGAGATCCAATGAGAAAGTTAATCAAGATACATTTCAAGACATTATTATTACAATAAATAATCAACTTTTCAAATGGAAAGTTAGTTCTCTTTTCCTTGAAAGAAGAGCTATCCTTATCAAATCAAACTTAGCCGTAAAACCTAATTATATCATGCAATGCTTTATGCTACCAGCTTCCCTATATCAAAAACTAGATAAAGCTAATAGAAATTTCTTATGGAACAAAGATCCATCATTTAAACCACTTATCGGGTGGGATAAAATTTGCAAAAATAAAGCAAATGGGGGAATAGGAATCCGTAAAACGAAAGACATGAACAAAGCTCTTCAAATGAAACTCATTTGGAAAATATTTGCAGAACCAAATAACATTTGGGTCAAAATCATCAAAGAAAAATATCTAAAAAATGATAATATTCTTAACTATACTAGGAAAATGAACCATTCTTGACAATGGGATCACCTCATCAAGCTTCGCAATGACTTCAAAACTGGTTTGCAATGGCTCATTGGCGATGACCACTCTATCAACTTTTGGATGGATCCATGGACCCCCAACTTTACCCTTAAAGATTACATTCTCCTAAACATTTACCCTGATGACCAAACCAAGGTGAGTGATTTCATCACTAACAAAGAATGAGATACTACTAAACTTAAAGTTGTGCTTCAGGATGAAGCTGTTGAGTTTATTAACAATATCCAAATACCACATAATAACATCCCCGATCGACTCTATTGGCCCCAAATAAATTTGGATAGTTCTCTACTAAAACAGCCTTCGAATTAATAACCAAACAAACAAACCCACCAACTAATGACATGTCATGGATTTGGAAACTTAATACCTACCCAAAAGTGAAGAATTTTTTATGGAAAATATGCCATGATGGCCTACCTACGAAAGCTAGGCTATTATAAAAACATGTCTCTGTCCCACTTGCATGTGACGCGTGCAATAATCTGCATGAAGACCTTAACCACTTCTTATTCAAGTGCCCCAATACGCTGGAACAAATCAAGAAACAAAATCTTCCTATTGATTTAATCATTAGAAGATTAAATACTAACAATAAAAAATCTATCGACTTAATCCGTGAACTGCAGTCCTTACTTACTAAAAATGAATGGGTTTGTCTTGCTACCACCTGGTGGGGCACTTGGATCAATAGAAACCAAGTAATCTTTCAAACACCTAACCCGGACAGAATCAAAGATCTCACAATATACATCAAAACCCTAATCCAAAATTGGAATAAAACAAAGGTATCAGACACAGAGGAAAAAATAACTAAAAAACCCAACCCAACAATTAGACGAAAGACTAAAAACATTAAATGGGATAAACCAAAACCAGGATTTTGCAAAATAAATTTTGACGGTACAAAAATACCAAATGGTATAACAGGAACGGGTTTCATCATCAGAAATGAATATGCTGAAACAATCCATGTGTCCAACAAACATTACGGATGCCTCTCCGTCCTAATGACAAAAACCATAGTCCTGAAAAATAGTATCAAAAAAGTTGTCTCCCTTCGTCTTAATAAAATCGAAATCGAATGGGACAATTTGTGCCTCATCAACTCCATCTTAGGCACTTGGACTTGCCCTTGGGAAATTGAAATGGTCATCGCTGACATCCTAATCGATCTCCGTTCTTTTCAGGAAGTCCTTATTAGGCATGTATTTCAGGAGGTGAACCGCGCTGCTGATCAAATTGCTAAACTCAGCTTCTCACCTTCGAGGATTGCCTTGGATTCGAACCCAGAACTTCGTGTTCTCATCCAGATGGATGCTCTAGGCCGGACCTTGCATCGTTGCTAGGTCCCGTCTAATTCTTTCCTCATCAAAAAAAAAAAAGAAGTGAAAAGTTGTTTGGAAAATCAAGAAATCTCTCTCCAATGGCAATGCTTTTGTCTTCCACATGTCACAATGTATAGGAAAATAAGTATACACCATGTGTAAACTTACGAAAGTCCTCACAAATTTGCCCAGATTGTTATAATACATTTAGTGTAAGGAAAGGTAAAAATATTTTTAAATAATTACTCTAATTTTTTGCAACGGTTTCAAAAAAAGCCTACCTATTTCTAGACTTAAGTCTAAAAAAGATGAAGTGTTCCTTATTCAATTCATAAATGGGTGCTTTCATACGTACATTTACTTTCAAAAAAATATTGTTCCGTATATCAAATTGTAGATGGAGTTTTTAAGCGGTGACGTGACCATATATATTTGTGTTTTATATTCTCAATCGTTTTTATTAAATGTTTGCATACCTTACTCTTAGTAAGACAATAGGGCCGTTCATTTTTTTTGTCTTGATCGCCTGGTTTGATCGGTCGGAATCGCTCTACGCCCAGACTAGGGTACTGTTGGCACACGAAATGATAGACCCTCTCAACACCAATATCTCCATACACGCTTTCAGCAGGAATCGAACTCGAGACCTCTGGATAGAACGTTTAAAAAAGTCTAGCGTCAAACCACTAAACCAACTGAATGTTGGTATAGGACCCGTTCATTAGCACTTATATGCAAGCTTATGTAGCTTATGTGCAAAATAATCACGAATTGATTTGTTCGTAAAAGTAGCTTATATAATCTTATCAAAAACTTAATAAAGCTCAAATTTTCCCATAAAAATAAGTTAGATACCCAAGCGTATACTAGCTTAAGGAAGCTTGAAATTGCCTAGAAAATTCAACTAGCCCGAAAAAAATCAGCTTCGGTTATTCGATTAGTTTCAACTTCAGCTCGTATAAGCTTGAATTGGACCCTTAAACTATGAATTATGTAAGATTATATTAGTATATGCAAATTATATAATAATAAGATTTATGTAGTATTATATCTAAATTGTGCAAATTAACTACATTGATCCTCAAGACGTTGTTTAAGTTATACTTTTTTTATTCCAAACTTTATGTTACATATCTTCGTATAAGCTTGAATTTACTGAACGGGTCCTAAAACTATGAATTATGTAAGATTATATTAGTATATGCAAATTATATAATAATAAGATTTATGTAGCATTATATCTAAAGTTGTGCAAATTAACTACATTGATCTTCAAGTGCCACGGGGCGCTATCTGATTGGCGCCCACCGCCTGTTATTTTAAAAAATAATCATTTATTAAAAAATTGGCTTGCTAAAAAGATAAATAAAAAAATTCATAATTCTAATTATATTTTTCTCTATCCATAGACATCCATTTTGTATATATTTGGTAAAAACAATTTTTTTGTATTATAAGTATCATTAAGTTAAAATAAATCATTTTAGTTATTATTATTGGTGGTTTAAATTAAAATAAATACCAATTTAATTTATTTATATGAAAATTACATTGTAAATAAGTTTTATAAATTTTATGTAATTTTTTACAAATTTTATTATAATTAAGTCCAAATAAACCATAATGTTATTATTTAGGATACCTTTAAATTATAAATATATAATAACTAAATTTACGCTTTAATTTATTTATATTAAGTCGTGTATTGTGTGATATTTGTCGTTAAATTCCGTCATTTGCTTTAGTTCATGTTGTTTTCACATGTTGTTTTGTTTTCTTAAATTGATGTATCGCTTTTGTTGATTTTAATATTAATGTATGTTTGTTTTATTTTTAATTAAATAATATAATTAAATTAAAATAGCATTAAGAGGTAATTAATTCTTCTAAAAACCCCTCCTAAAAGCCTCCAATAAAAGCCTCTAATACACTATGGGTCTTTTAGCAAATAATTCCACCAAAAGCCCTCTAAAAGCCCCTCCTAAAAGCCCTCTATTAAAAATACCCTTACCATGATCACTTTACAATTCTATCCAGGATTTAATTTACCAACATACACTTGGTTTAGTGGTTTGGTGCTGAGCTATTTTTAGCATTCTATCCAGAATTTTTGAGTTTGATTTCTACTAAAAGCGTGTATAAAAACATTGATATTGGGAGAAGTCTATCACTTCGTGTACTAATAATATCCTAATCTAAACATAAAGTAATTGATTTAGGACCTTAGTGAAGGAATTGTATCATTTAATCAAATGTGCAATTACTAATTATGAAGTGAGACCATTTATGGAGATTCATAATTCGGTTATCTTAGGTAGTCATAGTGCTTTGCTAGAAGCCAACTATGATTTATGGACTATATGTTATAAAGTCTATTGCTATTATTATCGGGTCCTACGAGGTCACACCCTTAGAGTTTATGGACTGAATAAGTTTATTGGGAGACATATTATATAAAGTATATGATATAAAGTTATATATGATATAACTTGGGAGATAAGGCTTATTAGTAATAAAGAGTTATTATTGATAATAAAAGATATATTAATTTAAGAAATACTATATCTACATATGGTATTATAAAAAGGAGGGCTTTCTAGGAGAAAACCCTAACCAGTTTACATTACCACACGACTGCCCCTCTCCCTGGAGTTCTCCCTCGTTCGCCTTTGTTCCTCGTTCTAGCAATCGAGCCCTAGGCGATCCAAATCCATACTCGGGTGGACCAACTAGAGGAGTCACACTTGAGGCTCTAATCTCTCCATTCCAGGAAGATTCAAACACGCATCAAGAGGTAATTAATTCTTCTTATCTATGATCTATTTAATTTATGCATGAGATTCTTGATTAGATGTTAGAAAAAATATTTTCCTGAAATTTCGCTTTAAGCATCTAAATTCCTACACTTAGGTCTATCTATTATAATTCCACGATATTGATAATTTGAACACATATTTTATTTAAATTGTACATCTAAAATAAATAGAATGCGGAAGTCTAAATTCTTATTCTCTTAAATTAAAAGAAGACATGTATAACATACACGGAGAAAATGTAAAAGAAATTATTAAGTAAGATATATTATAAATTATCTTTACTTATTAATTTTATAATAAGATTTTATAGATATTAAGTGAACTATAAATTTAATAAATTTATCTTATGAACTATTTAAACTATAAATTAAATTCAATAAAAACCCAAATTGTATTAATTATATAAAAATAATTATTATTTTATTTGTATAATCAATCCAAGCCAAGAAAAAACTCGTTTGACAAAATCTAAATAATTAAGACCTGCAAAATTGCTCCAATAGAGCCCTTTGCCAATTGATTTATTTAGCTCCTCGGGAAAGAAAAAAAAAACTAATACTGAATATTAAGTTAAAAGCAAATTAGAAAAAAGCCATCTCATAAAATGAATTGTCACTATAATTAATATTGTAGAATAATTAGAAGGGTGGTCCACCCTTTGGGTAACTCAAACATTTTCCTACTTTTTCATACATACAATGCATTAGATATTAAGTTTAGTGACACTATCCATGCTTGCTTTTCCAGAATCATAATGACACTTTACTAGATCTTTTAATGACACTTTCCATGCTTTTAATACACTATCCATGCTTACAATGACACTTTCCATTCCAATTTATGACACTTTATTCCCAATGACACTTTATTCACTGTGGCTTGTTATTTTTGTTTGGGGTTATGACACTATTTTTATCTGTTGCATCATAATGACACTTTTTTAGAATTTATGTTAGTTCATATGCTTATAATGACACTATCAACACTTCATTCCAGTTTATATGACACTTTTTGGAGTTTATTTTTATATGTTGTTTCACTTTTTAATGACACTTTTAATTGTTACAGCTGTGGATACTGGAGACATTCCCAAATTTGATTGATGTTGCTCATTTCTCATGCAAACCTAAAAAAACATTGCCATATTGTCTTCGTTGGAGTAGTACAGATGACGAAAAGCTTGCCACACGGTTGCAGGTTTTTAATCCCGCTAACGATCCAGAATTTGTATGTATCCTTTTCTGTATTTGTATTATTTAACAATTCAATTCATTACTTTGATGTCTAATATAGTTTCTGACACTTTTTCCCTTTTTTTTTTGTCTCTTTCAGTCTTGTGTTTTACCATCTCCTGCTGTGTTGGAATAATTCAAGGACGTTGGTTTCACAACGGAAGTGGCTGATAAAGACTTCGATGCAGTAGCTGAAAGTTGGATGTCTGGTGAAGAGGGTCTTGTTATAAAAGGCGAGTATGACGATGATGATGACGACTTTGAATCACCACCAAAAAAAATGTGCATAGGTTTTGATCAAACTGATGAGGAGAATAAAGTCAACCCAATTGAATCAGTAAAGCTGGACAAAGGGAAACATGTATGTGGTGGAAGACTTCAACTTCGTAGGAAGTCAATTGCTAATAAAATTAAGTTTGAAGAGGAGTGCAAGAGTGAAAAGAAGGAAAATAGGGAACAAAAGGAAAAGAAGGCTAAGAAGATAATGACACAATTTTCTAATGATATTTTAGTGACATATTTGTTTGGTAATGACAGTTTATGACACTTTCTTTTCTAAATTTTGGATGACACTATTTGTAATCACACATTATGCAATATTTGTTTACTAATGACACTTTTCCTTCTTGATTTTAGTTGATATCCCTCTAATGACACTATAATATAATGACTGTTATGTGACATTTGTTAATGACACTTTATTACACTTTTATATTCTGATGTTGTAATGACACTACTTCTAATGACACATTATGCATCACAATGACACTTTTCCTTCTTGGTTTTACTTGATATGAACACTATTATATAATGACAGTTTATGGCATATTTTTTAATGACACTTTATTGCACTTTTCTATTCTGATGTTGTAATTACACTACTTCTAATGACACATTATGCCATATGTGATTGTTAATGACACTTTGTACTACACTTTGTGTTTTTGTGCAGAAATCATCATCCGCTATCCGTTCACTCAAGTTTAAATTCAAAGGCCCTGTTGTTAATGACACTCTACCAACTCAAGAGAAGATAAAAAAGAAGAAAGATCCTCCTGCGAAGAAAGAAGAGAAGAAAGCATATGAGAGCCAAAATATTCCTGAATGGGGACAAGTCCTTCTTGATAGTATGAAGGTTCAGCAGAGGGCCATGAGAGAGATTCAATTTGCTCTTAATGACAACAAAGGCCAGATTGAAAAATTGCATCCTGCGCAGTCACGATCCTGCGCAATCGCGATCATTAATGACTGTTATGTGGCATATGCAAGAGGATAGATTTGATTGTTTGCATCCTGCGCAGTCGCGATCATTAGATTGCCCTCAAACTTCCCATGTAAAAATGTACCATCCACTATGATAACCTACTAGAAAATATCAATGACACTTTAGATTTTTATTAATGACACTTAATTGTCAAGGCAGAAGAGAAATATTTGTAACAGTTTAGACACTAATGACACTTTTTATATATACTGTGTTCTATTGAGATTTAATACTTTTGGTAATGTCACTATTGTAATAGTGTACACAATAATGACAGTATACACAATGACACTATTGAAAAAGTGTCAACACTACATCCACTAAGAGAGTCATTATAAATCATTCAAGTGAAACATTAATGACAGTTTCAAACTAATGATACTTTCTAGATATACTTTGTTCTACTGACATTCAATATTTTTTTGGTAATGACACTTTACAGAGTAATGATGCAATGTTTAACATGATAATGACAGTTCTAGAAGCTTTACAGTTTTACATGCTAATGACACTTTTGGAAATATTATATTTTTAAATGCTAATGACACTTTACTTGTTTCAACATATGGCAATATGAAGCATATTTTTAAATGCTAATGAAACATTAATGACAGTTCTAGAAGCTTTACAGTTTTACTTGTTTCAACATATGACAATATGAAGGTATCATTGCATAGTTTTCTTCCGGAGTATCTCTTATCAAGTTTTCAGCCCATTCTTGCGCTTTTCAAGCTTTCCAGTAGCTCACATCTTGATACCACTCATTCCTCATATCATTCTGAATCATGTTCGTATTTGGTCCCTTCTTAACACCTATGAACCTATACTTTACAAGAACAAACACGTTAATTTCATACGCAATCAAAAATCAATAAGATATATAATTATATACTGTCATTACAAAATATTTTACCTTGTTTTTATCTGCTCAGCAACAGTTTTATATGTAGGTTTAGAGTGCCTTTCACATCTTGCATTAAACGAGCAAGTATGTTCGTCAATCATTTTTCGGATCTCAAAGTATTCAGAACCCTTCAATTTTGCAGCCCTTACTTATGGCGTGCGGCGGCGGCGTGCAATCGATCAGCCAAAGCTCCTGTGTGCGATCGATCGGCGGTGGCGTGGGAAAGAAGGTTTGAGGTAGACGAAATCGATCGATCGATTCTGTTATGGAAGGAAGGAGAGGTATTAAAATAGTAAAATAATGAAAAAGTTGGGATGAAGGGTATATTTTTACTAAGGGTCCATTAGTTAAAAAAAAAATTTGTCAAATGATCATTTACCTAACTCGTCTTTTTTTTGTTACACTTTAAGCTACGATCACGCTTTCCAACCAGACTAAATTATAGATTGGGCTATAAAATCCATATAGGCCCAAAAAATACCATTGGGCCCAATAGTCCAACACGGTGTCGTTTCGTGGCGAGGTTACCTTGAAGAACCCTAGTAGGGATTTCGCGCGGAGAATTTGGGGGAAATGGGGATGTTGGCGAATGAGTCAATTACAGAGGAAGGACCGGAATCTCTGATTCCTGATGGACGGTGGTGATTTGGGGGGCTTGAAGCGTCCAATTCGTACGGAGTGGATGCTCGTCTCCTTCATCACCGCTCGTCTCCCTCCCTCCCTCCATGCGTGTTTGTGTGTGTGTGTGTGTGTTTGAATTGAAATAGATTGGACTTGTGAATGAAATTCGTTTGGAAATCATGCAATATAATGATCTTCCGAACTAGTTTGCAACTGCAACATCAGGTGCTTGGGTTTAGGGTTTGCCACCTCTCTCATTTGCTCCCCCTCCTCCGAACCTTGTGATGATTATTCTGATCTGAAGGTTCATTTTCATACATTCTTGTTCTTCTTCTGTTTCCATTTGTGACTTTTGAGATCATTGTTTTCTAATTTGGATGCTGAATTTCGAGAATTGGAAGTGTTTGAATATCTTGAAGCATATCGCATTATGATTGAACGGACTGAGGAAACAATCTCACAATTCTTTCTTGCGGGACTACAAGGTAATGAAGATTGAAGACACCATTCGGGAACTTAATCGAAAAAAGCAAACAAAACGTGAAGACCTGCAATTACTTAAGATTGTTCTATGGTCTCTATTCACCACAATTATTGCATCAAGTATGACTGGGAGTGTAAATTAGCTATATGAATACACTCACCAATTTGCTTAAGCTGATTTCTATGTACTCAAAATGATAACATGGACAATCAGGTTGTATAAAAAAGAGTTCTTTCTGCAGTCCCATATCATCTGTGTTTTTATTATTATGGTTATATTATATTACTATTGTATCTGAATATGAATTTGTGCACTCTTACAGGAAAAAAAGGGAGTTTAAATGGAAACTTAATTCCTCCTTTTTTGCTGCTTGGTATACGGATTTTGATCTGACTAATTCCCTCTCCCTACTCTTGTGGATCTGAGTTTTTTTCCCCATCTTATACTGAAATATTTGCTCCACCACTCCACCTGCTAATAATCTACATGATCATCTTCTCCACAACCTCAAAACACAACAAAGTAAACGGCAAAAATGGCAGTTGCCGGGAGGATGAGAGGCCATAAAAGATCATCCTCATCATCCTACTCCTCCACAGTCACCACACTTGCTGTATTAGCCTTCTGTGTCTTAGCTATATGGATGCTAACCTCTGATTACATGGTTCCTTCTCAGGGCACCACTCGGAAAGCCTCTGACGCCCAACCCGATGTGACCGCCACCACTGACAGAATTGAAGAGAGTCCTAGTACCAACAAGTCGAATTCGTTTGAAGATGATCCTGGAGACCTCCCGGATGATGCCCTGGGGAGCGACGATCCTCTCAAGGTAGAAGTGCAAAAGGGAGCCAAGGATGGCGGGAAACAAGAGAAAGCTGGGAAATTTGAGGGTGGAGGAGTTGATGAGAATGATCATGAGATACAAGTATCTGAGGAGACGTCGTTCACTCAGAATCAGTATGCCAAGATCAATCAAGAATCTGTTGATCAAAGATCTGGTTCAAAGAATGCAGTTGCAAATGGAAAAACTGAAAATTTTGATCAACAAGATCAGGTATTAAATAATCTCTGTCCTTGTACTGGAATGTTATGAAACTGGATAGTGTTTTATCAAGTAATGAAGTGTTAATGTCCATCAAGGTGGAAAAAATTGTATACTGTTAAAATTAGATTAGTGGAATTGTTTCAGCGTTTTATTGTCATAACTAATAACAAATTGATGTAGCAAATAACAGATCCTCACGCTACAATGACAGTTAATTTTAGATGTAGATGATACACCTCAAGAACGTTGTTGCAGTTTTGTCCAATCTTTGTGTTATTCTGTATATGAAATTGCACACTTAGCAGGGTGGATTCTGTTTTACAGCCTTACAGTTGGAAATGTTATGTTACTGTTTTTCATACAGAATTTCACCGAAAGCTTTCTTTCATAGTTTTAATCCATTTGGTCTTTTCATGGTGGTTGAAATACCTTTATCATGTTGGCGATTGGCAGTCTACTAAAACAGAAGAAGCAAGCGAAACCAGGACCAACGCATTCGATACTCATAAACAACGACAAGAAGAACGAATTCAACCAGGTAAATCAGTCATATTCAGTGATGAGACCAAGAAAGACCAATCAGGAAAGCAAGAGAGTTATGACATGACTAAAAAGAATGACATGGAAGAAGCGCAAGAAGGAAGGTCTTCCAATAAAGCTCAAGACACCAAACAGGCTACAACAGTACTGCGGAACTCAGGGATCCCTAAGGAGTCGAAAGAGTCAAAGAAGTCCTGGTCAACTCAGGATACCGAGTCCAACAAAGAGAAGGAGAGACAACCAGTAAAGCAAGAGAGTAAGGGCATGACTAAAAAAACTGACATGGGTGAAGTGCAAGAAGGAAGGTCTACCCATACAGCTCAGGATACCAAACAGGCTACAACAGTACTGCAGAACCCAGGGATCCCAAAGGCGTCAAAAGAGTCAGAGAAGTCCTTGTCAACTCAGGATACCGAGTCCAACAAAGAGAAGGATAGGCACAAGGTGGAAGCCAAAAAAGAGGATACCGCGTATGGCTACACATGGCAGCTCTGCAACACGACAACTGGGCCAGACTACATACCCTGTCTTGATAATGCAAACGCCGTTAAGAAACTGAAAAGTACTAAGCATTTTGAGCATCGAGAGAGGCATTGCCCTGAAGATCCTCCAACCTGTCTGGTTTCACTCCCAGAGCAATACAAGAAACCTATCCCTTGGCCAGAGAGCAGAACCAAGGTTTGTTTCAAAGACTGATTGTTTTTTGTTAAATTTGAGAACATGATCTTCTTCCAAAGTAAAGGTGAAGCCATTGAGTTGGATTGATGAGGCATTTTTCTTATTTTTTGATCTGATGTTTGGTTTGGCAGATATGGTTTCACAATGTGCCACACCCTGGGCTAGCAAAACTCAAAGGGCACCAGAACTGGGTGAAGGTTACAGGAGAGTTTTTAACGTTCCCTGGAGGTGGAACACAGTTCATACATGGTGCTCTTAACTACATTGATTTCATTGAAAAGGTAAATTGGTTAACATACACTTCTCTAGCCTCTAAACTAGCGCCAAATCAAATCTACTTCATAACACCAAGTCACCAATTCATAATTGCCAACGTGCAATTAGTCAAATTTGGCATCTCAACAAAAAAGTTGGATTCTGCAGGCGGCTCCTAGTATTGCATGGGGGAGGCAAACAAGAGTTGTATTGGATGTAGGATGTGGGGTGGCTAGCTTTGGAGGATTTCTTTTCGAGAAGGATGTACTTACCATGTCATTTGCGCCCAAAGATGAACATGAGGCCCAAGTTCAATTCGCTCTAGAAAGAGGCATTCCTGCAATCTCTGCTGTGATGGGTTCTAAGAGACTTCCATTTCCTTCCAGAGCTTTCGATCTTATACATTGTGCACGTTGCAGGGTTCCCTGGCACATAGAAGGTTTTTACAGATACTCACACCATCTTTTGAAATTACTATTGTATTTGTAAGAGTACTTCAAAACCTATGTTATGAATTTATCAAAATAGGAGGAAGGCTCCTGCTCGAATTGAACAGGATGCTGCGTCCTGGAGGCTACTTTGTTTGGTCAGCTACACCGGTTTATCAGAGTCTCCCTGAAGATGTTGAGATTTGGGAAGGTAAGTTGAACTCTCATGGTTACATATCAATCATGTAGATCAACTAAATCCAGACAAATCAAATACTGATTTATATGCTTCATCTTTATTCAAAATACTGATTTATATACAGCCTTCTGCTCATGGTTCTTCCAGTAACAAACATGTGGATTCAAATAAGTTTGATTCTTGCTGATGTGTTCTTATCTTGATTCTTGATTCATACCCAAGTGCCAAAAGTGTGTTTAACTGACTATAGCAAGCGTCATTTTCCACAGCCATGTCCAATCTCACGAAATCAATGTGTTGGAACCTGGAGACGATCCAGAGGGACAAAGTAGATAAGGTTGCAGCAGCTATTTACCGGAAACCCACCAGAAATGACTGCTACAAAGAACGAACGCAAGATGACCCTCCAATGTGTACAAGTGATGATGACCCAAATGCTGCATGGTATGGTCTATTATCTTCTTGTCTTCTTAATGGCTAGCCTTTAACATCAGTGCACATCTTAAGCTTTTGTTTATTCTTTCCAAGAATATCAAGAAATATATGATCAGAGAAGTACAAGATTGAATGATTTATTAAACCCAAATATAAAACATGTTTGATGTTTCTCAGGTACGCGCCTCTTCAGACGTGCATGCACTGGGTGCCAACACGCGAGTACGAGAGAGGAAGCAAATGGCCAGCAACATGGCCCACGCGGCTAAGCACGCCTCCATACTGGCTAAACAAAACCCAGATGGGAATCTACGGGAAGCCTGCTCCGGAGGACTTCATAGCAGAGTATGAACACTGGAAACATGTAGTAAACAATACATACCTAACATCCCTGGGAATCAGCTGGTCAAACGTGAGAAACGTCATTGACATGAGAGCGGTTTATGGCGGGTTTGCAGCAGCACTCACAGACCTCCAACTCTGGGTGCTGAACGTCGTGAACGTAAACGCTCCAGACACGCTACCCATCATCTTTGAAAGAGGGCTTTTCGGTATCTACCATGACTGGTGTGAATCCTTCATCACGTACCCACGTACTTACGATCTTCTGCACGCGGATCATCTCTTCTCGCAGCTGAAAACAAGGCAAACAAATCCTAAAAATTCCATTTTTCATGTTGATGAAACAATGATTTCATTTTTTTTCTTTAACACGTGTTTCAATTTTCAGGTGCAATCTTGCTCCTGTAATGGCAGAAGTAGACCGGATAGTGAGACCAGGAGGTTACCTCGTAGTTCGCGATGAACCCAACGCCATTGGCGAAGTTGAGAGCCTACTCAAATCATTGCATTGGGAGGTGCACTTGGCCTTCTCCAAGGATCAAGAAGTGATTCTAAGGGCGACAAAATCCTATTGGCGCCCATAAGAATACGCTACAAAGTTGTCAATTTGAAAGTGTGCTTGAGAAATGAGCAGCACCTTACTCCCATTGGACTGCATGGAATTACACATTGTGACATGAACATCACTTTTTTTAGCTCAACTCGCCCAAGTTTTCATCAAATTCTTGAACATTTATACTGGTTAATGTGAAACTTGTGTGTTCTCACAGGGTTTCTCTGAACTGATCAGCTGACATGCTTATAGTTTTTATTACAAACTTGCATATGCAAGGAAATGCATTGTTTATCATATAATAGGCTACACTGACACCAAAAAGATACAAGGATCAGTGCACAAAGTAAAGTTCTTGGTGTTGAGGGAGCTTGTAACTAGTTTCCTCTCTGAATTCTTGGAGGTTTCATCAAATTCTGTGAGTTGCTTGAACATTTATATTGGTAATTGTGAAACTGGTGTGTTCTCTCAGGGTTTTGCTGAATTGATCAGCTATCTTTCCAAATGGAAGTTTACATGCTCCTACATGCTTATAGCTTTTATTACAAACTTGCATATAATAGGCTATACACCAAAAAGATGCAATGATGAGTGCAAAAGGTAAAGTTCTTGGTGATGAGGAAACTTGTAACTAGTTTCTTCTCTGAGTTCTTGGCGGTTTCCGGAATCCGAGCAGGAGCAAGATCAATCCCAAGTAGTTGAAAGCATAGGTTAGCCTGAGGAACTCCATCTTGAAATCGTTCCAAGGCGGGTATCTGGCGGATAGCTCAGGGAAGAAGCCTCTCTGAAGCACGGCCTTCTCGTGGCTGAACGTGTCGAACGAGCCCTTGCCATGGTAACTCCCCATCCCGCTAGGGCCCACGCCTCCAAAGGGCAACGTGTCGCATATGAACTGCCATGAGCCATCGCCATTGTAACAAGGAAAGAAACACCAAAGAGTGGCCAACAATGGTGAGGTTATGATACCTGTATGACAGCGTCGTTGAAGGTGACGCTTCCTGAAGAAGTCTCTGAGAGTACGCGTCTTCTCAATGATTCGTCGTTCGTGAAGGCGTAGATTGCTAGAGGCTTCGGCTTTGAGTTTATGAAGTCGATGCTTTCGTGGATGTTCTTCAACTGGAAATGCAGACTAATCAGCTAAGTTGGAAAGACTTGACAATAGAGTTTGATCTAGTTAATCTGTGAGTGTTACCGTTATAATTGGCAAAATGGGGCCGAAAATCTCCTCCTTCATGACACCAGAATCAAGTGGAGGATCCAGCAACAGAGTTGGCTCAATATGCCTGAAGAGTTTCCAAGGCTCAAAGTGATCAAACTTCATCATAAAAAGAGTGAAATTTGACTGAATTAGAAGGTGGGTTTTACAATGTTTCCTCATTTGATGAGCCACCATGAACAATGGAGTCCTGCACACCAGGTTCCTTGAGGAGGCTGCACAATCTATCAAAATGGTGCTTGTTGACGATTCTGCTCAAGTTTGTCATGTTCTTTGGATCCTCGCCGTAGAATCTTTTGAGGATCTTCTTAAGCATATCAATCTAGGACAAATGAATGAAACACATATATGATCAAAGTTCTTGCAAGGAAATGAAATCAATGAGATTGGTTTGTTTTGAATTGTACCAGTGAAGAAGCACACTTCTCTTCCACTAGCAAGTAGTCTACTCCAATACAGGCTTGCCCGGAGCACACACCCCACTTTGCAGCAACTATTCTCATCACAGCCACCTTGCGAAACAAAGAAGCAAAACAACAAAATTAAGGCACTCTTCTTGAGCATTTCTCAATGAGTTTGATTGCATTGGAAACTAAATTTGTGGTAGTTGAAACCTTTAAGTTGGAGGCTATGGAGTTGAAGTCGAAGATCGTGGGGCACTTGCCACCGAGCTCTAGTGTAACAGGAGTCAAGTGCTTTGCAGCCTCAGACATGACTATTTGACCCACCCGTTGACCCCCTGTGGATACAAATGAAGAAACTAATCAATAAGAAAACACACTTTTGCAATCTTGCACAACAATTAAGTGAAAAGAATAAGAATCACAATCAAAGAAAATAGGTGCGTGATTATCATCAAAGACACACAAAGATTCCTAACTAGCCCATTTCGAGGATATCAAAATTCGGCACTGCTATAGAGAAGCTAATCAAGCGGCATAATTTCTGGCATCAAAAGAATGTAATATAGATACTCTATGTCACCATCACTGTATGAACGACAATGTTACCCTTCACCCTATGTTGAAGGACTTTCTTATGATTGTCCGTAAGGATGATTTAGGCTGAACCTTTCTGAGAAAGGCGGCCTAGTTCTTAACTGTGTAAAAAAGAAAAGAAAAAGAAAATAGGTGCATGATTTAGAAATATGAGCATAAGGGTGCGTTTGGATTACATGGGAAAGTGCGTTATATATATTGCAATACATCTTAAGTTCGTCCTGATAAAAGAAGCTTAAGCTCATCGAAAAGACGCTTATAAGCTTCTTTCATCAGGAAGATAAAATGAACACTCAACAAAACTCAAAGCTCCTATAAGAGCTTGAAACTAAACATATCTATCCTAAGTTGTTTATGATATACATGTATATATACATACCAGTATAGAATATCTTGTCCCATTTGTGAGTGAGTAGGGTTTGGGAGACCTCTGAGCCTCCTTGGATGACTTTGATGGCTTTAGTGTCCAAGTACAAGGGGATAGTCTCAGCCAAGAACGATGAGGATGCGGGTGCGAGCTCTGAAGGCTTCAACACTATGGTGTTTCCTGCAGCTATGGCGCCTATCACTGGCTCCAGAGCGACGTCTAAAGGAAAATCATCATAAAAGAAAACGCGCTTATGGAATCCGAAAGGAAAAAAAGTTAAACCTTGTTGTGCATTTATCAGTTGATCTATGGCAAACTTACTTATGGGGAAGTTCCATGCTGAGATGATGAGGACTAGGCCGTATGGTTCGGGTATGATTTCTCCCCTAGAAGGGACTAAGATCAAAGGCAGTCTAACCTGTTTTTATGATTCAATTGAGGAATGAACACTTAGCTTGTTTGATCAGATGATGCAAAATTGCAAACTAATAAGACTAAAGAAAGATGTGAAGAGATCAAGTCAGTACCTTCTTATTTGACATCCAACTCTTTAGATTACTCAGAGCATAGTGAATAGACTTCTTAAGAAGCCCAATCTACACCAAGATTGTTTCCAGTCAGATTGAGCATCAAATTAAATTCATTTAAGTGAAAGACATACACAAATTCCAGTCATGTTTTAGAGAAACTTTATTAATTGAGTTCTAGAACCCTATAGTAATACTAGACCATATTACTAGATATCAAAAAATAATAATTATAAACTAATACTTTATCTTTTAAAAAATAAGTGTCATATTAGTCTTTGACACAATTATTAAGAAATACAATCATTAAGCTAAAATATTACACATTTTTTCTAAATTTTACAATCATTAAGCTAAAATCATTACCTTGAACTCTTAAATGACAAATATTTCTTGATAAAAGTTGAAGGCTATGTCTTAACGGATGGAGCATGGAGAAAAAAAAGATAATCTAACTATTAAATTCTTATTTACTGGTCAAGATCAGAGTTCTTTCTTCTAATTCTACTCAATTTGAAAGAAATTTTAAACCAATTAAGTAAAAATAGACCTCATCTTTGTAAGCTTCCAAATAGGACTTGCCAAGATCTTGATGGAGGGCGTGGGCACACTTGGCTTCATTTTCAGTGAGCATCTTCAGGAGAGAGGTGAGTTGGGTCTTCCTCCATTGCATGGTCCGGGTCGACCCGGCCCGGAAAGTCTCCCGGAGCTCCGAAATGCTCTCTTGTATTCTAATTGAATCTCCCATATTCTCAGACGCCCACTAAAACAAGAAAGGAAAAAGAAAGAAAACGGTATCTACTAGTCTTTATTGGAGAAGAAAGAAAGAGTTATGCTGCAGCAACCAGAACCAGCCAACGACCTTATTGAATGCACACATTTATGAAGTTGTATCGACTACTGAGATTAGTTGTATAGGTTGTTGAAAATGGGATCGTAGCATCAATTTATATGCAGGAAATTATATTCTAATGTACTATATTTTTCTATGCACCAGCCACCAGTACTAGTTGTATATGCTCTTATTTTCAACATTTTTAGTACGTTTACTATGGGAAATTGTACATTTATTTTAGTTTTTACGATTCTTCTAATATTATAATTATTTGTTTTTGGACTTTTGATTCATTATAGGTGATAGATACTTACTTTTTCACTTTTGATTCATTATAGAAATAGATATTTGAAGAAGAAATGAACAAATATTTAAAAGATGTTTTTTATATAGATATATAAGTGACTTCTATAATATCAATATTAAAAATTATCAAAATGTTGGTAGATTGATTTGTTAATTAGTGAGAGTTTAATCTACTTCCATTGATTGTAAAAAATATTGGAATAAGAACGGAATTTTAAATAGGATACTATATATTATTGTTTAATATCTCAAACTATTATATATACAATTCTAAGCATTTACATATTTTGTGCAAAAAAACTACAATATTTGTTGAAATTTGAAAAGATTGAGATAGAGGGATACTGGAAGCAAGAAAACATAAATAAATTTTATTGATGGAAAATAAGTTTTTGGGTCTCAACTGGAACATCCAGATCATAAGGTGAAACTAAAAGAGGACAAATACAAAAATAATAAAAATGCAAGAAAAATCCAGAGGAGGCGGTGAGCAGATCAAATGTTCAAGAAGAACCAAAGTTCTTCAACGCGTAAACAACCACATAAATGGTCTACAAGGCTTACCAGCTCCAATATCTCATTCTAATGGTTTGAGAGGAAGCTATAATGACGACGTCGAAGCATCAAATTTTGAAACTTTAACACTCAGAAAATCAAAGGAATTCAAGATAAAACTCCATTGATGAACGAAGAATTCAGAGAGAAAGAAGAAGCGGAATTTTTATGTTCTACACTCTTAAACTGAACAAAGAACAATAGAGAAGTTTATATACAGAGAGAGAAAGTAAATGTGAATTCTGGAATGAATATCAGCCACACAATTCCTAACAGAATTGAGCTTGAGTTGAGCCGTGCACTAACTGAATTGGCTTCTCTGGTGGCTTCTCTGGTGAGCTGGCACTTGAGTAGTTGTCTCCTCTGTGTGAGCTGTCACTGGAGTTAACCTCAGCTGTCACTGGAGTTAACCTCAATATGTTCATATCCCCCCCCCCCCCCCCCCTCAAATAGGACTAGAGTCATGAGACACACGTCCTAACTTGGAAGATAAAAAATGATGTTGTTGCTCACCAAGTGCCTTAGTAAGTAAATCAACAAGTTGAAGTTGTGAACTCACATGGGAAGTAGCAATGAAACCAGATTGAACCTGATCACGAATGTAGTGACAATCAATATTGAGATGCTTCGTTTGTTCATGGAAAACTGAGTTTACAGCGATGTGTTGGACGGCTTTGTTGTCACAGAACAATGTGATGGGTTGTGGAACATGAACTTGCAAATCTGTTAACAAACCAACATCCCAAACAAGTTCACTAGCAGTGGTAGACATAGCCCTATACTCCGATTCAGCAGAACTTTTAGAATCAGTTTTCTGCTTCTTTGTCTTCCAAGAGACCAAAGAATCACCTAAGAAAACACAATACCCTGTGAGTGATCGATCAGAAAACACACAGCTTCCCCAATCTGCATCACAGTAAGCTGACAATTGAAGAGCAGTGTGTGAAGAGTAGAACAAACCCATGTCAAATGTGCCCTTAAGATACCGAACAACATGCATAGCTGCTGCAAGATGAGAAACTCGAGGACAGCTAACAAATTGATTGAGATGCTGTGAAGCATAAGAAAGATCAGGCCTGGTGAGATTTAGATATAGTAGGCGGCCAACAAGTCGCCTATAGACTTCAGGATCTTCCAACAACTCACCATGATCAATGGAAAGTTTAAGGCCTCTCTGAAGTGGGAACTTAGCTGGCTTACAATCAATCAGTTTAGTATCCTTAAGAATATACAAAATGTACTTTCTTTGATTAAGAAGAGTACCAGTAGAGGAACGAGCCACTTCTATTCCAAGGAAGTATCTGATGGCTCCCAAATCTTTGATGGTGAAGGCTGTGTGTAGAGCAACTTTGGTGGCTTGAATATCCAAAACATTATCACCAGTTAACAACATATCATCAACATATACTAAGGCTACTGTAAGCTGACCTTGAGACTGCTTCACAAAGATAGAGTAATCATGTTTGGACTGAACAAAACCCAAGCTAAGAAGCAATTTAGTTAACTCAAGATTCCATTGTCTCGATGCTTGTTTGAGACCATATAAAGATCTCTTCAAATGACAAACTTGTCTTGGAGAACCTCTGTTATAACCCTGAGGGAGTGACATATAAACTTCCTCATCCAGAAAACCATGCAAGAATGCATTATTGATATCTAGTTGATGGATAGGCCACTCTTTAGCAGTCGCCAAAGCAAGAAAAATTCTCACCGAAGCAAATTTCGCCACAGGAGAGAATGTGTGTTTGAAATCTTTACCCTCAATCTGGTTATAACCCTTGGCTACAAGCCTTGCTTTGTACCTCTCCACTGTACCATCAGGCCTAAATTTGATCTTATATACCCACTTACAACCTATTGATGTCTTGTCATTAGGTAAACAAACCAAATCCCATGTATGATTCAGCTCTAAAGCATCTAATTCAGCTTGCATAGCTTGCACCCACATGGGGTCTTTAGCAGCCTGAGTGTAACTAACTGGCTCATATAAACTCAAAACATTGGATAAAGATGCTCTATATTCATCTGTATAAGCAGATAACTTGCACTGAGAAGCAAGAAAAGATTGTGAAGTAGTATCCACTGACCTTAAAGTAGGACAAACAAAATCCTGAAATCTGCTAGGAGGACCTCTAAGTCGAGCAGGATGTCGAGGTTGTCTAGTAGAAGAACTGGACAAAACAGGAAAATCATTCTCACTCTGAAGAGAATAACCTGAAGAAGGTTCAGCAGGTGATAACTGATGACTGAAAGTTGGAGACTGCAAAACAAGAACTAAGCTAGTAGAGGAAGAAACTGAATCCGAAGCAAAACCAGCAGTGTTCCTTATAGAAGTAAAACAATCATCCATAGCAGGATTAACTAGAGGAAAGGAAACTCTGGAAGAAGGATCATGACCTTCTAATGCAAGAATCACAGTTTGAGGCTTAAAAGGAAAAATATTTTCCTTGAAGATCACATCTCTACTAACAAAGACTTGATGTGTGTCCAAGTCATATAACTTGTAAGCCTTCTGAGCATAGGGATATCCAATAAAAACACACTTTCTTGCTTTAGATGCAAACTTATCATGTGTTTTGTTGAGAGCATAACACAGACAACCCAAGACTCTGAGATTATCAAAAGATGGTTTCTTATGCAACAAAACTTCATAAGGAACTTTCCACTTTAAAACTGAACTTGGCATTTGATTAATCAAATAGGTAGCAGCCAAGATACAATCTCCCCAGAACTTGATAGGAAGATGTGCATACAACCTTAAAGCCCTTGCTGTTTCAATCAAGTGTCTGTGTTTCCTTTCTACTCTCCCATTCTGTTGAGGATTCCCTGGCACTGACCTCTGATGCACCATGCCTTTCTGAGCAAAAAACTGTTGACATTGTTGTTGAACAATCTCAGTGCCATTATCACTACGAACTAATTTGACTGATGCCCCAAATTGAGTGTAAACATGAGCAATAAAATCAACCAAAATTCTGTAGACTTGATCTTTGCTGTTCAGTAAGAAAGTCCAAGTAACTCTAGTACAATCATCCACAATAGTAAGGAAATATCTAGCACCTCCTATACAAGGAGTTTTGTAGGGTCCCCATAAGTCAACATGGATCAGATCAAAAGGAAATGAAGCTATGGAGCTACTTCTATTGAAAGGCAGTTTATGGTGTTTGGCCAAAACACATGTCTCACAATGAAAATCATTCATAGAAGATAAACCACTAACAGATAAATGCTGAAGTTTGGATAGAGAAATATGCCCAAGTCTATTGTGTAATTGAAACAATTCAACAGAGTTAGAACAATGCAATACATTTGCAAATTCTCTCTTATTATAATCAACAAAGTAACTCTCTCTGGCATCTGAACAGACCCCTGCTCCATAGTCTGTAGGCTTGATCCTATATAGATCTTCATGCCTGTCTCCTCCAGCCTTAACTTGTTTAGTTAAAGGGTCATGAAACAGGCAACCCTTAGAATGGAATATAGCAACAAGATCATCATGATTTATAATCTTCTGCACATATAGCAAATTCTGTTTGAACTCAGGTATAAACAAGACAGCTTTGAGAACTATGTCTTTGTTTAAAACTATGTCTCCTGCTTTATGTACCTTAACAAGTGTTCCATCTGGCAAACCTACTAGTACTGAATTACTGACATCCCCCAACTCAGTAAACAATGATGCATTGTTACACATATGGTCAGTGGCTCCTGTGTCTATAACCCAATAACTATCACAACTACCAATTTTGGCATGCAAAACAGTAGAGTTAAGAACTTTACCTGCAAAGTTAGCACCACTGAACTCAACTTGCCCTTTACCTTTCATTGCTCGCAACACTTCTTGACAAATAGTAGAGATCAAAGCACTATCAAAGCCAGCCTCTGATTTCTCAATTGACACATTTGCTGCATTCTTATCTTGAGTCTCAAAAGACTCTAGTGGATTGTCTTGCTGTGCTGCATTAGCCCTAGGTTTATATCCATGTGATCCCTGAGATCCTGACTCTGCTTTGTTCCCTTTATACCAATCAGGGAAGCCATTCAAATTGAAACAAGCATCCATCAAATGCCCTTTCTGCTTACAAAATTCACAAAATCTGTTCATTTTCTCCTGTTTCATTTTCCTGTATTCTTCCCTAGTCATTCTGCCTTGCTGCTTTCCTGCAGCTAATGCACTTATCTCAGAAGTTTGGGAAGATCCAAAAGATCCAGGCATTCCAGTTAAATGTTTCTGCTTCTCAATCTATTGAACCATATAGAAGGCCGTATTTACTGACGGCACAGGATCCATGCCTAAAATTTGGCTCCTAACATGTTCATAACTATCACTTAATCCCATTAAAAAATCCATCATCTGATTCTTTGAATCCGCTGTAAGCAATTTCTTAGACAATTCACACACACAAGTTTTCCTCACTGCACATTCACAAACTGGCAAAGGATCGAGACTCCTAATCTCATCCCAAAGTAATTTCAGTTTTCCATAGTAATCAGAAACTGAAAGATTATCTTGCTTTAAACTTGACAAATTCCTTCTTAATTGGAAAACTAACGGTGCATTTGACTGAGCATACCTTTCATTCAACTCATCCCAAAGCTCTTTAGCACAATTAACATACCTGAATCCACTTGCAATACTCCCTGTCATCGAGTTTGTGATCCAGCTACGCACCATGTAGTCGGATCTGATCCATCTAGCAAGATCATCACCTTATACCTCTGGTTTCTTGTAACTTTCATCTATGAAACCGATCTTGAATTTTGCACCAAGCGCTAGCTTCACTCCATGACTCCAACTGAGAAAGTCCGATCCATTGAACGACGTCGCGATCAATTGTGAGCCTGGATGATCCGAGTTTGACAAGAACAACAAATCACTGTAAGAACCTTGATTCTGGCTTCCATTTGCCATCTTCAAAAATTCGAGTAATCAAAAACCAAAGAATCAAATTTAAGCAAGGATTTCCTGCTCTGATACCATTTGAAACTTTAACACTCAGAAAATCAAAGTAATTCAAGATAAAACTCCATTGATGAACGAAGAATTCAGAAAGAAAGAAGAAGCAGAATTTTTATGTTCTACACTCTTAAACTGAACAAAGAACAATAGAGAAGTTTTTATACAGAGAGATAAAATAAATGTGAATTTTGGAATGAATATCAGCCACACAATTCCTAACAGAATTGAGCTTGAGCTGAGTCGTGCACTAACTGAATTGGCTTCTCTGGTGAGCTGGCACTTGAGTAGTTGTCTCCTCTGTGTGAGCTGTCACTGGAGTTAACCTCAGCTGTCACTGGAGTTAACCTCAATATGTTCATAGATCGAGAAGAAATTTCCAGAAAATGCTCTCAAGGAAATCGCCAAAACTCAACCCTTTGAGAGAACTAGGGTTTCCAGAGAAGCTTCTTCAGACATTACACAACGTCGTTGCTCCAAGTGAGCAATCATAGGATAATGGGCTAGCCCGACAACCCAAATGAGATCCATCTTATTTGAGTCGTTTGACGCAAATGGTTACGACATCACTCGACCCAGTGGAGCCGTACGATTTGTGTTACAAGCAATATTTCACAAGCAAAAAACTTAGAGAATTTACAAGTCTCTTTATCTACATTTGTAACATAAAAATCTCGTAATATATATATATATATGTTTATATATTGAAGTCAATTATAAATTTTCTACGTGTTAACCAATAATGTATACCGCATTGACAAATCTCAATGTCTATTTACAATGCCATTATTCATAAACCTATTAGAGTATTTTGAAAATTTCTATAATATGAAAATGCTACGAACTTTTTTCCTATCATATAATGTCTTTCTTTTGAAATAAACATTTTAAAATATTTTTACTTTAAAAATAACTTTTATTGTGATATACATGCATGTGATTATAAAATTACTTTTTTATTTATATCATTGTCCTAATTCATAATTGAGGATGATTTTTAATTATATGTTTTAACATATATAATATAAAGATATATTGTATAACTTAGATAATAAAAAGTAACACCATCAAAATTTATCATAATTTATGTAAAACAAACCTAATATTTTATTGTGGCATAAGATGTTCTTTCATCTTCCTTAGGATATTTATTTTGAAAAAAATAAGTTTACATGTACTCCGTATATTAATGTATATCTTCTATTTTAATGAAAATGTTATATGTATATTAGAAGATGTGTATATTAGATAGATAATATACATAAACCGACAACTCTCCATCTAGAATTGCTGGATCAAAAATAATTCAAATTGGTGTTGCCTTTGCGATAAAAACATGTAGAGATGAATGATTGA
Source organism: Rheum nobile (assembly GCA_027886185.1). Taxonomy (NCBI): domain Eukaryota; kingdom Viridiplantae; phylum Streptophyta; class Magnoliopsida; order Caryophyllales; family Polygonaceae; genus Rheum; species Rheum nobile. The sequence continues at coordinate 1,685,169 of WOAB01000309.1, forward strand.
TATATCTTCCAACTACTTAGATTTTTTTGGCCATTATTTTGTGTCACAGGTAGGGTTGGAGTAGGAATGGCGTACAGGACAAATGGATCGGAGGACCCATTTTCCTTGTTCTTACTACTACTACTAATAAATATACACTTTGACATTCCCAACTCACCTAGACTTCAATTTCAAAACTGCAGTCAAACTGAGTTTTTCTCAATAACACCGAATTTTGTAGTGTAGCAAATGCTATTGTATTACTAATTGAGAAGTGTTGGTGCCTTCCACCTTGTAAAATGTAAACTGAGAGCTAGAGCTTTTCTTTTTTATTTATAGAAATTACTTAGATCATTATAAAGGTAGAAAAATCAAACTCGTGGTCACGAAATCATAAAATGTCATACTTATTAGCTAAATTGAAAAGACTTGACGATATAGTTACCGTTTTAATAACACATTCAAGATATTGGATTCTTAAGGGAAGTAATCTGCAGTCTTCATTTTGTTTTTTAGGATTGTTTGTCGATCGTCTTATCTAAACAAAACAACTTTGACCAATTTATCCACCAAATATCCAACTACAATACTTTATCGATCATATTCCGATGCAATTTGTAAATATTCAAAACGTCACATCTAATAACATCAACATTCCACGTGCAGAACAAAAGAAGTGAACCAAAAACATGCAAAACGAAGAAATTTAGGGTTGTGAAATGACATTCACCAAATCTCTTCTGCTAGGAAATTCAAAGATAATAGCGGTTATTCAATGAAACAGGAAGTTTTAATGAGACTGTAATGAGAGAGAGAGAGAGAGAGAGAGAGAGAGAGAGAGAGAGAGAGAGAGAGAGAGAGAGAGAGAGAGAGAGAGAGAGAGAGAGAGAGAGAGAGAGAGAGAGAGAGAGAG